>SJYO01000647.1:26345128-26836779 GCA_006410555.1 Capra ibex
CACGAACACTACCCAGACAATTCTAAAAGATAAAGAAGGACCAAGTCAAAACCTTTTAGCATGAAAAGATTCTTAAACAGGTAAAGAAGGTGCAACAGGTAATATAACCGTATGTTGACGACTATCATCAGAGAATACTAGGAAACATAAAGACACAACAGACAACACTAGAGAGGTAAAAGTAAAGATTAAAATAACTAAACTAAAAAGAGAGAAACGAAGAACTACTCAGACCGATTACCAAACAGTTAAAATAAATAGGAAAGTTTCTTGGTCGAAAACCGAAACAACTAAAAACGATACCAGAGAAAACAAAGAAAACGTAAATAAAGACGGGATTAAAAATTCTAAAGAAAGGAAGATGATTGAGACCCCAAGAGGTTGAGAAGGAAAAGATCAACGGAATCAACGTCTCAATCCAATAAATAAACTGAAAAAAGAACAAAGAACTCCATACGGACATAACGATACTTGAAAATCGGTAAGATCACCTATACATTACCGTATATTAGTACCATAAGTAAAAGTAAAGGGATTACTCATTACTATTACACGTAATAAAGCACACGAATGACCGGCACACTTATAGAAAAAGGCAGTTCACAGTGTAGGAAACCAGTCAAAAATAACCAAAATAAACACACACACAAACCCCTTCTCTCAAAAGAAAGAAATAGCATATACACAAAACGTTGACAAAAGGAAGTCATAGTTTGAATAAAGAAGAAGAGAGAGTAAGGTGAAGATACATACACTCTGGCATATTATCATAGGGTACCGAGATCCCAAGAGACAAGAGAAAAAAAACAAAAGGGGGAAACAGAAGGTCGAACCGATTAAAGACAAGTGGAAAAGTTCAAATAACTAAGAATGGAATCGATAAGAAGAATAGGAATGACGACTACTTGGGTTGATTCCTTAATTAGACACTATAAGACAAAAAGTCGAGAGGTTGGACTGAAAAAAAAAACAAAAACATCCAAGGGAGGGAGAGAACGTTAAGGGGTAGACAAATACGTACAACACGAGAAAAGGTGGTCTTGGAAATTGTATATCCATATCCATAATTTCAAAGATACATCACAAGGGGTGTAGCCATAGTAGAGACTAGGACCCAAACAACAGACGAGATAACAAACTGTTAACGAATAACACATTAACGAAATAACACACAAAGTATTAACACTCACTTATGGCATATGACGAATATCTTCTTGTCATCATAAAACGATTTATCCATAAACGAGGATCTTCACCCGTGTGGAGAAGACGACAATGCTCACCCACGAACTCAGTTGGTCGGTAACTCGTCTCAAACCTAAAACAACACCGACACGGTGGAAACCCGAATACGTAACCTAGTCGTCATTTCTTAGACGGACATCGAGTTCTCTGTATCCTCTACGCCCAAGTTAGGGACCCAGTCCTTCTAGGGGACCTCCTCCTTTACCGTTGGGTGAGGTCATGAGAACGTCTCTTTTTAGGGTGCCTGTTTTCTTAGACTACCCGACGTCAAACACCCCAGCGTTTTCTCAGTTTGTGTTGAATCGTTGATTTGTTGTTGTTTTTTACCGAATGTCTGGTGTCATTCCAAGAGTTTAGTGTGTTAACTAACTTACTGAACTTCAGTCTCTCTCTTCGTCTCTTCTCAGTCCGTATTGACTCATATGGTGCAAATCCAGGGGTCGGAAACTAAAGGAGGTGACCCTCGACCACGAAGGAACACGAATACCACCCCGGCCACCACGACCACCCAAAAAGAAAGTTGTGTCTCTACGGACGTAGTGTCTCCTCTGTAGAGAGAGACAAGAAAAGAGGGACGTCATCGTACGGAAAAGAACAATGACCGACACCCCGAACACCATCCCTGTCCTACCTTCAAAGAGTCAAGAAGAACACGTCGGAATTAGAATCCACCGGGACACGTGTAGCTGGACTCCTACACCGGAAGAGACACATGGCCGCGTGGGAGGACACCTTAGTCTGAAACGTAACAAACATAGACACGTCACAACCCGAAATCGTCTGTGACTTCAGACCGGGTTCTCCCAAAAGACGAAGAGGGATGATCACACTCAAAAACAAACCAAATTCTATTACCAGACTCCTCCACCAACCCTAAAAGATATACATGGTGACTCCGGTTACACACACGCACACACGCACGGTTCAGTGAAATCAACACAGGTTGAGACACTAAGATCCCTGATGCCGGGTGGTCCAAGGAGATAGGCACCCCTAAGAAGTGCTCTTACGGGAGGAGGTCCTCTCGAAGGGGTCGATCCCCAGTTTGGATCCAGAGAAATCCAGAGGAGTAACCGTCCGTTCAAGAAATGGTGGTCGTGGTGGACCCTTCGGGCGACTCCGGGTATGAGTGGGAATTTTAACTACTGTCAAACTGGACAAAAGAAAAAGGACTGAAAATACCCCGACGGCGAAAGAGGACACGAGGTAGTCCCCACTCTGTCACACGTAGGACAGAAAGGACTCTCCGAGACCAATGAGAAACCTTAAACAAATGAACCACGGAACATTGGAGTCAAGAGATTACCCGAGTTCTTTTCAATACTAAAATATCCAATAAACCTCTAAAGAGTAAGAATTCAAACCTTATTGTAAGAGAACACCAAGAGACGTAGGATTTCGTCTTCGTCTTAAGGTTTTATTTAAAATATACAACCCCACTTAAAAATACTATTTTATACTTAGAGGTCTCTTTATTAGACAACTGCCGTTCGACAAAACACCGTATGAGGAGTTTGACGGGTCGTACGTACAAGAAGAGGGGACTGCAACACCCCCACCCTCCCCCGAAGACACCTTTCAAACTCTTCGTCACTTAGTATTCGGTTCGTTTGTTGTCTCCGTCTTTTTAAGTGGAATTTCGTAAGAACTCAGTAGTCACTGCATCTGTGAAAATCCAACGTGAGCGAAGGTTTCGGGAAGCGACGGATGGAGATATCTCTTCACCGACCCTTTCCATGCACGTCAACTAAGAACAATAACCGTTTTCCTCCCAAGATATTTAAACAGTCTTTGGAAGTCGACAACGAGGATCCCTTTATGTGTGTACTTGCGTGTGGGGAGTGTGTCTGACATTAGAATTCAGGATTTTTGTTGAGTAGAACTCAGCTTAAAGAAATAAAATATTTTTTCTTTTACTCCGAGGCTCACAATTGAGTCAAGGGGTTCCGAAGGGGTGACTTCCGGGGTCTCAATCCTAAGTGTGGGAGGAGTCGAGCGGGACGAAAGGAGCCGGGGCGAGGTAGGGGGAGGACACCAGTGGAGACACGTCCTCGACTTTCCCTTCCGTGTCCAAGTGGAACAGTCTGGAGTCGGTCCCACAGTACATAGCCGTTGAGTCTAAAAAGACGTGTACAGGCACTTACTAACACTTTTGTGCCGTTCATAACTAAAACCTTAATATTTGTCTAAAGTCACTCATCTACTTAAGTGTTTATGTCTTAGGCACTTTATACTCCTAGTTGACATAAATGAAAAGGTTAATGGGATTATCAGTCTCCACCCATCCACTGACTCAAGATCGATTATTCATCATTCACTTTCAGAGGACATCCCGAAAACGACATACGCTATTTCCATCGCGTCACAGGTCCCGGTGTAGGGAGAAAAAGAAGACTTCACTCACAACGGGACTCAACGTCTCACACCGTCATCAGGAGACTGTTGAACCACTGTTCGTACCCCGACTTCTCGTTTTGAAATTCCACCAGGGACCACTCGTCGATTGGGGTAGGAGTGTCGTCCCTCTATAGTGACCACACACTCGAACATCTTTTCATGGCGGGACGAATCAACAGTCCAGAGGACTCCACCCACCTCAAGTACGTCTTAAATATTACACCAATACTTGGTCCCAAGGAAAAGACACCGGATTCTCAGTACAAATAGTTCGGTCCGGGTCCATTACGAAGGAAGAACTGAGGTATTGAATAATCAATTTGTACTGGGATAAAGTCTCCGTCCTTTTAAACACCTGACCAATTTCCTAAAACAAACATCTTTCACAAAGAGTAGTTCTGGATCTGATCTTAGAAATGAATAGATCTAAAAAGGAACATATTGTTTTCGTAGCAGAAAGGATACTTAATATGGAGGAAACACATACACTCATCAAAATGACAGAAGTAAAAAAAAAGAAAACATCAATGAACTTAAAGAATAAGATGAGAAGAGTAAATTTGTATGTTTAAAATGTCTTAAAATAAAAACAAAGTTAAGTCATAAGTAAAGTCCGTCAATCCTTTGAGTGGTATTAAGTGAATGTATATTTTTTACAAAAATGGTCGATTTTGTTATAAAAATCAAAGTCTAAAACGATCCGAACGTCTTAGATACACACAACACGAGTAAGTAAAAATACCTTTTAGAAATATAGAGATCTGACATCTGTATCATGAATATAAAAACCAGTAGATTAAAATCTGGTTAAAAGTTCTTTTGTAAACCAGTACGTAAATTTTACAAAAGAGAAGACGAGGTTTCGGGATGACAACACGATAAGGAAGTTTATGAACGGTGTCTAGATAGAAAGACAATTTCGGGGAAAATTGTAAGGTCTTTCAAAATTAAGGGAACAAACCTCTGGATGGAGATTTTACGATTGTTAAAAAGTTTTATTCGTTAGTCATTCAAACATAAAATTAACTGTTCTTGTATTTCTGTGTAGAGTCGGACGGTCTACCAACAAATTCTCTTTGTGTAATTCACAGAAGTAATTACTGGAGCCAAAATTGGTAAAGTCTTCATTGGACGGTACGAACTATTATCGACAATCTCAGGGATGTAAAGTTTCTTATAAAAGGTTAAGATAAAGTGAAGAGACTACTGACCTTGTATTTACTTAGTAAGCCTGGGTATAAAGAAAACAATGAATACTTGCATATGGATTAAACTCCCTACGACCTGGCAGAAGACTATAATTCTTCTCCACCGTTCTTATGTGTCTTCTTCACATGTTTTTTCTCGAAGTACTGGGTCTATTAGTACTACCACACTAGTGAGTGGATCTCGGTCCGTAGGACCTTCCACTTCAGTTCACCCGGAATCTTTCGTAGTGATGCTTGTTTCGATCACCTCCACTACCTTAAGGTCAACTCGATAAAGTTTAGGACTTTCTACTACGACACTTTCACCACGTGAGTTATACGGTCGTTTAGACCTTTTGAGTCGTCACCGGTGTCCTGACCTCTTCCAGTCAAAAGTAAGGTTAGGGTTTCTTTCCGTTACGGTTTTTTACGAGTCTGAGGGCGTGTTAACGTGAGTAGAGTGTACGATCATTTCATTACGAGTTGTAAGAGGTTCGGTCCGAAGTTGTTATGCACTGCAGACTTGAAGGTCTACAAGTTCGACCAAAATCTTTTCCGTCTCCTTGGTCTCTAGTTTAACGGTTGTAGGCGACCTAGTACCTTTTTCGTTCTCTCAAGGTCTTTTTGTAGATGAAGACGAAATAACTGATACGGTTTCAGAAACTGACACACCTAGTGTTATTTGACACCTTTTAAGACTTTCTCTACCCTTATGGTCTGGTGGACTGGACGGAGAGTTCTTTAGACATACGTCCAGTCCTTCGTTGTCAATCTTGACCTGTACCTTGTTGTCTGACCAAGGTCTATCCTTTTCCTCATGTCGTTCCGACATATAACAGTGGGACGAATAAATTGAAGATACGTCTCATGTAGTACTCTTTGCGACCCGACCTCCTTCGTGTTCGACCTTAATTCTAACGGTCTTCTTTATAGTTATTGGAGTCTATACGTCTACTGTGGTGGGAATACCGTCTTTCACTTCTCCTTGATTTTTCGGAGAACTACTTTCACCTTCTCCTCTCACTTTTTCAACTGAATTTCGAGTTGTAAGTCTTTTGCTTCTAGTACCGTAGTACAGGGTAGTGAAGTACCCTTTATCTACCCCTTTGTCACCTTTGTCACAGTCTGAAGTAAAAAAACCCGAGGTCTTAGTGACGTCTACCACTGACGTCGGTACTTTAATTTTCTGCGAATGAGGAACCTTCCTTTCAATACTGGTTGGATCTATCGTACAATTTTTCGTCTGTAATGAAACAGTTGTTTCCAGACAGATCAGTTCCGATACCAAAAAGGTCACCAGTNAACCCGAGGTCTTAGTGACGTCTACCACTGACGTCGGTACTTTAATTTTCTGCGAATGAGGAACCTTCCTTTCAATACTGGTTGGATCTATCGTACAATTTTTCGTCTGTAATGAAACAGTTGTTTCCAGGCAGATCAGTTCCGATACCAAAAAGGTCACCAGTACATACCTACACTCTCAACCTGACACTTCTTCCGACTCGCGGTTTCTTAACTACGAAAACTTGACACCACAACCTCTTCTGAGAACACTCAAAGAACCTGACGTTCCTCTAGGTTAGTCAGGTAGGATTTCCTCTCGTCAGAACCCACAAGTAACCTTCCTGACTACGACTCTGACTTTGAGGTCATGAAACCGGTGGAGTACGTTTCTCAACTGATTAACCTTTTCTAGGACTACGACCCTCCCTAACCCCCGTCCTCCTCTTCCCCTGCTGTCTCCTACTCTACCGACCTACCGTAGTGACTGAGCTACCTGTACTCAGACCCACCTGAGACCCTCAACTACTACCTGTCCCTCCGGACCGCACGGCGCTACGTACCCCAGTGTTTCTCAGCCTGTGCTGACTCGTTGACTTGACTTGACTTGGCCTGGAAGAACATGAAAACACACACATACATACAAAATTTGACAGTGATGACAAAGATGAAAGATCCTTGTCCGAATCTCATTAGTAACAAAAAATTTTTTAAGGACTGGAAAGACTTGGTTTTCCTTTACATACTCATAAAGATAGAATGTTAAAGACTTCGTTCGAATCTTATTTTGACAAAGATTGGTCAGTTAGGATTTCCTTTAGTTGAGACTTATAAGTAACTTTCCTGACTACGACTTCGACTTCGAGTTTTTGAAACCGTTGTGTTACGTTTCTCGGTTGATCAATCTTTTCTGGGACTACGACCCTTTCTATTTTCCGTTTTCTTCTTCCACTGTCTCCTACTCTACCAACCTACCGTAGTGACTGAGTTACCTGGACTAAAACTCGTTTGAGGCCCTCTATCACTTCCTGTCCCTTCGGACCGAACGACATCAGGTACCCCAGTGTTTCTCAGTCTGTACTGACTCATTGACTTGTTGTTGTCGATTTATATCTAGAGGCACAATAATCACTTTGTTTCTCTTCTTAATTTTATCAAAGTAAATTTTTAACATTTAAAGACCATCTCAATACACCTTTGATTTTTACAAATCAGACAAATTTGTTTGTACCTTAACGATTGACTAACCTTTCATACCCTTAACACCCAAATACCCTCTTAGACACACCCAGAGTGATCAGAGGCACTGCGGACAGAGACTTCTTCCAAACTACAAGTCTGTAACCCACTCCGATATCTACTGTCATCTAGGTCACTACCACTGGCGGAGAGACATCTAGGGAAGACACCCTACTGTCAAAACTAGACGTCTATAGACTTTCTAGAGTAACTGATACCTCCAAATCCACGAGGTGACCGTCCGTCGGTTAATTCATAAACCTACCACTGAAGTATTCTGCAGGAGACTCGGTCATGTAAGTTTGTCAGGGTCCTAAGAAAGTGGTGTTCCTTCCTGCCGAAGGGGTCCAAGTCACGACGGTACGTAGGATCCTTTCACCCAGACAATGCCGCGGTTGTTCGAACTCGTCTAGACCGCACGACAGTCTAACCTACCGTATGACTGGAACTTACCGTCTCCGAACCGGTGGACGGTTTTCTGACCTCTTGCCCTGTCGAACCAGATGGGAAGACACCCTTACCCTCCCATCCCCACACCTTCGTCCTGAAGTCGTTTCAACGTCTCTCAAAAAATGTATGAGGTAATACCTAATACTTTACACCGTAATCTCTACCTGTGGTTCAGTTCAGCTCTCGGTGTGATGAATGGTGAACCTAAACTTGGGGAGACGCTCGAGAATAAGGAACCTCTAACTTCGGTACCAGGGGTCACTCTCGGGGTCATTGATCAGCCCAGACGGAGGTCCACGGACCGTCACCACCCTACACACAGCGGTAAGAGTGTAACAGATGTATCACCACGGTCCTCGATAAGGCGCACAAATACGGTACTATACTGAAGACCGAAGCATGGAAGTATGTACTTAGTCATGTCACCCTATGTCCCGATAAAGATCTTCGGTAACAATATATGACTGTTGATGTCATTGGTATGTTCCTTCACTGACAATCGGTGATTTACATAGTGTGATTGGGTTTGTTTCCCATGGGGGTAAAGTAGGAAGGGAATCGATCTAAGAATTTTGACGGACACCGGTGAAGTCTCAGTGATTGTTCTCCCTTGACAGTACCTCCCTTCAATTATACCTTCCACTGTTGAAAGAATTGACCGATATTACTTTTACGAAATGAATACAACTAAAAATTTACTTTGGTATATTGGCACATAGAATCTAGAGTGGTCCGGGTACCTTTCTCACTTACGTTTACTCCGCTGTACTTCGAATTAAAGTAATTAAAGTACCATTTTGAACACAAACAAAAACAATTCACACACACAGTCTATTTGAACTTGTAATAACGTTCTAGTTTTTCTACGTTACGTCTATCTTGTGTCACTCAAATAACTATGTCATAACATTCTCGACAAAAAGTGAGACACATATGTGTGTATGTCAACCCCGAAGGGAACACATGTGTGTGTATGTGTGAGTGTGTGTGTGTGTGTGAACCCCGAAGGGAACACACATGTGTGTGTCTGTGTGTGTGTGTGTGTCTAGCCCGAAGGGAGTATCGAGTCAACCATTTCTTAGACGGACGTCACACCCTCTGAACCCAAACTAAGGACCCAACCATTCTAAGAGACCTCTTCCTCTACCGTCGGGTGAGGTCATAAGAACGGACCTCTTAGGGTACCTGTCTCTTCGGACCGCCCGATGTCAAGTACCCCAGTGTTCTCAGTCTGTACTGAATCACAGATTTGGTGGTGGTATATATCAAACGACCTATTCGATACAATTCACGAGACTGAACTAATAAATTAAATTTAGTTCATAAATAAAATATAACTCAGAAATGAGTCGGAATATAACCCAAAGACATCCCTAATGTTTATATTAAGAACAGAAACCCTTTAAATATGAAGAAAAACCTCATTATCTGAGTGTGCCTTATTAAATTCTCGTTAAGAGTTGTAATGCTATTGATATGGATTATTGACACACACAACACACACTCTTAGTTTAACAGGAGTGTCGTCGAGAGTGTTCAGACTCGATAGGACTTTCTTCAACCATAAAAATATCGACGTCTTTGCCTTAGTTGTTATTTAGAACCTTGAAGTAGTCCTAGGGATAATAAACGGAAAAACAGAGAAAAAGAATTCATTTTTTTTTAAGGGAGAAAAACATTTATACTTTATGAAGAATATGACGAACCAAAGTATTTGACATTAACATGATACAAACAAAGGACCCCGTCGACCATTGTTTCATGGTCTTTGACCCACCGAATTTTCTTCTAATTAAATAACAGAGTATCAAGAACTCCGAACTTCAGAATTTAGTTCCACAGTCGTCCCAACAAAAAGAAAAAAAAAAAGACGTTCGAGACCCTCCCTCTTAGATAGGGTACGAAGAGAAGATCGAAGACCACTACGACCGTCAGTAACCTTTTTACAGAGAAATCCAGAAAACGGGGATAAATAGTATCGGTCCCGTACCTTTGTTGCGTTCAGGTTGTTGTCTGTTAACCAAATTCTTCTATACTCTATATGTGTGTGTGTTTTACCTAAGTATAAGTCAGTATTTTGTCTTACTTTATAACGGTAAACGTCGTTGTACCTAACTGGATCTTTCATGGTATGATTCACTCTGTCTCTTTATGTTTACAATATAGTGAATATCTACCTTAGATTTTTTTTTTTATGTTTACTCGGATGTATGTTTGGTCTTTATATGAGTCTCTACGTCTTTTGTTTGAATAATGATGGTTTCTCCTTCTCCCCCGACTCGATTTAATCCTCATACCCTAATTTTTTGATGATATGTATTTTATCTATTTGTTGTTCCTAAATGATATATCGTGTCCCTTTATATAAGTTGTAAAATATTATTACATTTTACCTTTTGTCAGACTTTTTTATCTATATATTGTCTTAGTGAAACGAGATGTGTACGTTGATTACGTTATAATATTTAGTTGACATGAAGTTAAAATTTTCCTTCTTAATCATTACTTTCAAAATTACCACAATACCGAATCTATTAAAAAATCTTTCTTAAAACACATTGTCAATGTCTATTTATTTACACATATGACATATTAGTTTTTTCCTATAAACTTCTAAGGAATAATTTATTAGGTAAAATGAAATAAATTATTGTTGCTTACATCTCCAATTCTTTACTTACATCTAGTTTCAAACCCTCCACACTACCGCAATGTCTAACTCTAATATTTTATTTATATAATTCATCAAAAGTTTTCAATGTTAAAATCTTTCGATTTAAAATCTTACGACCAGTCCTAGATGTTGTCACTAAGAGTACTGACTGATTTATAATCTAAATGGATTTTTTCAAAAAATTCTTATAACTACGGACTTGAGGTGGGTCTAGTTGACTTAGTCTTACAGGATCCCAACCTCAAGACCGTGAATATACAAAAGACCTAGAAATCCACTAAAACTACACGAAATTCCAAACTCTTACTGAGTAGGTCTTACTCTTTTAAAATGAATGTAATATTCAATTTACAAGTTAGTATGTAAATAAAAACCTTTGACGTATTTTTTTATTTTTTATTTTTTTATTTTTATCATACTGTAAAATTTTGTATTTTTAACTGTAAGGAAAAAGAAAAAAAAAAAAAGTTACATACCGTTTTGATTATGTTTGTAAGCAAAAAAAATCAATTCCGATGGTTCCGAAGGGTCCGTCGAGTCTACCATTTCTTCACTTCACTTCACTTCGGCGAATCAACAGAGGCTGAGAAGCGTTGGGGTACCTGGCATCGGATGGTCCGAAGAGGTAGGTACCCCAAAAGGTCCGTTCTCATGACCTCACCCAACGGTTTAGACGGACGTTACGTCCTCTGAGGCCACACTAGGGACCCAACCCTTCTAGGGACTTCTTCCTTTACCGTTTGATGTGGTCATAAGAACGGACCCCTTAGGGTAACTGTCCCCTCGGACCACCCGATATCAGGTACCCCCACGTTTCTCAACATGTGTTGACTCGTTGAAGGTGTGAAACTCAATATAATTAACATTTTGGAAGATTTAATAATACTGTAATGATTTTGAGGAAAGATTTTTGTCACCATAGATATTTACATTATCTTCACTTATTATTAGGAAACTTCAACTTTCTTCCTTTTTACTTTTAAAGTAGTAAAAATTTTTTATAAAATAACTAAATAAACCGGTACGTCCTAGAAATTCACATGGTACATCCTAGATCAAGGAACTGGTCCCTATCTTGGATCCGGGGGTCCTAAACCATCGAATCTACCATTTCATAGACGGACGTCGTCCTTTGGTCCTAAACTAGGGACCCAACCCTTCTAGGAGACGTCTTCCCTTACCGTTGGGTGAAGTCACCCAACCTCTTAAAGTACCTGTTTCTCGGACTGTCAGATATCTCACACTCCAGCGTCTCACCCTGTACTGACTCACTGATTGCGTGTGTGTGTGTGTGTGTGTGTGTGTGTGTGCTAGATCAAGGGACTGATCCCTAGTTTGGTCGATTAACGTAAAAGTAACTTTTAATAATTTTTACTTTAAGGTAAATGAATAATCATAAGAGACTGGTTTTGTCGTCTCCGGTCCTATATACTACTACCGACAATTTAAGAAACATGAACATAGAGCTGAACATGTATAAAACTGAGGACACAAAAGAAAAGTATCATGACATCTTTAATCCCATAATGTCTCAGTGGCACCCCTTAAGAGACCGTCAGGTCACCAGTCCTGAGTCGCGAAAGTGACGGTACTCGGGCCCAAGGGAGGAACCAGCCCTCTGATTCTCCAAAGTTTGGTACACCTCATCCATTTTTTCTTTCGGTGTCTTAATGAGTGTGAAAAATTGGTTCTTTCAACGTATAACAAGAAAGTTCAATCAACAAGGTTTGTAGAAAGAGTAGTTTTCAGTTTCTTGAGTGTAAGATAGTATATATAACTTCTTCAGGACCTATGAAAGAGTACGACACATAAAATAAAAGAGTATGAACAAAGACTGGGACAGTACCTTCACCTCGTAATTTTTTTTTGAACGAAGAACAGTACGAGTATTTTAACGATTATAAAATAAACCTCACTACTCACTCATACCGTTTCGACGTAACTAAATTTGTAAAAATCTTCGTCTCTCTAGGGTCTTTGAAAAACTTGAGTACGAAAGAGTACGCTCTTCGGCTTGTCTTTTCCCCCCTTTTTTACCTCTATCACAAAACTTTACAGACAGTCAGCAACTCGGACACGGAAATTTACACCATTACTTACAGGTTTCTTCACAAACGTAGCTCGGAAAACTGGTAAGAACTCGAGTCCTTCCTACGTTGTCAAAACAATCAATTTTTTGAAATATGTTTACAACTCCTACAGACGCACTGTAATCCCTGACTTTCGTAAAACAGTAGGACACTATTCTTGTTCCGGTCCACCGAGATAAGACACCGAATCCTACACCCAAAGAAGCCGACTCGATCAGACCTCGCGACTCCCTTTGTTCAATGTATACGTTTTCCTCGACCAAAAAATACCAGGTACATCGAACCACCTTATTAATAACCAGTACTCTAGACAAGAGAACTGGTAAAACACTGTTCGATACAAGACAGTACGACTTCTTAATACTTATAAAACAATGAGAGTCTTTATCAAACCAAAATGAAAATAACACAAAGTTACACTCTACTTAATAAACGATATTACTTATAAAATTTTCACTTTTAACTGGTGAAGTCCCATCTTACCGGAGACTACCCATAACTTCCGTTAAAAAGGACTACGAGAAGTCGTCTTACGAAGTATGATAGGTGATAGATTGAAACAACGGGATTACGCACCAACTAGGACACTAGAGTCAGAACAGGTAATCAGAAAGAAAATAAGTAACTTTTTGTCGTAAGAGTTGGTGAACAAACATTGTGTTTTAGATGAATGAGAAATACTCTTTAATTACAGGAGAGGAGTAGTGGAGGAAAAGGAATAGACGAACATTTGGTCGTGAAACTGATCTGCTCCACAAAACAGGACACCTCAAAGGATCTCTATGAGTATCATTTATCTTACCTATAACTTAGGATCCCCTTATTTGTCAGTCCTAAAGTTTCAGGGAGACGCAAGAGTTGAGTAGGAAAAGGGAGGTAGGGTACGGACTTTACATAGCCAAATTCAAAATGTATGACCCGAAAAGTACATTCCAAGGTCAATTCCTGTCCTAAGGTCGACGAATTTTTCCTTTTTAGTGACTCGACCTATTAGAAATATCAGAAAAGAAAAGGAGAGAAAAAGTATTAAAGGAGTATTATTTCTTAGACAATAAGATTCTACTAAGATTTATACTTCTGCTTTAGTTTAACTTAAAAGATCTTTAAAGTTAATACACTACCTATATGAGAAGATATAGTTGAACAGTTGTTGTTCATCTACTTAATATATTTCCTATAAGTACAAATGTTCAGTAACAGACTCATGTAAAACATACGACTCCCTACTAAGTACCTTTATGTACCAATCTGTCCCACCCCAATATCTTTTTAGGGGCAGAGTACAATCATTCCTTTCTTGATTCAGATTACCTCACTCACTCAAAAACTTTGAAAATTAATACTTCCATACCTGAACCGTTGAGTATGTTATATCATGAAAGATTTACAAATAGTTAGTTAAAACTGGACAGAAATAACATTATGTTTATACGTGTCAGTAAAAGGTAAATTATCACTTATTATATCTATATCAAGGATACTTCCAAATTAGTGGTCAGAGAGATATAAGATAATGAATCATATGAAAAAATTTCCACAAATTACTTGCACTCTTTATACCATACTACAGACAGAGAACCAGGGACAATTCACTGATCAAGACTGATCAAGAAAACAGAGATAATCACAGGATTACTTCTCGATTACGTAAGTTACTTAAAATGACATATGGAAGGTACGGTGACCCCGATGTCAACACTCGTGCCATTTCAAAGACAGAAGCACTTCGAATGGAAGATCAGTATCTCCATAAATCGTTTATTCATATATATACTATATAGACTATCACGACGCAGGATCCTTCTTGTCACTTCGTCCAGTTTCCCTATGTTATACTACCTTCACTGATGAAAGTCCTACCACCGGTTCTTTCTGGTTGAACTTTTCACTATAAACTCGTCTTTAGACTTACTTCAATACGGTTATAAACCCCTTCCTCGTCGAGGGCAGACTCCCTTATCCCTTATATTTTCGGAAATCCATCCTTGTACAAAACTGACAAGTTCCTTGTCATTCTTCTGACAATCCATTCTCTCTTCCTTATTTTCACCTATTCTCGGTTCTCCGGTCTGGAACACCTGGTACCGGTCCTCATCACTAAAATAAATTTATATATATATTAATAATAATAAAACATTAACCTCCTGAAACTAATCCCTCCTTACACAAAGAAGAATTTTCCGAGTGAGATCGACACCTCCTCCCAAAGGGACCACCGACTCTACCATCTCTTAGACGGACGTCACTCCCTCTGGACCCAAACTAGGGACCCAACCCTTCCAAGGGACCTCCTTCCGTACCGTTGGGTGAGGTCATAAGAACGGACTTCTTAGGGGTACCTGTCTCTTCGGACCGCCCAATGTCAGGTATCCTAGTGTTTCTTAGTCTGTGCTGACTCACTGATTCGTGTGTGTCGACACTTCCCTTCTGTACTCTACCCTGTTTCCACATTCGTCTTTTCGGCCTATCTTCCGATAACATCGTCGGTTCCGACCTCTACTGCCATCGAACCTGATCCCGTCATCGTAAACCTCTACACTTTTCACTGGTTAAAGATCTTTACAAAACTTCCATAAACCGTTATAAATGATTGTATAGTCTTCACCTGGTATTCTTTTTTCAGTCTTAACCAAGACTCCGGAAACCAAACTTCTTAAACTACTTACTTACACATATCAGTGTCGTCAAGTACATTTTCTCTTAACCTGTAAATTCTACAGGTGTTTCGCGTAGTGCACGATTGTCAAACCTCACTCACATATTTATTTCCACCCACTGGGACACTGAATTCTAGTAACTGAAACTATACTCGTTTGAATCTACGGTGACTCAAAGACGATATTACGTCTCAAAGCGATATTACGTTGTATAAGCAACGATTTTTCTTAGTAGTACGATACGTTTTAGTGTGTGCCTTTCGGTAACCTAAATATTCTTTTACTCTAATATCGTGTTATGAGTCTCTGAACAGTCACTATTATTTTTTCAATATTTACAATTTTCTAATTGTTTATTTATAACGTCATGTAAACTGTGAATTATAACGCTTTATGCAATGAGGGAACACCTTCACCAACGTCGTGACACTCAAGGACACTCATTACCTTCCTTCGACTGACTTTAGATTTCCTTTCACCATTGTGGTCTACACTCACCTACACGAAGTGTAGAGTGTACCACCTGACCATCGACCATGTCTCTACAAACACCACACACGAAAACCACATAAGGTCGTACCGAGACACGGTACCCCCACTTTCTTTTACCCCACGTCAAAAGACATAAATGGCATACAAAGAAGACTTACTTGAGCGAACATTCGTTTATGCTTTACACTCAATACGAGTGTAACAAGGAACGATAAAGCCAACGTAACTTTGTGTAAATGTAAGAGTTTTATTCCCAATTTCGTCTTGCTTGACACAACAGATCACTGGAAACTGAGTAACGTATTGGAGAGTCTCGGAACTAAAGGACACCCCGAAGGGTCCACCGGATCGCCATTCCTTGGGTTGACGGTTACGTCGTCTATACTCTGTGCTCAAACTGGGGACCCAACCTTTCTGGGGGGTCTCCTCCCGTACCGTCAGGTGAGGTCATGGGAACGGACCTCTTCGGGTACCTATCTCTTCGGAACACCGGACATATCAGGTACCCCAGTGTTTCTCAACCTATGTTGACTTTACCGAATCGAGTTTTATCCCCTATTATCACAACTTGAAAATGTCCCAATCCCTCTCCTAATTCACTTACACACGTAGATTCAAATCTTATACTATATACAAACAATTTTTACTTCGTGAAAGGATATAGGAGACGTCTTTAACAGGACTCCTTTCACTTTTATATGTTTAACTACAATAACAGATCAATACATATCGGTATCCTCATATCTAAATCGACAAATATCCACTGAGTTCCCGTCACCATTTCCTAGGGAGGCAGTCACTTCCTCTACGTTCTTTACGACCAAGTTAGGGACCCAGATCTTCTAGAGGACTTCATCCTTTACCATTGGGGGAGGTCATAAGAACGGACCCTTTCAAGGTACCTGTCTTCTTGGACCGTCGGACGTCAGGTACCTCAGAGTTGACTCGTGTTCTTGTTCGTTCGTTCCACTGACTTCGGATACGACCATTAAGGTCAACGATAGTTGTCGTCACGGAACGAAACGACACCCTCATGTACCATCTTTCAAACACACACTAGTAACGAACGACGTAACACGAATCAGTGAGTCAGTACAGGCTGAGAAGCACTGGGGTACCTGACATTGGAAGGTCCGAGGAGACAGGTACCCCTAACAGGTCCTTCCTTATGACCTCATCCAACGGTACGGGAGGAGGTCCCCTAGAAGGGTTGGGTCCGTAGCTTGGGTCCAAAGGGAGTAACATCCACCTAATAACGAATTAAAAGAGATATTACTATTTACAGAAGTAATTTTGTCACATAGAAAGACAATCGATTGACTGTAATAAATAAAGTAGAAAACAGGAACTGGAGGTAACAGAACCAACTCGGAATTAGAAAGTAGATATCACAAGTCAAGTCAAGTCAAGTCAAGTCAGCGAGTCAGCACAGGCTGAGAAACGCTTGGGTACTTAGTGTCGTGCGGTCCGGAGGGACAGGTGGTTGTTGAGGACCTCGAGTGAGTCTGATCGCAGGTAGCTCAGTCACTACGGCAGGTCGGTAGAGTAGGAGACAGTAGGGGAAGAAGAGGACGGGGGTTGGGGAGGGTCGTAGTCTCAGAAAAGGTTACTCAGTCGAGAAGAGTACTCCACCGGTTTCATGACCTCAAAGTCGAAATCGTAGTAAGGAAGGTTTCTTGTGGGTCCCAACTAGAGGAAGTCTTACCTGACCTACCTAGAGAAACGTCAGGTCCCCTGAGAGTTCTCAGAAGAGGTTGTGGTGTCAAGTTTTCGTAGTTAAGAAGCCGCGAGTCGGAAGAAGTATCAGGTTGAGAGTGTAGGTATGTACTGATGACTTTTTTAGTATCGGAACTGATCTGCCTGGAATCAGCAGTTTCATTACAGAGACGAAAACTTATACGATAGATCCAACCAGTATTGAAAAGAAGGTTCCTCATTCGCAGAAAATTAAAGTACCGACGTCAGTGGTAGACGTCACTAAAACCTCGGGGTTTTTTATTTCAGACTGTGAAAGGTGACAAAGGGGTAGATAAAGGGTACTTCACTACCCTGGTCTACGGTACTAGAAGCAAAAGACTTACAACTCGAAATTCGGTTGAAAAGGCGAGAGGAGAAAGTGAAAGTAGTTCTCCGAAAAATCAAGGAGAAGTGAAAGACAGTATTCCCACCACAGTAGACGTATAGACTCCAAAAACTCTAAAGAGGGTCGTTAGAACTAAGGTCGAACACAAAGAAGGTCGGGTCGCAAAGAGTACTACATGAGACGTATCTTCAATTTATTCGTCCCACTGTTATATGTCGGAGCTGTATGAGGAAAAGGATAAACCTTGGTCAGACAACAAGGTACAGGTCAAGATTGACAACGAAGGACTGGACGTATATCCAAAGAATTCTCCGTCCAGTCCACGAGACCATAAGGGTAGAGAAAATCTTAAAAGGTGTCAAATAACACTAGGTGTGTCAGTTTCCGAAACCGTATCAGTTATTTCGTCTTCATCTACAAAAAGACCTTGAGAGAACGAAAAAGGTACTAGGTCGTCTACAACCGTTAAACTAGAGACCAAGGAGACGGAAAAGATTTTGGTCGAACTTGTAGTCCCTCAAGCGCCACGTACATAACGACTTCGGACCGAACCCCTTAAAACTCGTAATGAAATGATCGCACACTCTACTCACGTTAACACGCCATCAAACTCGTAAGAAACCGTAACGGAAAGAAACCCTAACCTTACTTTTGACTAGAAAAGGTCAGGACACCGGTCACGAAAGAGTATCGACCTATTATAAGGAAACACTATATACATGATATAGAAATAAGTAAGTAGGAAATTTTCTGTCAAAATAAAAGTACAGAACCGACAACACTTATTATTTCTCATTTGTGCCCTCATGCCTATAGAGAAGTTCTAGGACAGAAGTAAAGGAAACCTACATATAGGTTTGTACTCTCATTACCTAGTATACGACCAAGACAAAAACTGAAACCTCCTTAGAAATATGACATAAGGTGCCACCGACATGGTCAAATGTATGAGTGGTAGTCACATGATCTAAGAAAAAAGGCATATGAAGGCGGCTGTGAAAAATTAGAGGACAGACGAACTACTACGGTAAGATTGTCCACACTCGACTATAGAGTAATACCGAAACTAAACGTTCAGAAACTAGTAATGATTACAATTCGTAGAACCACACACGGACAACCGGTAAACACACAGAAGAGACCCCGGTTTTAAATAATTCAAAGAAACAAGAAATATCTTTGGTCGTACCCCACACAAAAAAAAAACTTAACGTGTGTAAGAAATATAGGAAGATAGACCTATAATTGGGGAATACACTATGTACTAAACATTCATAAAAGAAAGTAAGACATCCAAAGGAAAAGTGAAAAAATGAAGATAATAAAGAATGTTCTGTCTAAACCATCGTTGTGTAAGAGAGTCAAAAACAAATAGACCTCTAAATAAATACTTTTTACCAAAATGACCGATATCTTAAGAACTAACTAAAAAGAAAATCTTGAGAGTTGTACCGTAAGGTAACGAAGGACCGTAGTAAAAACAAACAAACAAAAGAAAAATAACTCTTTAGTCGAGAATTATAGTATACCTTGATCAGTAAATAGAAAACCATAAAATTCTAAAAGAGACAGAAACTGTATATTTTACATATCGATACTTAGAGACCCAAATAGGACACACCTCAAACAACTCTAACCAACATAACCAATTACAAAAAGTAGTTTAAAACAAAAGTCGGTAATAAAGAAATTTATAAAAACAAAAGAAAAAGAGACTGTTGAAGACTATGAGAAAACTTCTGAACATGATCATATGAAATACAAGAGACTCTCAGACAAGTAAAAAATAGTTAGTAACAAAGGAAACAAAAAGTCTTACCCATTAAAGACATCCTGGTCAAGTCTCAGTGACTAAAAAAAAGGAAACTTACCAGTCTAAACGATACCATAGGAAGATCACAGAAGAAGTAAAGTCAATAATATGAATCGACGTGGTCTTAAAGGTAACAAATAATTCATTATAAAAGAATACTAAAGATAAATCATTTAGTAACAACAGTATGAAAAGAAATAAAGAAATTAGTACCACTGTTACAAATCAAGACACTTACATAAATTTTCTCCACGAAACTTTACAAATAGAGAATTTGGGTTGTAAATCTCCATCGAAGTTAACTAAAAAAAAAAGGACTCAGTTATCCAATACGAAGGAACAAAGTACAAACACACGGAATATTAAAGAAAAACAACTTATGACATGCAAAATCTATTATAAAGTATCGTCAAAATCTTGGACCCAAAAGAGGACTCTAAACAACAAGAGAAACGAACACACAAACCATTAATAATCCCGAAGGGACCACCGAGTCTCCAATTTCGCAGACGGAGGTCACACCCTCTGGGTCCAAGTCAGAAACCCGACCCTTCTAGGGGACCTCTTCCTTTACCGTTGGGTGAGGTCATAAGAACGGACCTCTTAGGTTACCTGCCTCCTCGGACCATCCGATGTCAGGCGCTCCAGCGTTTCTCAACCTGTGCTGATTCGCTGAAGTGAAGTGAACCATTAATAAATCTGACTTAGAGGTGGGTTTGACACACCGGTGACTAGAGAGACAAATTGAAAAGAAGGGGTTGAGAGAAATAAAAATTCGCACCGATGGATTTACAAAAGGAGACAAAGATGAATCGAAGAAGAAGTCCGTCGAGGACCAGTCTTTGACATGAGTTTATCAAACTCGATCATTCCGAAGGAGACAGATCAAAACCTAGAAACACATCAAATCTCCCATGTAAGTCACAAGAACTACAAAAATTCAAAGAGGACCGAGAATATAAGACAACCCAAGAAAACACAGAAGAGACACGGAATGGAGTCCAAGACAAATGATTTCTACATACTCACCGAATGGGGTGAGGTGAGAGACGACACGTATATAGTCGGAGTCAGTCACGTCCTATGAACAACTAGAGTAGATCGGGGAACACCGACAGAGTGCAGGGTCTGAATGGATAATTTAAGGAACGAACGGACGGTCAGACAACTAACTAATGGACTTTTTGTTGATCCCCTCTCACCGGAAGCACACGGTGATTCCAGTGGTAAAAGTGACTGTTGCAAAATCTAGTTCACTATAGGAGAAGTCATCGTCGTCGACTTAAAGGTTAATGAATGGAACAAAACGGGATCAACTTGATGACGTACATGTCTCGACTCTCGAACAGTCTTCGGAGTCCTTCTAGTGGAGCACGAAAAGAATGAGTGACGATTCAGCGAAGTCAGCACAGGCTGAGACACACTGGGGTATCTACCGTCGGGTGGTCCGAGGCGGTAGGGACCCTAAGAGGTCCGTTCTTGTGACCTCACCCAACGGTAAAGGAAGAGGTCACGTACTTTCACTTTTCACTTTCACTTCAGCGAGTCAGCACGGGCTGAGAAGCGCTGGGGTACCTGACGTCGGGTGGTCCGAGGAGACAGGTACCCTAAAAGGTCCGTTCTCATGACCTCACCCAACGGTAACGAAGAGGTAAGAATGAGTGTCACGTCACTAAAAATACTTGTCGGTGAAGAGTCAGACAACATTCGGACACCAAATAAAAAACTTACGACTTTACCAACAAAACTGTGAAGACAATTCGACATATCAACCCCCTCTACCGTCTTCTTGAACAACGAGACGATAGTACGTCCTCACTTAGAGGTACTCGTAAAATTGATTCATACACCACGTCAAGTAAAAGTGTGACGTTTACTAAGTTTATACTCTCTATTAGTCTTTAAGTTCAAACACTCTGACAGGAGAGGACGAGACTTATAAGATATAACCTTCCTTTTAAAGGTGATCCCTTTCTTTTCTGATAATTAAATGCAAAGTTTTGTGAAAAACTTCAATCCTGACGTCCTGTGATAGACCCAACTCCTAGACTTGTTCAATATACCTCATAATCGTTCTTTTCTTACTTAAATAAAGTTTAGCAAACAAGGAGTCCAAATCTTGAAGACGTGACGGAGGAGTTAAATTCGCTCAGAACGTCCGACTCGTCACTTCATCTTACCCCGACTTTCATTCGTCTACTTCTAATATTGGTGATTGACACACATACACACATGAAAATCCTCCGACGAGGGAGAGTGGGAAGATAATAAGTACTCTGAAGACAAAGATTCAGAATGAAAAGAAAAAACTTTTCTCTACTATTGTCAGTATGGTAAAAAAAAGTATAAAAGAATCCTAACTTAATGCCATAAAGATAACGATATCAAAATAATTAAAGAATTCACTATGAAGAGATCCGTCACAATTTATTAAAACTTTTTGTTTCTTTTAAGGACATTCTTTCCTTAACAAAGGATTTAAATGAACATACCTAAGTCCACGTAGTAAATTTAAGGTAGGATTTCAAATAAAAACACTTAAGTCTACTCAGTGAGACGCAACAACAACAGGTCAGCGGGACAGTACGGGTTGAGAATCACTGAGGTACCTAACGTCGTGTGGTCCGTAAGGACAGGGAGTGGTAGAGGATCTCAAACCGGTTCAAGCACAGGTAACGTAGTCATAACGGTAGGTCGGTAGAGTAGGGGACTACGGAAGAAGAGGAAGACGGGAGTTAGAAAGGGTCGTAGTCCCTGAAAACGTTACTCAACCGACAAACGTAGTCCATAGTCCCACAAGGTTTCGTATCCTACGGTCATGTAAACCTAAACAAAAGAAAGAGGGGGTACTTGTCAGTGGTTACTGCTTTACGATTAGACTATTCAGAAAACATCTTAATGTCGTTAAAAGTTAGTTGTGAAAAAAAGTCTATTACATTATATATATTTCAGATAACCAGAGTCCTTTCCAGGTCGCCAGTTTCTCTTTACATTCTTTCTTCTTTTTTTCTCCCAAGAAAAAGACAGGACAAGACAAGACAGTGAATAAAGGAACCAACCTGAAACCTCATCCAATAGTCCGTCATCCCTTTTGTAAACTTCATCTACTCGAGGTACCGAAAAAAAGACGAAAACAAGGACAAATCATACCTCTGTCTGTACCTCGGTAAACTTCAGTAGAAAACTTCGTTAAAACTTACCCTTTTATCTTAACTTTTTCCGGAATGATAATAGACTGTCAGACACATAGTCTCAATTACTCTCCAAACGTTTGTCAGACTTCTCAGATTTGAAGGATGGAGAGTCAAACCCGACGAAGGTATCTTATGTCTCTAGGTTAAAATCTCCTCTAAACTTTAACGGTCATGGATCCTGACCTTTTATTTAGCTTGTAACAAGGTTGGTCGGACTTTACAGACCAGTGACATTAATGCTACTTTATTATGAATTGATTTCGACATTAAATGAACAAGAAGAGATAAAGTGTAACGAAGAACCCTTAATATAAATAAGACATACAAATCGATTTAATGTTAACAATTTTTCATTACTCAATTCTTACCATAAACTAAAACAAGAAACGGGTATCAAAATAGAACTGTAAATCTAGAAGGTTGTTAGACTTTTATAAAAATATTTACTACATACGAATACTCGATTGAGAAAAAAAAGATTCAACGATCAGTCAAATAATCATGGTGATTAACTTATTAGGTAAGAAAGGAGTAACTGAACTCTTATGGACATAATAAGAATATATATGGACCACTATAACAACATAAGGTAAAGGAAAGTAAATAAATAAGTAAGTAAGTGACTCGTTTATCCAGAACTCATGGATGACACATAGTCTACTATACAACGTTTCATCCTTATGGAAACGTCAACTCTGTCGGTAAGTCATTTACATTTCAACGGTCACAATGTTCACCCCGTTTCCTCTCTGTACAAATTACGGTACTTTCCAATGATGTTTTGTAAATATATAAAGACTTACAATATGACAAAATTCATATGACATAAAACTATATTCTATCAGGAAAGGAGTAACTAGATAAAGTTTCAGAGGATCCCATCAAAATATGTAAAACGAAGGTAAACTTTAATATAACTTAAGTACCTAATTGGAACACTTTTAGTTGTAGAAATATTATTTATCGGAAATATAGACTTTCATATACAAAAGGTAAAAAGGATAAAAGGACGTATACGTAGAAATTAAACAATGACACCATTTTATGTATATTGTATTTCAAACGGTAAAATCGGTAAAAATTCATACGTCAAGTCACCATAATTTATGTAAGTGTAATAACACATTGGTAGTGGTGGTAGATGAGTGTAGAGAGAAAAGTAAAACATTTTGACATTGAGACATGGGTGTTTCACTGTCGAGGTAAGAGGGGAAGGGGGTGAGACGATAGATGGTAATATGAAAAGACACAAATACTACTAAAACTGATGATTCAACAAGTATTTTTATAAACATCATAAACAGAAAAAATGTAGACTGAACAAAGTAATCGTACTACAGGAATTTCAATTAAGTACAATCGAATGATGTCTTAAAAGGACGGAAAAATTTTTCAACCTATCGTAAGGTAACAATGCATATATGGCATAAAGTGAAATAGGTAAGTAAACATCTACCTGTCAACCAAACAAAGGTATAAAGTCGATAGCATCTATTACGAAAATACTTGTATCCGTATGTTTATAGACAAACTCTGGGACGAAAGTCAAGAAAGTCCTAATATGGGTCTTCACCTTAACGGGTTAATACATTATTAAGACAAAAATCAAAAAACTCCTTGTGCTAAGACAAAAGGTATCACAAAAGGTAAAATGTATAGACGGTTACCACATGTACCAAAATTTAGAATACGAATTCGAGAACTAGGTAAAAAATCAATTAAAAAAACATATATCAAATCCTAGACGGAAATACGAAATGGTATACTTATAGGTCGAAAAGGTCATAACAAACAACTTTCTGACGAGAAAGGGGTATCTCACCAGAACCATGGAAATAACTTAAATCCCATGTACACTCCGAAATAAAGATCTAACAGATCAGATAAGGTAACCAGATTACACAAAAAAGGATACGATCAAGGTGTGACGAAACTAATGACGTCGAAACGTTATTCAAAACTCTAGTCCTCAGGAGGGGAAAATAAGAAAAAGTTCTAATAAAACTACCAAATCCCGGAGACCTCTAAGGTATGTTAAAAAGCTTATCCAAAAAGATAAAGATGTATTTTTGCAATCTTAAAATATCCCTAACATAAATTTCATCCAGTAAAATCCACAATAACTGTAAAATTATTATGTGATTCATTACTCAAGGTAAGGTTCTCCCACAAGCATTCAGGTTAAACAAGGATTAAGGTTGTTTCAATCGGATCCATGGTTTCATTGTGTCAACCGTTATACCATGATATGACATTACTCAAATATTATGAAAAGTGTGTTATTACACATTTTTGTTTTTGTAAAATTTGGAAAATCATGTCATGGAACTTTTCATGTCATCAGATCACGTTATCGACCGTATGTCCCTGAACATAGTTCACTTCTCCGTTCTCCTCAATGAGTGCCACCCACAAAAGTAACACGTTCAGAAATTAAACGACGGAATTCTATTAAGAATTCACAAAATAAGAAAAACTCTGACAATATTTACCTTCACTAAAATATTAAAGGAAAAGTCTAATAAAAAGAAATACATATCTTTACGGGAGTACCAAGTCTACCATTTCTTAGACAGATATTAAATCCTCTGGGTCCAAACTAGGGACTCAGTCCTTCTAGGGGAACTCTTCACTCACTGATGGAGAGGTCATAAGAGTGGACTTCTTAAGTCACCTCTCTCCTCGGACCGTCCGATGTGAGTCACCCCAGTGTTTCTCAGTCTGTACTGACTCGTCGATTGTGTGTCTTTGTGTGTGTATGTGTGTGTGTGTGTGCCTTTACGTGGACTAAAAACATGTGACTGAAACACAGAACAATGAAGTGACTTAAGTAAATAATCAAGATTGTCCAAGAAAAACTTCAGAAATCCCAAAAGATATGTATTTGAGTATGGTAAACATTTTTTTTTTTATGTCAAAATAAAGAAGGAAAGGTTAATCCTACGGAAAGGACAGAAAAAGAACGAAACATCGAGAATGATCTTGAAGATCATGATACAACTTATCTTTACCACTTTCACTGTAGGAACGGAATAAGAACCAGAAACTCATTTACGAAAGTCAGAAAGTGGTAACTCATACTACGAACAACACACAAAAAAATATAACATAAAATAATATAACTCACAAAAATAGGACAATCACTTAAAACAGTTCATGAAAAAAAGAAAAACGCAGGAAACTCTAACAGTATACAAAAATGAAAAGGAAAGTATGACAGTCATGTCGTATTATGTAACTAACTTAAAAGAAACCACTTGAAATAACATAAGGTCCTTATTTAGGGTGAACCAGTACTACATATATTAAGAAATATACGACGACTTTAGACAAACGAAGATAAAACCCCTCCTTCTAAAAACGTTTGTTACAAGTATACCCTATAACCAGATATCAAAGGAAAAAAACATCACAGGAATAGTCCTATCACGAACGGAGTATTTTGTTCAATTTTTCACAAAGAAAAAGAAATTTAAAAACCTTTTCAACACTATTCCAAATCGTAATCAAGGAATATACAAGCCATCTTGAGTACTCCTGAAAAGAAACAACCTTCTAAAAAATAATTAAAAAGTTATAGGAATGATCAATGTCCAGAGAAGTGTAAAGGAAAAAGTAGTACTAAGTGGGACGTATCCAAAATACAAAAATCCTTCAAAAAGTAAAGTAAATGTAATAGGTTAAATAACCGTATGATAAGAATCATGAAAGAATGTTAGGAACAATAAAGAAACCTTAAACATCGTCACAGAGGTGAAAAAAGAAGACTAAAATCATTAAAGTCAGAAGAGAGAGAGAAGACTCAGACAGATGAAAGTCCCGAAAGTCAAAAGAACTGAAAAAAAAAATTCTTGGTTGAAAACCAAAGTAACTGAAAAATTTTTTTTAATAAAATAAAAACTCATACGACTCAGAAGTAGCGAGGTCCCGAAAAAGGAATCAATACCCTCGCCCAGGATAAGAGAGCAACGCCATACCCCTGAAGAGTGGCGTCACCGAAGAGACCGCCTCAGGTCCGGGGTCCCGTGCACCCGGAGTCATCAACGCCGTGCACACTGAGTCGTCACCACCGAGTACCCGAGATCCCGTGTACGAGTCATCAACACCACGTGACCGAATCAGGGAGGTGTCGTACACTCCAGAAGGTCCTAGTGCCCAGCTCGGGTGGAGACGTGACCGTTCACCTCGGTGGTCCCTTCGGGGGACTGAGAAATGTGAACGAAGACAAAAGAGACAAAGTAATAAGAGACGAAACTAAAACAATAGAGGGAGAAAGACGACCAAACTCCAAATCAAACAGGAAAAGGGTCAATGACTTCAACATTTCCCTCCGATAACTAAACTCTAGAAAGAACAAAAATCATATCCGTAAATATCGATACTCAAACGGAAAATCGTAACAAAAACAACGGATGAGGTAATAGGACTATGGGTTTGGTCTTATACAATTCTTTTGATCTTTAATAACAGAGAGGACTTGTACTCTACGTTTCTAATAATCCATTCACAGTCGTATAGGTTAGGTCGTTATATATACATTTCTGACATTTCTTAAATAGGGTCGTTACATATAAACAACGTTGTAATTCTTTTATATAAGCATATAAAGAGATATAATTCTGATGTATACTATTTATGGTATTAATAAAATTATCTATGTCTTTTTTCTATTATATTTACCTTTATACGAATTTGACTATTTCTAATAGATACTTTTGACGTACATAGTATCAATTATATAATCTTGTAAAAGGGATATTCTAGTTCTTGTGTTCGTACTACAAAAAGAGAACGATGAAGATAAACTACATTATGACTTACAGAATCACGTCCTTCCGTTGACTTCTATTTTCTTTGTAAGATTAACTCTTCTTTCATTTTAACAAAAATAAGTGTCTAATATATTAGAATATATATCTTTTACGATTTCTTACTAACATTATTATTATCAAATTTCTGATGACCTTTGATTCTTTTCCTACATAATTCTAGTGTCCCATATGTCAATTCTTTACTTTTAAGTATATAAAAATATTGGTTCGTCATATCTTAGTCATTTACTTTAAATAACAAATATTATCGGTTTTACACCTTTGTTAGCCTTACTGGTAACTACCTACTTACCTATTCCTGTATGTATGTCAATATGATCATAAGTCAGAATTTTTGTTTCCTTTAGGAAGGTAAACGTTGTTATACCAACTTAGACCTCCTGTAATACGACACACTTATTAGGTCCGTGTCTTTCCCTTTATGATGTAATATGATGAATATACTTCTTAGATCTTGTCAACCTGAGTATCTGGATCTTTCAACTTTCACTAACGGTCCCTGACCGTCCTCTATTTTTGTACCTCCATAATAGTTTATCATGTCTTAAAAATAATATTTTTATTAAAAATCTCTAGATGATATATCGTATCATGGATAGGACGTAACATACGAATTTAAAAAAGATTTTCCTATCTAGAATAAAATACACAAGAACAGTAGTTTTTTTCATTCTTTTTCTGTCCTCCTTTGAAAGTCTGTACTACACATACAAATACCGTATCTAACACCCTTACCAAAGGGACTGTACCTATATATGAATAGAGGTCAAGTAGGTCAACTTACTTAATTTATACATATCTAAAAAATTATATTCAGTATAGAGTCATTTCACCAAAATTTTCATTTCAAGTTTTATATCGGGTAAATATTATCGTAATTCTATTATGTTATCTTTATTTAAGTTTTATACTGTCTAGTTATGTCAATGTTAATGTTTTATAAAGACTCGCCTTTTTTCCGTTTCATTACTTCTGAATGTGGGGAAGTTAAATAACAGTGAAGAGGGGTTCAACTAAATATCAACTTACAGTACAGTCAGTTTTAGTGTCAACCGAAACAATGTTTATCTTTAACTGCACTGATAAGATTTTAAGATACAGGCGTCTTTTATCGGTCCTATCAAAAACTTTTGTTATTACAACCACCGAAACGTGAGAGATTAAGACCTGAGTGATTTTTCACTTTACGATCTCATTAGGCCTGTCACACATCACCGTCTTTCTATATATACATGGAGTCACCATGTCTTACCTCTCAGGTCTTTATTACCGTATATCTACCGGTCAAGTGAAAGACGTTTCTAAGGTCCCATCAAGTTGGTACTTTCCTATGGGAAAATTGTTTAACACGACCTAGACAACTTTTGTGTAAGACTTCTTTTACTTATCCACCCGGTGACTGACTCTCCTTTACTTCTGAACGTCAAGAATACAAACTGTTTCCTTAACATAAGTCTCATAGATTAATAGTGTGAAGTTAATTTTTTTTTAATTCGTTTGGTTTTTTTTTTAACCGTTTTCTGAACAGTAACATGTTTCCTTCCGTACGGTTAATCGTGCACTTTTGATGACTTGTGGTAATTAGAGGTCCTTTTACATCTAATTTTCATATCACCCCATGGTGACACACGTGGAACATCGTCGAGTCCTAGGAGCTCGAAGAAAGGTGAGACCAAGAGGCACACGAACGACACCAAAGAGAGAGACCGACACCAGGAGGAGAAGTGACAGGAGAAAAGACAGAACGTCAAAAAACGAATGAACCTAACTTAACGAAAGTGAGAACACAAAGAAATGAAACGGATAAGATGGAGGACAACTGAAACAGTTGAAAGGTTCTCTTATTTATATTGGCCCATCATGAAATAATTACATACCGTTTCGACTATACACGCAGGTGGTATAATAGACGACCGAACAGTTATCTATGGACGGAAATTCCAATTCGTAAGTAGGGTTAATCCATGTTGGACTCATGAGAATGCTAATAGTCCCATTCAAGGACAAAGTAAGTAAGTAACACAAGACGGAATACTGTTATCCTACAAGTTATTTATAAACAACTTATTTACTCGATGGAGACTCTTACTTTAACTTACACCACCGACGAAGGGAAGATTCCTCCGTATCATACAGTACAAGTCTTATGCTAAGACGGTTTTACTATCAAAGTTCCTTGACACGTTGAAGACAAGATAAACTTCTAGGTCTTATCGGATTATGAATTGTGACTGGGACCTTGGACGTAGTATTGTCCGTCAAAATGACACAAACACTGAGACTCGTTTAGTGAATTAACGAATCACTCTAATGGACATTTACCTCTATTGTCATAATTGGAGTATCGTGTCATAACAACATCCCACATCCCTAGTTTATTGAATTACTACAGTCCACACATCCTTCTCACGAACCTTGAATCATACTACCGTCCGAAACACAATAATAATAATAATAACTAAACCTCCCTTTTCGTAATGATTTTAGTCCATGTCTCACCTTCAGTCTTAGAAATCTCGGGTGTTGAAGAAAATAGATCAAAGAAAGTCCGGTCGGAAAAGAAAGAGGAGAGGGGAAAAATTCTCTGTTTTAATTTAATGTCTCCATAAATTTGTGATCTCTAGTGACATCTTAAAATGTCTTTGTAAAACTTAAGTCATCTCTTTTCTATATGTCATCTTGAAACAAGGTGCAGATAAAGTAGGATTAAAGGGAAACGCTACTGATGACACGTAAAAAATAGGTCCGGGAAGGGAATCTCCTGTCCGTACGAGTTACGGGAATTGGGAGTGTAAAGACTACGACAGTAAGTATAGAAAAAACCCCTTGGAAATTAATAGTTAGGGTCTTGTAGGATATTTAGAAGTAATCCTTTAAGGAAGACTTGAAAACGACTTTTCATCAATGACACGTGACATACACATCGTCGACAAACGGATTCAAATTTTTTTTTCAACTGGTAAAATTAAACGAAATTTTTATAGGTGACCGTGACCAAGAGTAATGTCTACACACCAACATTGTAAAGTAAAAATTTTACACATAGGTAGAAAAAAGTCAAGATTTCCTCAGGTTTCTTTGGTAGATTTTGGAATTTTTATTGGTGATTTGGATGTCACAAAAACCAAAAATTTTTAAGAGTTCCCTCCTGTAAAAAATAGAACCTGAATTCGAAGTATGTCCCACCGGGTAAATTTTCTCCGGGACATGTGTCGGTGTAATAATTTATCCTTGACAAAATTTACCCGGTGGGACATTTAGTCCTAAAAAAAAGGTTACCTATAAATGAAGAAACGTGTGAACACTTAAATCAAGTTCAAAAGTCAATGGTACGAACTATTCGTAAGGTCTTTAAATTTAAACCAGAGGATTTACTGTAACTTTACGTATTTAGACTGAAGTCTCTGTGATTCTTTCAAACATTCTAGTATAAACCCTCTAGTACAAACCCAGAGAGACTTTTAAACCGGTTGTAAGACACGCTTAGACGAAAAAGTTTGTAAAAAAAAAAAATTACCTACTTTATGTTTATTTGACCTTTACTTTTGAAACAGTATTTATTATTATGTCGAAACCTGATGGAAAATGACCTTTAGAAATTTTTGTCCTTTCTATAGGGAAAAAAACCTTATCTAATCCCAGTCATCAAGAATTACAAAAAGTGGGGTTTAAAGATTTGTATGAAGTAAGAAAAATGAATGGTCTGTCACTTAGACACGATCTTTACTCTATCTTTAACATGGAATAAACTTGGTAGTACACAGACTAAGTCCAAAACAAGTTTGAACGGGGGGTTTTACACATCCCGTATCACATTCTTAAATTTACTTCCGGGCACATGGTGCACAGTAGTATTTATATGGATTTTAGTGTTTAGTCTTGTCCTTCTCTTCGCTCTTTTACTTAGGAACCGTGAAACACTTTTATCATGCAACATCACGGTCTTAGAAAATGTAAGTACGACAGATTCTTCTAAACTCTTGAAGTCGTAAAGATGGTTAATTAGGGGGACTGAGGGGTCCCGTCACACGTAAAGGGAATAGTCATCATTGTGTTGGGTGTTTGAAAGTACCGTAAGACAACGTCATCCGAAGACAAAAGTCTTTACACCTCTTCAAAAGGGGAGTCCCGACTTACCACAATAAGTCCTCTCACCTACTAAACCAAATACACGGACACTACTCATAACTACATCAACACAAACACTGTAACTCAGAGTCCCATCTTAAGAGGGACTGGTGTAGAATTCTATTAGGACAACTTGAGTTCATATTCAAAATAACTACCTAATATCTTTGGGAGTGAAGATGAAATTTATCTTTGTCTTAGAGACAGAGGCTTAAACATAGGGAGATGATTAAATGGTGGTGATCCCAGAAAGATATATAAAAGGGTTGAGATTATAAACGGGACTCTTCAAAAAGAATAGAATCATGTAATGTCCAGTAATATTAGAACCCTGGTACCAATTACCGAACCTCTCTTGGATGGTGTAACAAAATTAAGATGTGTAATATCTTTTATCATGTAACCCTTTTGTCTAATCTTTTCTAAGGAGTATTTCACAACCATATTTACCCTTTGGACTCTTCCTTTTTGTCTTACTCCTCAAAATTGTCGATTTAGACCGGATCTAGGTAGTCGAAAGAGAAATTGTAAGGAGTATTTGAGTATAAAAGTCTCTACAAGACAATTTTGTATCCCATTTCTACTCTTCACCATAGAATATCAAACTCAAGAATAATTATGAGAATTTTATAAGATGTAACATATTCGGTTTCAATTTACTAATTACATATGAGAATTTATTGTTTTTCCGTCAGATTGTTAAGACACCATCGGAACTACAACGACTGGTTGAAATAAAAATGACTCACCGGAACTAGGTTCTGTTATGGGACTAATAATAAAAAAAAAGGATTTCTTCATACTGCCACGAGTACAAATTTCGTCATTGTCTGGTAAATTACTTTTACAATATCGCATTGAAGACGTTCTTTCTCGAGGACCCGTTCCATCGATACGAAGACAAACGAACTCCTTTTCCAAAGAAAATAAGTAATTACACTTCGGGATAGAACTTTTTCTCTTTATAACTGAACCTAGGTTTACTTAAAGGACCAACGAATACAATGGGGGTAAACTTTTCTTCCACCATAATCGCCAGTAAAGAACTTAATGAGTCCTCGTGGGGCACGGATTACTCTTTATATGGTAAACCTACAACTCCTGTGGTTCCGGGAATTAACGTCGTCGACTTAATGAGTCGACGAAGTAAGTCCTTCGAAAGTGGACTGTAGACCTCCGTCGTTCGATTTATTCATACTGAGACTAAAAGACAGACGAACAATCGACAGGTGGAATCGGTTTCTTGTAGACCAAACTCCATGACTCCCTTTTTGTTTTATTCCTTACGAAACAAATCATAGACATAGTACGTTTCTTTCAGGTAAATTAAACAAAAATTTGAAAAACAAACCCCACATCGACTAATTGTTACAACACTATCAAAGTTCACTTGTCACTTCCCTGAGTCGGTATGTATATGTATATAGGTAAGAGGGGGTTTGAGGGAAGGACAAGTCCGACATTGTATTGTAACTCGTCTCAAGGTGTACGACATATCATTTTTCAGTTAAATGAAAATTGCACTGTCAAAATTACATCGTAAATAAAATAAAGTCTGAATTATAAAATAAACAAGTAATACACTACTACACAAAACTCATGACATTACTATCAGAATTTTTAACTTTTTACAGGAATTATGAAACAATACAAACATAAAATCAAAACATCTCGAAGAAATTGTTTAGTCTTTGATCCCCCGACTTTTCGTGTCTTTGAGTAACAAGGGGTCAAGACCTCCGATTTTGAGGTTTTAAGTCCAGAGTTACTCTGGCACGAGAGAGAGACCTCCAAGAGTCCCTCCTAGAGAGGAACAGGGACACCGACGACCACAAACGGGCGGCAGGAACCGCACGGAATCCTGCGTCTGCATCATTAGGCCAGTGCCACGACAGAAAAGGTACAGAAGTACACCAGAAGGGAGGCACACAGACAGCGAGACAGGTCTAAAGAGGGCAAATATTCCTACGACTTAATCCCGGATGGATCACTTGAATAAGACTGAAGTAATGAAGACATTTTTGGGATAAAGGTTCTTGCTAGCATAGGACTCCACGACCCTAACTCCTGGATGTGGATAGAAAAATTAAAAAATTAAAAGAAAAAAAGGTGTATAGAAAAAACTATTGGGGACTGACAAATAAAAAAAATGGTAAAATTTAGACTTACATGTTATAAATTTTTCAACCATTCGAGATTTATGTCGAACCTGTCATAACACGAATTAACGAATAACAAAAGACGTACAAAACTCATTTGTCACTAAAAAAAAAAAAAAAAGGGGTCTCTCACTTTGTCGAAAGAACGTGTACATTTGATCTAACCTCGACGTCATTTACTTAAGAGTGGTAGGAATCTAGTCGAGTTCAGGATCAAGTTTAAGAAGAATGAGTTTCCTCATAAAGAACTAACAAGTTAACATAAGAAAAGAGGAGAGAGTTGTGGTCATTGTTAATATCAGTCATGGATGACCTCAGTGAGATTTTAGTACATAATAATTATAAACCATAACCACGAACCAATATGTTCTCAACCGTCTGATTCGGACTCCCGGCGTACGACCGCCGACGAACAAAAACACATAGTACATATGGATTCTTACGACAAATGTAAAAATTTGGCAACCCTTTTTCGGACTTCTTATTATCATAGAACACCGTGCAATTGTTAATACACTTAAAGTCCAAAATTACTGACGACTCAGACTGACCTTATATCGGCACGAGGAAGGCAGTAAGTACCTGACAGCCACCGACGAAACCACGATGTTACTGTCAACACACTAGCGTTCTCCCTGGGGTTCCGAGTGTTTCCACTTTTGTAAATGTCGGACCGGAATATGTCTTTTTCGAGCGACCGGGAGACAAATGGTCATGAAATAAGAGTTATCAAATAATCAGATGAAGTGGATACTTTCTTTTTCATCTATTATATTAAAATGCAAACTGATTTTCCCTATCACCATGAGCATATAAAAATACAAGTATACGGTCAACGATATATATAAAAATCTCAAGTATTCCTGAGCCACAATAAGTGTAAATAAAGAGACGAAAATCACCCTCTTACTAATATCAAGTAACTTATAACAATTCGTTAATTTAAATAGACATTTACTTCTACAAAGACACACACACAACTTGTTGCTTCATCGTATGGATCTTATAAAGCGACTACATTTATTTAAATGCGGTCAAGAAGGTTGTATAATTACTCTTTCGACTTTCTTCTCGCGTATATCCGGGAATTTAAAGGAGGAAAGTAGAAGTCATACGTTAGGTTTTACTTTCTTAAATCACTCCAAGAGTACTAGCAGTAAGACAACTGGCCTAGGTCCTCAAATCACAAGTCACACCAAATTTGGATCTTTCATGTGTACTTCACGAGGAGGAGCAGATTTAAACTTTTTAGGGAGGAAGACTACCCTGAGGAGAGGTTGTAATGTGGGTAAAACAAATAAAAAGTGTTTTTAATTTTCGTTTTGAGGAAATACTCCTATTCTCGCTGGCAGAGGAGACAGAAACGACAAAATTAATAGACGCACCACTAAATCGGAATTCTGTAATCCTCCTTCAAATCAACGATCTTATTACGACCAAAAAAATCACGGGAAAGTTTTAAAAAACAAAACAAAAGAACCGTTTAACTATTTTTTCTCTGTAAAATTTATGGTCATAAAATATGTAAATTTATGTATATATAAAAATATTTATATTTATATTAAAAATGAGGTTTTCACGGCGGTTTAACAAGAATTTAATTCACAAAATCTCTCTTTTACACATTCTGGAAATCGACATTTCACATACAGTCAAATTCTTTTAACTCCATCAATATGATTTAACTTGGTACCAAAAAAGACAATACACAATAAAGACATTGTAAATGATTTTCACGATGTCTGTTGGAACAAGCAAAGGATGAAGGAGTGGTTAAGGGTAGAAGGTGGGGTTAGACCTTGTCTAACAACATCCGACAACGTAAAATTGTCACATTATTTCTACACTTTATATCACTTATATGGATATACTTTTATATCATCCTCATTGGTCTAATTAAACCGTAAAAGGAAAATTTCAAACACATATGTCTTTCATCACAAAAGCATGAGACCGTGAGAAAGTAGAAATTTTTTACTTTAGAGAAAGTAGAAATTTTTTACTTTAGAGAGAAAAAGTGAATTAAAAAAGGTGAATCCCAAAATTCTTGTCTAGGGATTCATCTATGATCGAGGGACTTAAATTACTTCTTAACTTATCATGTCATACTTCTTAAATTAAACTTTACAAATCATAATAAAACTCAGTGGGTGGACACTTTATGTAAAACTGTTAGTGGATTCGTATTAAAGAATCGAAAATAGAAAACCTACGCCTCCCCTGAAGGACTTCGACTCTCTTGAGTCGAACATAGTAGGTCATAAGACTAAGGAATAACGATGACTCCCTCTGTCTACCATGTGAACAAAGTTAGAACCCTCAGAGACCCGAGGTCCCGTATCTCGTAGTGCACACACGAGTGAGTGAGTCAGAACCGACTGGAGACACGCCGAAATCCCTGACATCGAATGGTTCAAGGAGACAGGCACCCTAAGACGTCCGTTATTACGACCTTACCCAACGGTAAAGGATGACGTCCCATAGAAGGACTGGGTCCCTAGTTTGACTCAGAGGACACAGAAGACGTAATGTCCACCTAAGACATAGCGACTCGGTGACCCCTCGGGGATCTCGTCTTGTGAAAGGCAAAAAGGGAGAGTCTCAACGGATTCTTAAGACAGACATTTCCGATTCGTCTCTAAACGGTTCCCCAAACTCTATACTTTAAACACATACTGTTTTCTTCGCACTTAAGAAGACACCCTTGGAGCTCAAGAAACCCCTTCGGTTCAAGAATACCAAACTCCAAAAGACCCTATAATGAGACAAACAGTTTGAGACACACACACAATATACTCACCATATTGTCTGACCAAGGTTTAACTCTTTCCTCATACGGTTCCGACATATAACAGTGGGACGAATAAATTGAATATACGTTTCATGTAGTATACTTTACAACCCAACCTACTTCGTGTTCGACCTTAGTTCTAACGACCCTCTTTATAGTTATTGGAGTCTATACGTCTACTGTGGTGTGAATACCGTCTTTCGCTTCTTGACTTCAATATATTTTAATAAAATAAAAAATAACAATACCTTCGGGATTTATTTACTGTATAGTCCAGGGAAGTCAAGGACACCTTCTGTCACAATGTCAGGTACCCGACTAAAAATTTCAAACGTCAATCTGACCATTCTTGACCTTTGGATAAAGACGGTATGTAATTTACATACTGGAACCTATTGGATCAATGTAAGAAGTTCATATCTTTACCTTTATTATCATGGATGGGGTACCCGGAAAAACTGTCAATTCAGTCAAGTCATCACAGACTTCACTTTCAGCGAGTCAGCACAGAACCGAGAAACCCTGGGGTACCTGACATCGGACGGTCTGAGGAGACAGGTACCTTAAGAGGTCCGTTCTTATAACATCACCCATCGGCAAGGGAAGAGGTCCCGTAGAAGGGTTGGGTCCCTAGCTTGAGTCCAGAAGGTGTAACGTCCGCCTAAGAAATCGTAGACTCGGTGGTCTCTTCGGGCTTCGTTCTTATGACCTCATCCAACGGCAAAGGAAGGGGTCCCGTAGTAGGGTTGGGTCTCCAGATTGGGCTCAGAGGACGTGACGTCCGCCTAAGAAATGGTGACTCGGTGGTCTTTTCGGGATTATCACAGATTGTTTATCACTTGGGAGTCACACATAATGTCTAAAGAAAGTGACAAGAAAAGGAGTAAAGATAATAATACCATTGATATTTAGGATACAGGAAAGTCTGCGTAACTAAAAAAAAAGAAAAAATATAGACGACGACACTCTTTTAATATAATAGATTGTGAAAAAACTTATTAAAAATGGATAAAGGGTTTCGTATGGTTGATATTACGTCAAAAATTACAAAAAAGAAACACGATTAAATAAGTCATTTGTAATAACTCAAAGGTCATATACGAGAAAGTAAAGTATGACTACTCTTTCTAGTTCAGAGGTAATAGAACGGTAATGGCGATTATATTACAAGAATACGATATTTATACACACATATTTAAGTTTCTCATATTAATCAACAAGGAACCCATCCACAATCTCTATTAAAGTATCTTCCCCTTTGTAAACTAGTTCTGGAATTTTCTATGTTACCATAATTTGTCCACTATTTTTCACCACCGCTTAACTCCCTCATGTTGGTTTGGATCTCTTTTTCCACACCTCCTTCATCATACACCCTAATGTCCTCTTTTACTTTTTACCCCCGGGAAAAGGAGACCGTAGAAACGTCAAGACGGATGATGCAGATGTACACTTTTGCAATTCTAAAGTTTGTATGTGGGAAACTAAGAGACGGGACCATAGAAAATGATGTATACATTTTGGTGAGGTACGAGAACCGGTCTTATGATTTCAATAACCGAAAAAGGACGGTTGTAGTATAAGTGTTCAGTATACTTAATATCAATAAAGTAGATTCTCCGTCGATGGACACACGGAAGGTCAAAACTAGACAAGATGGTCGTTTATTCTTCATTTCCCGGAGAACTACTTTCACTTTCTCCCCTCACTTTTTCAACCGAATTTCGAGTTATAAATCTTTTGATTCTAGTACCGTTGACCAGGATAGTGAAGTACCGTTTATCTACCCCTTTGTCACTGTCTAGAATAAAAGAACCCGAGGTTTTAGTGACGTCTACCACTGACGTCGGTACTTTAATTTTCTACGAACGAGGAACCTGCTTTTCAATACTGGTTGGATCTGTCGTATAGTTTTTCGTCTCCCCTGTAATGAAACGGTTGTTTCCAGAAAATCAGTTTCGAAAGCAAAAAAGGTCACCAGTACATACCTACACTCTCAACCTGATATTTTTTTTGACTCACGGCTTCTTAATTGCGAAAACTTGACACCACAACCTCTTCTGAGAACTCTCAGGGAACTTGTCGTTCCTCTAAGTTGACCAGGTAGGATTTCCTCTAGTCATGACTTATAAACAAACTTCCTGACTACGACTTCAATTTTGAGGTTATGAAACCGGTGGACTACGTTTCTTGACTGAGTAAACTTTTCTGGGACTACGACCCTTACTAACTTCCACCCTCCTTTTCCCCTACTGTCTCCTACTCTACCAACCTACCGTAGTGGCTGAGTTACCTGTACTCAAACTCATCAGAGGTCCTCAACCACTACCTGTCCCTCCGGACCACACGACGTCAGGTACCCCTGCGTCTCAATCTGTACTGACTCACTGACTTGACTTGACTTAACTGGTCACAAATCACACCTCTTACCTCCTCTTCTAAGAACCCTTAGACTCTAGAGTCACATTAGTCTACCCTCCATTTGGGGTAGAGTTGTCGACAGGAAGAAGTAGTGGAGATACGAAAAGGTATACTTCGAAAAGGAGAAGTTGCGTTATTAGGAGAACTACTAAAGAAAACGGAAGAATGCGAGAGAAGGAAGGAAAAACGAAGGGAGGAAAATGAAACGGAAAGGGGGGTATAAAAGGGTTTGATCATAAAGTACAGGTGTACGTAGACCGGAACACAATCCATGACTCTTATGTCCAAATTTATTCTGAATGAGAGGAGATTTCAGATCTCCTCTTTCCACTCACTCAGTGATACTTGCACACTACATTAACACGATACTATTCACGACACCGTTGCAAATCCTCCCACCTGGACAATAAACGACGGTGTCATCACGACGTACTGTTTTTCGGTGTCTTGCAGTCATCATTTTGGAGTCGTGTGCACAAATACAGACCCTGTCATCCAATACGTCGAGGGGATCAGAACTGACCAAGGACGGTAGACTGACCAGAGTCCACGGAGACGACCCTCTGGACCTGTCTGAGTCGAGACGAGGGAAAAAGAGATCAGACGGTCGTGCGATTGATCGGACCCGTGTACAAGTATCGTGACCGTCACATGTTTCTCGTGTTGAACTTTACAAATTACGAAGAATTGGAGACGACCGATTATAGGACAACCGGTTTCGTATGTTGCACTAACTCGAGTCTCAAGATCATATTTTCATGAGCTTCAAAGAATCGTTACCCTTACCTATATCACACACCATTTCTATCCCGATAGTTACGTTATATGGTGTCTCCTCGTAGATTTAATGTACCCCTAATCCCTCTTGAAAGGTTCCTACCATGGGGAACTTGATGTAAGACCTTATTAATAAACTTACTTTCTTCTTAGTCTCCGGTCTCTCTTGTAGTGAATGACCCGGTCTTCTACACTTCGAGTAACATACCAGTCGAGAGAAGTTTATCAAAACTATACAGTGTACCCTTGTTTCTTATGTACCGACCTTCATTCCGGTCTTGTTTTCCGTCTCAGTCTAAAGTTTCCAAAAATGTATGTTTCGTTTCTTAAAACTTTCAACATCCTAAGATACTACCAAATTGGGATCCACCATTCAACATAAAATAACTATAACAATAACACACACACACAATCAGCGAGTCAACACAGACTGAAAAACGCTGGGGTACTGACATTGGACGACCCGTGAAGACAGGTATCCTAAGAGGTCCGTTCTCATGACCTCACCCAACGGTATTGGAAGAGGTTCCCTAGAAAGGTTGGGTCCCTGACTTGGATCCAGAGGACGTAACGTCCGTCTAAGAAATGGAAGACTCCGTAGCCTCTTCGGAATTGATAAAAATAAACGAAGATACCTTGATGAGGAGCACTTCTATGAATTATTATATAACCGACTATCAACCATGCAAAAGTAATTATAAAAAGTGTGTAAATCTTCTGACGTGTAATAAATAACATTCGATGATCTTTATACCTGATTCTAAAAGTATTACAATAAATAAATTTCTTATTGAAAGTGACTATTACACACATTTATGGATATTTTTTCCTAGAAGAAATATGTACGGTTTTACAATTCCACTTCGGTTTTCTAGTAAATAATATAGGATAAATAAATAAGGGCGATTTTAACAATATATATTAACAGGATTGTTAAAAGTGATAGTGAAAAAATAGTTATAAGAACTTTTGTCTGAATTTTATACAAAGAAGACCCGTATGAGTCAAGTAAAACTAAACTCCTTTTAACACCTTTTATCTCTATTTGAAAAAGAATTAAAACAGTCTTGTTTTCACTGACTAGTAACCGGTCAAATGTATAAATTCTTTCAGTCAACAGAACATGTGAAGGACTAACTTTGACTTCGGGAAACACTCCCTCGTTTACCTTACATAATACGTGACGTTGACCTTATATAATACATAAAAGGACAACCGTCAGTACTTATAAACGTGTTAATTAAAGACTCAACGAATTAACCATTATATTGTTAAAACATGACAAAAGACATATAAAAATTAAATGTCTAAATAAATCAGTCATAATATCATATACTCTGACTTCGATAACAAACCCCGCTATTTAATTTAGGACCTTTATTTTCATGTAATCCTCACTTTAATAAATGTTGTCACCATAATTAATGATGGTCCACCAAAAAGATCTTACGATAAATTCCTTCACATTAATTCAATATTAAAACCGTGTTCAAATGAAGTAAATTTTTATACTTCCCCCGTCCCTCTAAAGATCAGTAATGTGGGAACGCTTAAACTGTAGTTAGAGTCATTTTTAAGACCCTAGACATTACTCATCCTTGGATGTACTTAATTGTTAAGTATGACCTCATTTTTATTAAAGGGAAGGACTATCTCATTACGGTACCGTCATCTCATGTTTTAAAGTTCTTCTACAAGAATACCTATTCTACCTCTTAATATCAGGTCTGTTTCCGTCGAACTAGCAACCAAGTTGAGAACGACCGAGTGTTCCGCAAGAAATCACTTAGAAAACAGAGTCCCTATAGAGAATCTAATGTCCTGAACTATAAACCGAATACTGAACAATTTGTGAATCTCCAAAAGTAAGGAAAACAAATAAATTTTTAAAACCTTGGAAAAGTTAGTTTACTTTAGTAGAACCTATCCTGGAGGCACATAGTCAGTGTATTTACGGATTAACGAGACTAAGTTCACTCCTAACCTTCACGACCATTAACCCTTTTCGGAAAGGTTCCTATACGGGGAATTCATCTCTGGATTTACTATTCTTTACCCCTTAGGAATTGGAACTTCTTGTCATCTCCCCCCCAAGCTCCAAAGAAACCCATCTAATCACCAACGGACCCCGGTCCCCACCCTCACCCCTAATTGACATTAAGCCGTCCTCCGTAGAAAAACCTTTCTACCTTTACAAGATTCTGACTTAATACTACTACCATCATGTTGAGACGTCTAAATGATTTTTAGTAACTTAGCATGTGAAATATACACTTAAAATACCATATTTTTACCATAGAGTTAATTTGATAAATTTTTTTAAGATGAATGGACTTTTTTTAAAAATTCATTTCAAAACAGTATAAAAACTTTTTGAACAATATATTTTCTATCTAACCTATAAAATAGATCAAGAACTAACGTTTTGATTCGGGGCACATACCTTCACTCGTTTATCTTGGTGTGAATGACATTCTTTACAGAGAGGTTCTACCCCTCCCTGGCCGTATCACTATCCCCCAACAACGTAGAAAGTCTCCAAAGTTACCGTAGTAAGTACAGTCCGTGTCCATTTCGTGAGTCCTCTACAAATGACAAGTTTCTTTTTATCTAAGTTCATGTATACACACATCACACATTACACGTAAACACACGTAAACATATTGGTACACACTCTTTCGTTTACACGATTGCACAATTGTCACTATTATGATCGACCTCAAAATCCACAGGTGACATGAAAGTAAAGTCAAAACGACAACTGAACTTTAGAAAGGTTTATTTTTCACCCTTTTTTCTCTCGTATGCCCCAGTCCGAGTGTACCAGTATTTCGTCAGAAAGAGTTGTGACACACTATCACAATACTCTGGTGACAAGTTTAAGTCATAGACTTTATCTCTTTTGATCTAAATAAAAATACTGGTGTCACCTCTCTCCATATATACGACCAGGTCGTGTCAGGAGTCGTCCCTTCTACCGACTGGAATACATCTCAAAACCCCTGCGTGCTTCAAGTCCCTAGTCACAACAGGACCTCCGACTGTAGTAGACATCTGCTCCAACGAGTCTACTCTGACTATACGTAACCAACCGTGTAATCTCCGTTCAACTCAGATAAGGATTAACTGAAACTCTTCACTTCTGGACGGTGACAATCCACTAGACCACTCAAAATTAGACTAAGACCACCGAGGAATGGTATCGATGTCTCTTTAGGAATCAAACACCGTTGAAATTTTTAAGAGTCGACCACATTTAAAGTCACGGATTACAACAACAACAAGTCAGCGATTCAGTACAGGATTAGAACCGCTGGAGTACCTGACATCGTGTGGTCCGAGGAGACAGGAGGGGATAACGTTGGAATACCTGACATCGTGTGGTCCGAGAAGACAGGAGGGGACAGCAGGTAACTCAACCACTAAGATAGATTGGTGGAGTAGGAGACGGGCGGGTAAGAGGAAAACGACCCAGAAAGGGTCGTAGTCACAGGAAAGGTCAGCCGAGAAGTGGAATCCACTGGTTTCATAACCTCGAAGTCGTTGTTAGGAAGGTTACTTATAAGTCCCAACTAAAGGAAATCCCAACTGACCAACCTTTAGGAACGTCGGGCTCCCTGACAGTTCTCAGAAGAGGTCGTGGTGTCAACACATGGTGTGTCACGGATTGTATCTCTTGGCGTCACTCGTAGATAGCTTATTCCCTAATTTACTCTGTTTGGGTTGATGAACAATAATAGTCGTGGTACTGGAGGAACAAATTTTAACTCGTCGGAACGGCAAGATCGTGGAATCGGACGTCGTATAAACCTAGGGTAGTGACTTCAAGAATTCAGTATGATCTGAGAAAGACGAATACAGTCACAACGGACTTAACTAAAAGTTACGAAATAATGATTCACCCGAATCTTTTTACTAATGTATGTGTCATTTATGTAATTTTTGGTTTTCAAAGAAAGAAGGTCTTGAGAAGTCTCATAGATTTTATCCTTGTACGTAACGTTTAGATCTCTTCTTATTTTATGTTCAATAAAGTATTTAAATAAATGTCTAATGATAAAAAGACCCGTTGTAGTTAAACCCTCTACGACCTTTATCACACGGTGTAAAACGATCAATAAAATTATAGACATACCACGTTTTAAGAGAATAGAAATTCACTGGTAGAATCTCGTACATTAAGAGTTCAAATGATACCGATTACGGTATCCGTTTTAGAGAAATTGAAAGAATTTAGAGACTATGGGTCAGGTACTTTATACGAACTTTTAAACCCACTTTAAACAATAATACGACACAGATATAGGTTAGAATATCTTTCAATTAAAAACGACAATGTAAAGCCGTTAATATTCTATCAATTTAGGAACACACTAAATTACAAAGTTATCGGATTCCCTGATTTTTATTGAACGAACTTCAATAATATATAGAGAGATTTTCGAAGTCTTTTAATCAAAATATTTCATTAACTGGATTTAAAGGAAATATAATAAAAACAATTAGTATTAGAAGCTATTTACTCGTAACTTCCAATTCAACAGATTAAACAATGTCAAAAATATGTAAATTGTACCATAACGTCTTTTTCTTAAAACCTGCTTTATTGGACATTCACCTAAACACTGGGACTCTACCAATAAATTGGAGAGACTGGAAATAAAAGGGAGAGAAATCTTTTCTACCTGAGTTAGAAAATCCAGGAAGCGACTGGATTGTACGTTTCTAACCATATGAAGAGTAAGTAAGAGAAAAAACAGGACCTTATTCCTCACGAATTTTAGACAGCGAAATACGACAACACGTAAACTCAAACTTATGTCCCGATAAACGAAGAAGTCTTACGTCCTATACACTCTCTTTGACGAGACACCTAACAATCTTCTTTAAGTATGTCTATACTCCGGTAAAAGTATTTGAAGGAGCCTCCGTGTCAAGATACGGAGTACGGGAGTATTGAGATCTCCTCGAAAGGATCCACTCGTAAACCAAAATTGGATCCAAAGACTAAAAAAAGAGAAAGGACAAAGAATTTTCGGTAAAGAAAGTGTACAGTCTTTGATTATTTACAGGTAAAACTATAAAGGACAGAGGGAAGACCACAGATGTACAGGGTAAAGGAGTAAGACAAGATACGAAAGAAAAAAGGAAACAGTACAAAAATAGTATATTCGGTAAATGAATCATTAAATAGTACACATAACAAACCATAGGGAAGGAGTAACCTTACGTTTGAGACGAGTAAAAAAATTGGATAAAACAAGTAGCTACATAGGATTCGTCCACCTTGTCACGGACAATGTAAGTTCCGTGAGTCATTTATGAACAACTAACCCATAATTACGGATATCATTACTTATGAACATCCAATAAATTTACGAAAAAGTTTCCAAATCGGACACAATTGAAAATGAAATTTGTTTACATACATAAACATATAGAAAAGGGGTAGTCATAACATTTAAAGTGTAGTATTACTTTTAAAGTATTAGAAACGAAAAGAATAAAGAATTCTACAACAACAAATCAACGATTCAGCACAGACTGGGAAGCGTCACGGAACCTGACATATCGGGTGGTCCGAGGAGACAGGTACCTTAAAGGGTCCGTCCTTATGACCTCACCCAACGGTAAAGGGAGAGTTCCTCTAGAAGAGTTGGATCTCTAGTTTGGGTGCAGAGGATATAATCGAGAAATGGTGACTCGATGGTCTCTTCGGGTAAATAGAATTCTATAAATATGAATGAAGTACCTTCCAATATTTTAGGATTTTTATTAAGAGTTTCAAGTAAAATCAATGTACACTTATATACGATTTGATTTCCTGTTCTCGTACCTATAACTTTTAGTTCGTTCCTTACTTTTTTCTAGTATAGATCTTTTTGACAACAGAATCGACAAACTAATAAAATAAAATAAACAGTGAAACCGAAAGAGTCTCGGTAACGATTAACCTAAGTAAAGAAGACAACCTTTTGTCCATCTATTAGAGTATCTCAATATTTCCAATCACCATAATTTTTAACTTCTCATTCCTCTTAATCGTACACAAATACTGACAGACTAACGGAATTTACTGACGAGTACCAGTTTGAAGACATGAAAAAAAAGGGGGCAAACCTGTCTCCTATTTAGTCAGAGTTGTTTATAACCCATTCTTACTGTATTGTCATACTACAGACACAAACGTACACGACAGACCACGGTCCAATCGACTGACCTCACATACGAGCCCGAGATCGGACGATAAGTGAGATTAAGGTCAATCCTCTTTAAGGACCCATAATATCATTATGGATCGGATATTTTCACATTAGTTTATTCACCAAACTTCTCTTTTTCCTTTGAAAGAAAACCCCTGTCTTTCAGTGGGTCCCGGAAGATTATGGCTCGTCATCAGTGTCACCAGGTAAGGTTTCATTACAGCTAATGGACTCCGTCTTTTGCAAGTCTTTTGGTCTTCATTAATTTTTTTTTTTTTCGTAGATCGAGGGTTCTGGTGTCGTTAATGAATTGGTGTCATAGGTCTTATTAAATTGGTGTAATCTCAAACATCGGTCACCATTCGTGACTTTCGTTGAGTCGTAGGTTTTTCTGCGTGTGTCCGTCATTTCTTTACAGAGAAACAGGAAAATTCAAACCAAGGACCTAGAAATACTCGTCTAGACGGACACCCGGACCACAAGAAGACCTGACGAGATCGTCCGAGAGACAGTGTCTAAAAATGATTTGAATGGAGGAACCGAAGAAAAAGTCTGGGAGGAGGGTTGGGGGTCGAAATGACTTCATATTAGCTGTTTTAACATTCGATTTCACAGGTCACATTACGGAACTGTCTGTATGTTTAACCCTTTCCTAGAGAAATTAGCTTCTTAGAGAAATTAATCTTGAATGAGTCAGGACAAGAATTAGTCCCGAACTTTTAAACTTTTGTTCATAAAATCTGAGTTTTCGACTGGGACAGTTTATATGATTTTCACTTATTATATTTTGAGACACTATGAAAGGGAATTATATCCGTGAGGAAACAAAACCAAAATAAGAGAAAATTCCCCCGTCACCTTACGAAGAACCTTTAATAAAGGTGAATATCCTGTTCTTATTTAACATCGAAATAACGAGAAGGGAAAATAAACAAATAAAGTAAGACAACGGGTAAGTTTAAAAAAAGAAGAAAAGAATTAAAGTACTAAAAACGGGTCAAATGAGTCAAATCATTCTAAATTGAAAGAATGTTCTCAATATTTTCACTAAAAGAATTTTATATCAAAAGAAAATTAAGAATTTCTTCAAACTCCCTAAATTCCGAATATCGCTGAAAGTATCAGGTTTCATTTATAGACTTTTGCGTAGAATTTTTAGTAACTTAGGTCAGGGGAGGAAAGTAACAACTCCTTGGCTCCAGGGGTCTTTACAATGAACGGGCTCCAATGTCATGAAGAATCGGTGTCTCATCCTTGGTCTTGGTCCAGTAGATTGAAAGTCAGATTAAAGAAAAGTAGTATTGACTAACGGAGAAGAAACATCGACTACTGGTCCTACATCACCCTGAAAATCGACGTAATAACATTAGAAGGATTAACCCATGACCGGTATACTTAACATAGACAAAAAAGAGCCGAGTGCAGAGACCGGGGAGTAAGTCGACCCACGACAAAGAAGAAACTCACCTCCGTCACTGATGTCACTGTAAGTAAGACCCAGAGATGAGGAGGGGGTGACTGATGTACTTGAATCAGAAGTCGAGGTGTTGTACCTTTTTGAATTAGAGGTTTACTCCCCCATTTAAGGGGTACACGAAAAAACCCCTGAGATCTTGATTTTATTATTCTATTAACAAACTTTCAGTTATCATATGTTTGAAATACATAATAAGTAAGTAACGGAATTTTTTATTTTAAAAGACCGAAAATCATAATTAATTCGACTAAATAAACCATCTTTTATTTAACGTTTTAGGGACAGAGTCCGTTTGACCTTCACAACCATTTCGATTATTAAATATACAAAAAAGTTTGAAAAGTAAAACATAACTCCATATCGGCTAATTGTCGTAACACCACCAAAGTTCACTTGTCGCCTCCCTGAGTTGGTATGCATATGTACATAGGTTAGAGGGGGGTGGGGTGGGGCGGGGAGGATAGGTCCGACGGCGTATTGTCACTCCTCTCAAGGGACACGATATGTCATCCAGAAACAACCAATAGGTAAAATTTATATCGTCACACATGTACAGGTAGGGTCTGAGGGATAGAGAATGGGAGTATGAAGTATAGTCGTTGGTATTCAAGTAAGAGATAAATATAGACAAAAATTAGTCTCGTTTAAAAAAAGAGTAAAATTATTTATTTTATTAACAACAACAAATCAACGATTCAACAATGACTGAGGAAACGCTAGGGTACCTGACATCAGACGGTCCGAGGAGAGAGTCACCTTAAACGATCCGTTCTTAAGACCTCACGTAACGGGAAAAGAAGAGGTCCCCTAGAAGGACTGGGTCTTTGACTTCGGTGCAGAGAACGCAGAGGACGTAACCGTCCACCTAAGAAATGGTGACTCGGTGTCTCTTCGGGTTTATTTTACTATGAATGAATTTTTTATGACAAACTAGACAAAAATGGAGAAACTTTAGAGAGAAAACACAAACACAATACGATACAGTAACATGATTATAGTGTACATACAAACATACTGAATTTTTCCTATTTATGTGCGTAACATATACGAACGACTTTTTCAAACAAAAAGAATGTCAATGTCGACAATTTACTTAAACCACAATTACGAGGTGTAGTATGTAACAATTACTTAATCAATATTGAATTTTGTTATTAATCCGTGGTGATCTATCGATAATCGTACTGTCTTCAGGTTTTGTGGCTTATGGTCTGTCCTAGACCTCGTTGTTCTTGAACATAAGTAACGACTATCCTTACGTTTCACCATGTCTGTGAAACCTTCTGTGGAACCGTCAAAAAATGTTTTGATTTGTACGAGACTAGTATACCAGGTCATTTGTACGAGAAACAATAAATGGGTTTCTAGAACTTTTGCAATATAGCTGTGTTTTGAACTTACTTACAAATATCGTCAAAATAAGTCTTAACGATTTTGAACCTTCGATGATTCTACAGGAAATCATCTATTCACATATTTGTTTAGTACGATATAGGTTTATTACTTTACAATAAATGATTATTTATTTCTCAATAGTCCGGTACTTCCGTACTTCCTTACAATTTAAGTATTACAATGCACTTTCTTCGGTTAGACTCCCTAGTGTATGAGACACAAACGTTGATATACTGTAAAACCTTTTCTGTTTTGATGTCTCTGTCACTTTTCTAGTCAATAACGGTCCCTAATGTCTTCTTTTCCCTACTTATCCGGTTGGGGTCACCGAAGCATCACTTTGGTAAACATGCTATCACATTATCACGTATGCATAGTAATATGTAGACAGTTTTGATTATCTCTTAGAGTACGTCTCAATGGGGATTCCATTTGACATTTGAGTTCGATTATTGTTGAATAGTCAGTTATGACCGAGTGATTATGTTTTACGTTTATTGTCCCCTTTGACCTACGTCCCTCTCTACTCCCCTATTTTCTTTTGAGAGACATCAAAGGTCAAACAAAAAGAAATCGACGAGATTTTCGACTTCAGACGATATTAATAAAATTTTTTGTCTTAAATCTCAACTAATCAAAAGTCGTCAACCATTATTCACCTACAATCCTCTTACCCAGACATCTATCTATGTAGTACTCTACATATGTAAACGTATCCTAGACCTTCAATCGGGTTCTGATACTATTTATTATTACATAATCTTTAAAGTCTGTGTAACTCTCACATAGTGGTTATGTGAACCCTTTTACAACCGTATTCAATGATTAGTTTCTACAGGTTATCCCCAATTGTATCTCATTCTATCGTTTATAGACCGTAGAAGGAAGGAAAATTTTTTTGTGTATTAAAAAAAATTTGACTCCAATCTTTGATGGCTTTATTCTAAAACAACACAAAAACCTTTGTGTATCACTGACCTCATTATAAGCCACATATAAAAATTTTGAAACAAAAGGCATAAAACCTCTACAAAGACATTGATCAAGAATGAGACAAAATGAGCCGTGACAGATTATTATCAAAAAAAAAAAAAAAATGAAATTATCTACAGATATATTTCTTATAGAGGGTAAAATCTGATACAATCCCAATGTGTACTGTGTGTTTTCATGACTTTCCGAATCACCATTCAAGACGTCTGAAAAACCTTTCCACAGGGCACCAAAACAAGTCGTATACGGGAGGAGACAGATTCACATGTCTTATTCTTCATATTTAAGTGGAGTACCTATCAGTACGAAGAAAGTATGAAAGTAATACGTCACCCTTAATGTCTTAGACGACGGGTTCAGGTCGACGGGTGACTCTGTGACATAAGACCCTAACTTATTTTTGGTCTGGACAAACCCACTCTTCCGTTCGGTGACAGAACGAACAACACTGGTATCAATAGTTTCAATGTACTTTTGATTTTATCTTCGAACACACAATATCGTCACTTCAACGACATCTTCTGGTTCCCTCTCTGTTGAAAAAGTCCTTTCAAAGGACTTTCTGGGAATCACCTTCGAAGTGGTCGTTATAACCACCACAATATCCGTAGATCCGTCATACACTTCGTTAACTCGTAGTCTGGGAAAACGAACCCTTATCAGGGTTCTGTTCAGTCAGTTCCGTAGTCACTCATCATGCTATATTACCCCCATCTTTCATTTTTCTAAACACATTCAAATGGTCAATGAAACTAAGACAGAAATTCACTAACTTTTTATAATATACATGACACGTTTTTCTCCACTGATACCGATCCATGACCTCTTCCGTTACCGTTGGGTGAGGTCATGAGAACGGACCTTTTAGGGTAATTGCCCCTCGGACCATCCGATGTCAGGTACCCCAACACTTCTCAGTCTGTACTGACTTCACTGAATCGTAGTCGTCGTCGTACCGATCCATGTTACCGAAAGTAAAGACAGAATGTTTTTGGTAATCCTGTTATAGATCGAAAGATAAACACCCCTTTTCTTCACCCGTCTTCATTATACTCTTTTGTTCATTTAATTTCGACCTCTTGATTGTTGGGACTTTTAATTTTATTATACGAGTAGTTTCAGCGTAGGGATCAATATAGAAACCGACTAAAATCTATGAAGTGTACAAATATGATTACTACTAGTAAAAATCTTCTTTTCAAATATTTTGGTACTCTATTTTGAACCATTAATAAATATGTAAAATTATTATATTTTTCATCAAATTTTTATAAGAAAAATGATCTCTACACTTAACTTAAGTAGCAAAATAGAAACTCAATTAATAAAGGAAAACTATCAAGTCAAGTCAACGAGTCAATACAGACCGAGAAACGTTGGGGTACTACGTCGCACGGTCCGAAGGGACAGGTAGAGGTTGAGAACCTCAAATGGGTTTGAGGACAGGTAGCTCAGGTAGGTCGGTAGAGTAGGAGACAGTAGGGGAAGAGGAGGATGAAAGTCAGAAAGGGTCGTAGTCTCAAATAGGTCACTCAGTCAGGAAGCGTAGTCCACCGGTTTTATAACCTCAAAGTCGAGGTTGTAGTCAGGAAGGTTACTTATAAGTCCTGACTAAAGGAAATCCTACCTGACCAACCTAGAGGAACGTCAGGTTCCCTGAGAGTTCTCAGAAAAGGTTGTGGTGTCAAGTTTTCGTAGTTAAGAAACCACGAGTCGAAAGAAATATCAGGTCGACAGTATAGGTATGTACTGATGACCTTTTTGGCATCGGAACTGATCTGCCTGGAAAAAACCGTTTTATTACAGAGACGAAAAATTATTTGATAGATCAAACCAGTATCGAAAAGAACTTTCCTCGTTCACAGAAAATTAAAGTACCGACACCAGTGGTAGACGTCACTAAAACCTCGGGTTCTCTTATTTCAGACAGTGACAAAAGTAACAAAGGGGTAGATAAACGGTGCTCACTACCTTGTCCTACAGTACTAGAATCAAAAGATTTACAACTCAAAATCCGGTTGAAAAAGTGAGAGGAGAAAGTGAAAGTAGTTCTCCGAGAAATCAAACAGAAGCAAAAGACGGTATTCCCACCACAGTAGACGTATAGACTCCAAATAACTATAAAGAGGGACGTTTGAACTAAGGTCGAACACGAAGTAGGTCGGACCGTAAAGAATACTACAAGAGACGTATCTTCAATTTATTAGTCCCACTGTTATATGTGGGAACTTTATGAGGAAAGGGTTAAACTTTGGTCAGACAACAAGGTACAGACCAAGATTGACAACGAAGAACTGGACGTATGTCTAAAGAGTCCAGTCCACCAGACCATAAGGGTAGAAATTCTTAAAGGGTGACAAAAGACACTACGTGTGTCAATCTTCAAAACCGTATCAGTTATTTCGTCTTCGTCTACAAAACTATTGAAACATGAAAACACACTCTAAAGTCAATTGGATTTTATTGGTTTCTCTTTGAAACAAACCCGTCAGGTTTGTTAATTTATAACTTATACAGTCACTTGTATCTTCTGCGGAAAACGGAAACACCTCGAATAGGAGATTGCCCCCGAAAAGTGCGAGAGGGAGAAGACGACCAAACAAACAGGAAAATGGTCATCGTGTGGTAGTGATCAAGGAGACCGAAAGATCATTCAGGACATCCGACAGAGGAGGGCGAAATATGGAGTCTTCGCAGGACCCTGAAGGGACCACCAGGTCACCAATTCTCAAGTGAAAGGCCACCTCCCCAACATCCAAACTAGGGACCAACCGCTCGATTCTAACGTGTACGGAGCACTGGTTTTTTTGTTTTTTGTATTTTGTTCGTTGTTAGATTATTTGAGTTATTTCTGAAATTTTATCAGGTGTATTTTATCTATATATATAGAGAACTGATAAGAACAGAGAACTGAGAGAGTGTCTTTCAAATCAGCTAAATATATATAAAATTAACGTAAAACACACGACAAAGGGAGTCGAAATAATTCTATACTAACTATACATCCAAACTCAGATACAACTAAACTATGTGAACAAATAATGTTTTACTAATGGTGGTATCGAAATCGAGTGTGGAGGTAGTGTAGTGTGTTAATGATAAAGTAAAAACACCATTCTTATAAATTCTGAGTGAGAGAAAATTGAAAATTCGTACGTTATATTATGACCCAGTGTACAACATACAATGTAAGATTCTTGAATAAGTAAAATATTGACCTTCAAATATGGGAAATTCCTAGTAAAGGGATAGAGGGAGCGAGGGTTGTGAGGTAATAAACGAAGTCACTCAAGTAAGACGGAAACACAATTAATACGATACATCTACGAGAATATTAACTTTTTGAACGACCGAACATAAATAACTTTATTAAACAGAGGGGTAATAAAACTCAAAAGAAACATCTATAAGTCTAATATACTTATTTTTGTTAAATCAAAAAAGAAACGTCACGAGTATATCAAATTTAAAAAAGAACGGAATACAACATTAACATTAGAATCATAATATATCTGATTTTCACCATTATCACCCTTAGGAATACAACCAGACTTAAAGTCTTACAAACTTACGAAGACTCATACAATAAAGGATAGACCAAAAACCATCTAAGAGAAGTAGTCTAACTCTTTTAAGAAAAATAAGGAGTAAACAATTTTAGAAATAGTATTTCTTAACAAATCACTAAAAGGGTGCAAATAACTCTACTAGTAAATCTAAAAGACAAAAGTCTAAAATATATCAATTAACATAATTTTTTAAATACCAAATGAGAACAAAAGGACTGTTGGTTTTCTTGAGACGAGTTGTTTCGTTAGGAAGTCTTAACTTCCTCTCTACTTCTTAAAGGCCCCTTCATTTTCAACTTCCTCAAGTATTGGTGATTTGATCGGATATTCTTTACAGTTTCGTTGAAGTAACTATGATTTCCTTTCCTATGATCAATCATCATCATTTTATATATTTTCATGTTTAAGATGACCAATTTAAGTCTTATGTGTTTACAAAATTACCACCCATTTAGTCAATATGTAGATCATACTTCCAATATTCTGGTTTCATCATCTTTATTATTGATGTCATTAAACAATTACTATGTGTTTGATTTTTTTACATATGACACTTTGGTTTTTGTATTTTGTACTACTTTCGCACTTTCACAATCAGTGATTCAACACAGGGTGAGAAACGCTGGGGTACCTGACATCGGACGGTACGAGGAGATAGGTACTTTAAGAGGTCCGTTCTTATGCCCTCACCCATCGATAAGGGAGGAGGTACCCTAGAAGGGCTGGATCCCTAGATTACTTGGACTCAGAGGATGTAACGTCCGTCTAAGAAATGGTAGATTCGGTGACCCCTTCGGGGTCTTACACTACTCCCCTCCCATTTTGATGTCATACTTCTGGACTCTTTGTCATCTTGACTACCACAGGGTCACACAAGTTTCCGTCAGTTTCTGGTCACAGAGTCGAACTTCCGTCTGTCTCTTCAACTCAAGGAGCAATGAGGAGAGGACAACATAAGTCAGGAATTGTCTCACCTACTACGGACGGGTGTAACCTCTTCGGCAGACGGAATGAGTCAAATGACTGAGTATACAATTAATTGGAGTACGTATTTATTGACGTTTATGTATAGTTTGATTACAATTGGTTTATAGACCCGTGAATTACCAGGTCAATTTGACTTTGCATTTTAATTGGTAGTGGGTATAGTTGAACCGTGGGTATAGAGGAATTTTATATGAATCAGAGGTTTATTTCTATTATTGTCCCAGTGTTAACACGGATTCTACTATGTCAAAGGTCGTGTGTCAACTTTAACGTGATTGGGGAAAGGATCTTCTACTCCAATTCAGGTACTCACTGTAATTATGAAGAATTATAAGGATCGAATTTATGATACTATATTTATGACATTCAGGTTGTGTAAGATACAATGTACTACTCCCTCATTCTCTCCCTTCCTTTGTTCTATAAAGGGATTGTTGGTGTGTTTCTTAATAAGTGTGTGTTTTTTCATAAGTATTGTTTTACTAGCAATGTTACGGAAAATACATTGACCAATCTACTAACATCGAACGTAATTACCGACGGAAGAGGGTAAAGGATAAGGCATAAGGGGACGGCAATCGTTCGTGGAGTCGATCGACACCAAGAAATTGACCACCTTTGGGTTTGGCAGTAAGAACTTCCTAGACTCCATAATCATCAGGAAGGTCCTGACCCAACATCAAAAGGTAACTGTAATTAGTGTCCCGTACCTTTAAGATACTCTGTAGGACTTACTAGAGGACATAAGGTCTGAATGAGAAAGAATGGAGGTGACACCTCATGGTCAGTTCAAAGGTGACCCCTCAGTCATAGCGAGTGGGGACGGTTGGGTCATTGAGGAAGAAACGGACAACTAAGTCTTCGTACACCTTGGGTCCCACTGAGTCGACGTCAGAATTCAAAGTAAGTTACCTTATTAACAACACAGTTACCTTATTTACTCTTTCGTAAGGAGGGAGACCTTAATTCTGGAGATCCGATCGTTGAGTATTCTGGTACCCTTGTCCTTCGTTGTTAAAACGATCACCCAGAAATCTTCATTACTACTCACCACGGAGAGAGATGGTGGGCAATTAAGGATCTGGACACTTAAGACACGCACCCTCTTTGACGTGGTATATAACCTACGACTAAGTATCCGACATATCAGAAGACCTTTTGGAATGGAGACGAGATGTTCCATAATGGTGGAAGGACCGTGACAGCGAGTCGGAAGTTTTCCGGTAAAGTAGTAAGACAGTCTGGTCGACAAAGTAGTACCATCCCTTGTACAATTCACACACACACACACACACACATACGTACACGCACGCAAGTCTGTACAGACTGAGAATCTCTGGGGTACCTCACATTGAGGGGTCCGAGGAGACGGGTACCTTGAAAGGTCCGTTATTATGACCCCATCCAACGGTAAAGGATGAGGTCCCGTAGAAGGACTGAGTCCATAGCTAGGACGTAGAGAATTGTAGTCGTCCGTCCAAGCAATGGTTGACACGGTGAACTCTTCGGGAATACAATTCTTATCACTCAAGATAAATTGGACGTTATAGAGGGACATATGAAACTTAGTAGAGATCTAATGAAATATTGTGGATCATGTTTCATCTACAATACATTTATTAACATTTATGTCACAGTCACTATACACTTGTCAACGGTTATGTACCGTTTTAGTTCGAAACGATAAACCTTGAAAGACCTAAAAAAAAAAAAATTAAGTTCATAAAAACAAAGTACCAATCAACTAGACTCCTACGTCTTACACTTCTATACTTCCCGGTTGATATAATCAACAAACTCATGCCATTGTATTAAAAGACCAATGGTTATATTACTTAACCAACAATTTTAAAACGTAAAACTTTATCATTTGCGGGAGTTTCTACGGGTGTGCTTAGTCGTTTATTGTGACTACTGTGACAAGAAAAGAGACCTTCAAAGTCGAATACATCCTTTCTACATTAAGAAACAGTATCTTTTAATACTTGGATGAGACAGTAAACTCTCTTGTTAAACATGAAATAATTCGTCTCATAATAGTAACTATAAAAAGTGAAAACGGAAAACATCAAAATGTCAAGAATTACTACCGTATAACTAAAAGAAACGTCCAAAAGAAATCCACTACGAGCCTCCGGAGAAGTACTTTGTCGTCAAAACCATCTTCTACATCACGTGTGAGTCAATTAATTGGACCATTCTCGTACATCAGAATAAACCATCGAGACGAGACACAAGATGAATCTGACCGTAACGTTGGGTTGAAAAAAAAAGTTACAGAAAAATTCTTTGTAAAGTTTAAGAAAGCAGTAGAGATAACTTTATATTCAAAGGACATTACCTTAAAGTGGTCACGTACTAAGTCACTCAAAACAGCTGACTCATAACAGTACACTGATCGTCACGTCAGTAATATATCTTTATAAAGGTAGTAGGTTTTTGTAAGGAAACATGGGGACACAGTAGTCAGAAAAGAGGGTGAGGACTATTGTGACCAGACAAAAATTTAGAAATATAGTCACATCAAAAAAATGTTGAATTTTTACTAGAAAACGGGACATAAACTCTACATACTTCTTAACGCGTTTATCATGTCCATTAAGAGTCCCTCGTAAGTCGAAGGAGACGATTGTAGAACGTATTGACACGATGTCAATAGCTTTGGTCCTCATCGTCACGATAGTATGACATTATTTTAATGGCTCGAATGACTTCAAAGTAGTCAGAAGGGTAATTACAGGGACAAGACAGGGTCCTAGGTCAGGTCCCATTGAGTGACGTCGGTAGACAGTCCAGAAGCACCAGAAGACAGACGCTAGTCAGAAAAGAATCTCACAAAGTACTGCATGTCCAAAAACTTTTAACGTTCTGTCAATAAAACATCTTACGAGAAGAAACAGTCAACCAGACTATGAAAGAAGACCAACCTTACGCTGACGCGGAAAACCACCATTATGGCGTCTTTACTACCTGAAGAGACACATAGCACAGTCACCTAAGTACAACAACTACAAATAATGTCAAAATTGGAACTATTGAACCTATTCCACTATACACGACTCAAAAAGGTGATACTACTCCAATGAAAAAAGGGGGGGAAAAAAACAATTATTCACAGAACACCCTCTATAAAACACTGATACGTTTATAAGAAAGAGACTTTTTTTTAACGAATAAATTGTAAGTAGTCACCCATATGAAAAGGAAGAGAGGAAAATAGAAAAATTCAACGTCAATAAGACTTTCCTTATCGATAGGAAATAGTGGTAATGTATATTTACAAATTACATGTATACATACCTGATTACATATAAATTCAAAATGAGAATATTAGTAATACATTATAAAATTAAATACAAATAACGAGTCAAGAATAAGGTCGTAACCGGTAATCTTTACTAAAGTGCAGGAGAGGAGTAAAAGGATAGTTCAGAAGGCCAGGACATAGAGTATTTACAATCCGTACAGTCAGGAAACGAACCCCGTATACGATGTCCATATAAGAAGACGACACGTCAAAAGAAAACTGAAACAAAAATACTGTTTTTTGTATTTTGTACAAAAAACCCCCCGTATGTTCATAAAAATAAAATTACATCAGTTTGCGTAGTTAGAAAATAAAGGAAACATAAAACTTAATATCAATCATTGTAGAAAGAATACGACTCAAAAATCTCTTTAAAGTAGGTATGACAGAAAATCATGGACACACCAAAGTAAAAATTGCAAATCAAAGGATTGGTAGTAGTAAATAATCTTTCGTGGATGAAAGTACTAAACTTTACGGAGACAGAAATAATTTAATCGTATATATAACCCCTAGATAAAGAAAAAATAACAAACAAACCAAAAAAAACCGCCTAGATAAAGACTAAAGTACAAGACACACAACTTCACAATCAACGAGTCAGTACGGGCTGAGAAACGCTGGGGTAACTGACGTCGGGTGGTCCGCGGAGACAGATACCCTAAGAGGTCCGTTCTCATGACCTCACCTAACGGTAAAGGAAAAGGTCCCCTAGAAGGGATGGGTCCTTAGCTTGGGTCTAGAGTATGTAACGTCCGTCTAAGAAATGGTTGACTCGATATGGTCACCAAATAAACAGATACGTACACGATTATATTGTAAAAATTAACATCTTCAAAACACTATATAGAATTTCTAAGAGTACTGATCTATGGGGAAAATTACAATAGAGTCATACAAGAACTAATAAGAATATACAAATAAAAAGGTATACTTGAAATCAAAATTTTAAAGATCGAGACATTTTATCGAACAACCATAAAAATATCTCTAACACACTTGAAAATTTAGTTCAATTTCTCTTAACATAGAATTACAACTTAGTAAGATTCCTTTCCCTTACAGATGTAAAACGGTTCTGATAAAAACACAGAAAGTACTCACAAAACTAGAAAAAGTAGATATCCGAAGTACATAAAGAATGATCTATATAAGGATTCATAAATTAGAAGAATAAACGATAACCTTTATCCGAAATAGATATTAATGTATTACCGACTTTCGTAGACCTTAAATGACTTTATATCTTTAGACATCAGAATTCTTCGACTCGTTTGAGGTTTTTTTCCTATTCGGGTTTCTTTACATACAAGTTTGACGACTGACACTCTCTGTATTTAGAATTTTCGTGGGTCTAAATAATGCTATCCCCTTGTTACTAAACTTCCTAGTCTCTTAAAAATACTTTTATGTTTCTGATCCTCCTTTATCGTGTTGTCTAAATTTCATGATCCAAGGTATAAGAGGTGTAGGAGTGGTCGTGAACAATAAAGTATAGAAAAAGTTTTATCGGGATGGGTCCATAACTGTATTTTGTCTGTGTAGCGAGTTACCTTGTCTTAATCTCAGGACTTTATAAGATGTACATGTATCAGTTAATTACGCGTTCTTTTCATTTGTTTTAACCTCAAAAACAAACAAAGGAAACCCCGAAGAGACCACCGAGTCACCATTTCTTAGACGGAAGTGATGTCCTCTGTACGTCGTCGGAGCTCAAACTAGGGACCCAGCCCTTCTAGGGGACCTCTTCCTTTACCGTTGGGTGAGGTCACAAGAACGGACCTTTTAGGGCGCCTGTCTCCTCGGACCGCCGGATGTCAGGTACCCCAACGTTCTCAACCCGTGCTGAATCACTACTTTTGTTTGATTGTTTTTCGGTCTTAACCTCTTGACGTACGTTTTCTCACTTCAACCCATGAGAAAATGTGCCATGTATTTGCAATCGAGTCTTACCTAATTTCTCAGTTTACTTTGGTACTTTACGGGTCTTCTCTTGTCTGGTCATGGAACTGTAGCCTGAACCACTACTAGAAAATTTAGACTGTTGTTTTTGTTTTCGTTTTTATTTCCGTTCACCCTGATGTAGTTTGATTTTTCGAACACGTGTCCTTTCCTTTGAGAGTTATTTTACTTTTCTATTGGATGATTTACCCTCTTTGACAAACGTTTAGTATATAGACTATTTCCTGATTATAAATTTTTTATGTTTCTTAAATACATTCAGTCACCGTTTTTTTTTTCAGACTAATTATTTTACCTTTCTTTAGATTTATCTGTGAAAAGGTTTCTTCTGTAGTTTTACCGGTTGTACATGGACTTTTCTATGAGTGGTAATAATTGGTAGTCCCGTTACGTTTAGATTTGGTTACTGTAAAGTGGAATATGGACAATCTTACCGACAACAGTTTTTTCTGATATTTGTTGTTTACAACTATTCCTCCACCTCTTTTCCCTTCGGAACACGTAACAATCACCCTGACATTTAACCACGTCGGTGATACCTTTTGTCATACCTCCAATGAGTCTTTTAAATTTTGTCTTTATGGTATTAGTAGGTCGTTAAGGTCAGGACTCATAAATAGGTTTCTTTACTTTTGTGATTGAGTTTTTCTGTATACGTGTAGGTCCAAATAAACATCATCGGTCCTATACCTTTGTTCCACACATAAGTATCCACCTACTTACCCATTTCTTTAATACCACATCGATGTGTTACCTTATAATAACTCGGTGTTTTTTATTACTTTAGAACGGTAAACGTCGTGACACTTACCTGGAGTGCCAACAATACGATTCACTTTATTCCGTCCGTATCTTTCTGCTCATGGTATTGTCGAGAGAAGACTGACCTTAGATTTTATTTTTATTAGTTCGAGCATCTATGTCTCTTTGTCTAACCACCGACTGTCACAGTCCCTCACCTTACCTTACTTGTCAAAAACAAAATCAAATTTATTTGACTACAAAAAATAAAATTTTTATTTGATTAAAAATTTTGTAATAGTATTGACTATTACCATCATAAGTGTGTCTATGTTTAAACGTGTTGAGATCTCAAGAAGTACGAAAACATATATGAGTAGAGATATTTTTTGTATGAAATTTAGAAAGTATCCTCAGTTGTATATAAATAATTTGAATTGACTCCTTTCATTCGTAGTTCTATCTCCATTATGCGAGAACTCGACATGTTTCTATATCGCATCTTAGAAATGTCTAAAGTGAACGTCATATAATTCTATGTTTAAATCAACGGTTGTAAAATTTTAATCTAGTGGAAATATGTTTTTGAATCCTAAAGACCGAAGAGAACTTTGTAATTTTAACCTTACCAACTGTTGTATCCATACTTAAAACTTTACCTTTAGACTCGATTCCTCGGTGAAGATGGACATCAGAAAAGTGTCTGACGAAAAATTGGTCATTTTTGGTCTTTTATGAATTGGTCTTTTCATAAGTCGTAACTACCTCAATATGTCGTATAACAACTGTATAAAGGGTAGAGGTCAAAGTCAAAAATTACAACCTTCTTTTACTACAAAAAATTTCCTTAATTTTTTGACACTCTTGTCATAATATATATAGAGACTACAAGTATCTCTTTTTATTATTTCTTCAAAAAATACAATATACGAAAAAAGAGGATACTGAATCACGACAATTACGTTCTCACTAGATAGTTTACGAAACTATCACATGACAGTTTCCATTATATATTATATCTTCTTTGGTCTTCTTTGAACAAGAGGAAAGGACTTCCGGGAATGAATTATGGAATTAGACTTTGAAAGTCAAGTCGACTCAACGAATCAGGACAGACTGAGAAACACAGGGGTACCTGACGTCGTGTGGTCCGAAGGGACAGGTAGTGGTTGAGGACCTCGGATGAGTTTGAGTACAGGTAACTCAGTCGCTACGGTAGGTTGGTAGAGTAGGAGACAGCAGGGGAAAAGGAGGACGGAAGTCAGAAAGGGTGGTAGTTCCAGAAAAGGTCACTCAACCAAGACGTTTAGTCCACCGGTCTTATAACCTCAAAGTCGAAGTCGTAGTCAGTAAGATCACTTATAAGTCCGGACTAAAGGAAATCCTAACTGACCAACCTAGAGGAACGTCAGGTTCCCTAAGAGTTGTGGTCTCATGTTTTCGTAGTTAAGAAACCACGAGTCAAAAGTAATATCAGGTAGACAGTGTAGGTCTGTACTGATAACCTTTTTAGTATCGAAACGGATCTACCTGGAAACAACCGTTTCATTACAGAGACGAAAAATTATACGACAGATCTAACCAGTATTGAAAAGAAGGTTGTTCGTTCGCAGAAAATTAAAGTACCGATGTCAGTGCCAGACGTCACTAAAACCTCGGGGGTTTTTATTTCAGACAGTGACAGAGGTAATAAAGGGGTAGATAAACGGTACTTCACTACTCTGGTCTATGGTACTAGAAGCAAAAGACTTACAACTCAAAATTCGGTTGAAAAAGTGAGAGGAGAAAGTGAAAATAGTTCTGTGAGAAATCAAGAAGAAACGAAAGACGGTATTCCCACAACAGTAGACGTATAGACTCCAGTATAAAGAGGGACGTTTGAACTAAGGTCAAACACGAAATAGGTCGGACCGTAAAGTGTACTACGTGAGACGTATATTCAATTTATTCGTCCCACTGTTATATGTGGGAATTGTGCGAGGAAAGGGTTAAACCTTGGTCAGACAACAGGTACAGGTCAAGATTGACAATGAAGAACTGGACGGATGTCTAAAGAGTCCTCCGTCCAGTCTACCAGACCATAAGGGTAGAGAAAGTCTTAAAACGTCAAACACCAGTAGGTGTATCAGTTTCCGAAACCGTATCAGTCATTTCGTCTTTACCTACAAAAAGACCTTGAGAGAACGAAAAAACTACTAGGTCACCTACAACTGTGAAACTAGAGACCAAGGGGACGGAAAGATTTAGATCGAACTTGTAGACCTTCAAGTGCCAAGTGTATGACCGTTTTGGATCCAACCTCTTAAAACTCGTAATGAAACGATCGTACACTCTATTCACGTCAACACACCATCAAACTTGTAAGAAACCGTAACGGAAAGAAACCCTAACCTTACTTTCAACTGGAAAAGGTCAGGACACCGGTGACGACTCAAAAGGTCTAATCGACCGTATAACTCACGTCATGAAAGTGTCGTAGTAGAAAATCCTAAACTTTATCCAGTTGACCTTAAGGTAGTACAGGTCATGACGACGACGACGATTCAGCGAAGTCAGCACAGGGTGAGACACGCTGGGGTATCTGTCGTCGGGTGGTCCGAGGGGGTAGGGACCCTAAGAGGTCCGTTCTTGTGACCTCACCCAACGGTAAAGGAAGAGGTTACGTCTTTTCACTTTTCAATTTCACTTCAATGACTCAGCACAAACTGAGAATCGTTGGGGTACCTGACGTCGGATGGTCCGAGGAGACAGGTACGTAAAGAGGTCCGTTCTCATGACTTCACCCCACGGTAACGGAAGAGACTAGTGGAGGTGATCGAAACAAACATCACTACGAAGGATTCCGGGTGAACTGAAACGTAAGGTCCTGAAGACCGATATCCACTCACTAGTGTAGTAGTACCAATAGACCCAATGCTTCTAGAAAAAACATATCAAGAAGACACATAAGAACGGTGAGAAGAATTATAGAAGACCAAAACAATCCAGGTATGGTAAAGACAGGAAGTAATACGAGTAGAAACGTACTTTACAAGGAAATCATAGAGATTAAAATAACTTCTCTAGAGATCAGAAAGGGTAAGACAACAAAAGGAGACAAACGTAACTAGCGACTCCTTCCGAAAGAATAGAGAGGAACGATAAGAAACCTGAAGACGCAAGTCTACCCATATAGAAAGGAAAAGAGGAAACGGAAATTGAAGAGAAGAAAAGAGTCGATAAACATTCCGGAGTAGTCTGTTGGCAAAAGCGGAAAAACGTAGAAAAAGGACCCCTACCAGAACTAGTGACGGAGGTAGTGTCTGGAGACAGGTATCAAGAAGTCCGTGAGATAGTCTAGATTAGGGAACTTAGACAAACAGTGAAGGTACCATATTAGCATTCCCTAAACTAAATCCAGTATAGACTTTGAATTTCCCCTTCTTTTAGGTTTTGTATACCAAATTTTAGACATATTTTGAAGACTGACACAATCTCTCGTACAATCTAATAATTTCGGTGTCCTAAAAAGAGATAATTAAAAATAACCTTATCTTACCGTGTCAGTATTTCTTGGACGGAGGGTTACGTCCTCTAAGTTCTCCCACACCTAAACTAGGGACCCAGACCTTCGAGGAGACCTTATCCTTTATCGTTGGGGGAGGTCATAAGAACAGACCTTTTAGCGTAACTGTCTCCTCGGACCGTCCGATGTCGGGTACCTAGAGTTTCTCAGTCTGTGCTGACTAGTGCGCGCACGTGTGTGTCTGTGTGTGTCAACGAAATGTCATAAAACAATCAAAGAACGACATGTCGATCACTTAGTCAGTGTGCATAGGTATACAGGCGAGAAGCAATCTAAAGGAGGACCAAATCCAGTGGCGTCTCTCGTGTCGAGGGACACGACACGTCATCCAAGAGTCAATCAATATCTAAAATGTGTACACACGAATTAGTGAGTCACCACGATCATTAAAATCATAATGATTGAAAGACATTCAATCATTATCATTTACCAATGATAATATTACCTAATACTATTCCATTGTCCCGATAAATTATGGTCCTAAATCTAATCTTTATTTAACTTTTTAAGTAACTTTACAAGAAGATCTAAAAGGTCTTTCTACGTCTGTAAAAGTATAGGATTAGAAGGTAGAAGAGGGTGAGGTGTCCCAGTAGATGTGAAGACAAACTTCATCCATCTCTAAATACGGTTGAACTTTAACACACTGTCTGAACGAGAATACTAACGACAGTTATTATTCTACAAACGTTCAAGGGTTTGACAGTACTACAGACTACTGATGCATCGACGAAAGTAAAAAAAATTTAAGTAAGTTTCAATTTATAGTCCCCCGGGAAATGTAAAATATGTATTTTATATTGATAGATGGTAAGGTGAAGTCTTAGTGTAACCTAAAGGTGATGAATTAGATGGTCCGTTGGTCCTTCAAGAAGTCAGACAACAGGACACAAAAGTGTAGTCTTGGTCAAAGAGTCCCAATAAGATTTCCAGAAATCAATGCTTTTGATTATCGTTTAAACACACAGGTGTCACTAGCGAATGTGGAGGGTAGACACAATCGTAAGTGGCTCAGCACGGAAGGAGTGAGACGAACGCACATTACGAAGGAGTGACCTGCCAAATAGAAGGACCATCTATTTGCGTCCCGTGAACGAGTCAAGAGTAGTGGTGAAGACACCCCGACAGGGAATACAGTGGAGTCGGTACCAAATACTCACACAAAATTTTATCATTATTGTCAAAGGACACGTCCTGAAGTTAATCATCCCAATAGTTTTATCCTGTTTGATTATATTAAACACTAACGTATTTTATTTCCTTCATCTCCATGGTACCCCTGGATTACTTAGTGTTTCACCTTTGTCAGAAGAGCGACTGATTTGTAAGTCTGAAACACGATTCAGTCTCGCACCTCTATATCGAGTCGTGTGACCTTTTGGTAGACACAAATGTACCTACCCTGTCTCTTTAAGTGTTTATGGGAGACCCTTTTTTTTAAGAACCGAATAAACAGACAAAGATGACAACTCCTTTACTTCGTGGCGAATAAATCGTATTTGTACGACTCTCGTGTGGAGAAAACACCCTACGTGTATTGTACACGTGTGTACGTGTGTCTCACCGAGTGTTATGTGTTGTACGATACAATACTTTTTCACTAACTGAAGAGACAAGAAAGAAAAGTTTCTTACACGACATCTTTCAAATGATTAACAAAACTTGTAATGAACAAAGACTAACAAGAATTACAAAAGATAAATTACTTAGTATAAAAGAGAGTATATAATGATGGAGTACGGAAGTCTATATCATAATATAAAGGAGAAAAATTTTTTTATTGTAACGTCAACTGTCTATAAATTATTATATAATGTATATTAATTTATATAAATTATTATATAAATTATTATTATAATTTATTTTAATAAATTACTATAACGTCAACTGTCTATAAATTAAAAATTAGACGATGTGTTTTACCCGTATAAGAGTCACCTGACGGACAAATCGAGGTGAAAGGGTAGTCAAGCGGACCCATCAAACGGTGTCGTATTGGATCTCCTGGGGGTTGTTCCTTTCTTAAAGGTCAGGAAAGAGACGAGAGTTGTATAGAAGAAGAAGGAGGACATCATATAAGTGAGATGAAGAACAACAACAACAAGTCAGCGAGCTAACACAGCATAAGAAACGTTGACGTACCTGACGTCTCGTGGGCTGAAGGGACAGGAAGTAGTAGAGGACCTCGAACGAGTCTAAGTCAGGCAACTCAGCCACTACGGTAGGTTGGTAGAGTAGGAGACAGCAGGGGCAGAGGAGGACGGGAGTCAGAAAGGGTCGTAGTTCCTGAAAAGGTTACTCAGCCGAGAAGAGTAGTCCACTGGTTTCATAACCTTAAAGTCGAAATCAGGAAAGTTATTATTTAGTAAGTTATTATTAGTCAAGTTATTAGTCCCAGTTAAAGGAAATCCTCACCGACCAAACTAAAGGAAGGACAGGTTCTCTGACAGTTCTCAGAAGAGACTGTGGAGTCAAGATTTTGTATTTCAGAAGTCGCGAGTCGGAAGAAATGAGAGGTCGAGAGTGTAGGTATGTACTGATGACCTTTTTGGTATCGATACTTATAAACCTGTAAACAACCGTTTCACTACAGAGACGAAAAATTATACGACAGATATAAACAGTATCGAAAAGAAGGTTCCTGGTTTGTAGACAAGTAAAGTACCGACGTCAGCGGTGGGTATCACTAAAAACCTCGGGTTCTTTTATTTCAGACAGTGACAAAGGTAACAAAGGAGTAGACAAACGGGACTTCACTACCCTGGTCCACGGTACTATAATCAAAAAACTTACAACTCAAAATTCGGTCCAAAAAGTGAGAGGAGAAAGTCGAAGTAGTTCTACGAGAAATCAAGGGGAACCGAAAGATGATAATCCCGCCACAGTAGACGTATAGACTCCAACAACTATAAAGAGGGGCATCAGAACTAAGGTCGAACACTAAGTAGATCGGGTCGTAAAACGTACTACATGAGACGTATATTCAATTTATTCGTCCCAGTGGTATATGTCGGAACTGCATAAGTAAGATGATGATCTTATATAATAAGACGATTACCAGTTAATAACTTAAGTTCCATTCTCTTAGAGTCTTATATGTGACAAATGTCAAGGTCAATCAAATTTCGTGACAAAGTATAATGTACCAAAAGAATCGCCTCAATATTTTGTCATGGAACGGAGGAAAGGTACTCACAGTTCCGAAAAGGAAACCACAAGAAGTAAATAAAGGACGACCAGTCGATCTTAGGACAATAGATCGAGTCCGATTCGAGACGAACCGAAGAACCGAGGACACGGCTCAAACCTAAAGACTGGACACGAACTTCAAAGTCAAGACCGACTTTAAGGATAATTTACGGATCACGTATCAAAGGTTCTTAAAGTCTAAATGGTTTCTGTCCGTCGAGGAAGTATTTTATAGGAGAGAGGTCTAACTAAACGTAGTGACTTAATTTTATCCATGTCTAAACACGGTTGATCTTTAACACACTGACTGAACTATAAAATACGACAGTTATTATACGAAAACTATCATAGGTAAAACTCACGTAAAGTTTTTCTTTTGGGTACAAAAAACTACTGACATATCGATGAAAATTAAGGGACAAATGGGTGTCAATTTATAATATTTCCAGAAAAACAAAATATGTATCTTATATTAATAGATCGTAAGGTAAATTTTCAGTATGATCTAAAAGTGATATATTTAAATAGTCGGTTGATCATTTACTACATCAGACAACTTTATACAAATTTTCTGAGACTACGACTCTCCCTAACCCCCGTTCTCCTCATCCCCTGCTGTCTCCTACTCTACCAACCTACCGTAGTGACTGAGCTACCTGCACTCAGACTCACTTGAGGTCCTCAACCACTACCTGTCCCTCCGGACCGCACGACGCTAAGTACCCCAGCGTTTCTCAGCCTGTGCTGACTCGCTGACTTGACTTGACTTGACTTGACTTGACTACTTAACCAAAAGTCTCAATAAGACGACGACGACGACGATTCAGTGAAGTCAGTACAGACTGAGACCCGCTGGGGTATCTACCGTCGGGTGGTCCGAGGGGGCAGACACCCTAAGAGGTCCGTTCTTGTGACCTCACCCAACGGTAAAAGAAGAGGTTACGTACTTTCACTTTTCACTTTCACTTCAACGAGTCAGCAGAGGTTGAGAATCGCTGGGGTACCTGACGTCAGGTGGTCCGAGGAGGCAGGTACCCCAAGAAGTCCGTCCTCATGACCTCACCGCACGGTAACGGAAGACGTGTCTCAATCAGATTATTAGAAATTAATACATTTAGTCTATTCTTATTCGAAACGACCATACTTCTCACTGACTGATTGGAGGGTAGACCTACTCGTCTGTCACTCGAGAGGAAGAGATAGACAAAGATGAACATTACGGAAAATGCAACCGTTTATAGAGGGTCGACGAGATAAGAGTGGGTAGTCTAAAACACAAGAGAAGACATAGACTTGGTTCTTTAACAAAAGTCTGAGGATAGGAGGTCATAGAAAGGGTTCCAGAAACTTTCAGAAAATAAATAAACATTGGGATCTAGAAAATTACCTCAACGACAAAGAGAACTATTTACCTTTTAATGGGTCTCTTTTTCCTTTATTTTTAATCAATTGTAGATGACACACGGTTGGTTATGGGATATTAAAAAAAATATATAATAAAACAACATCTATATATCAGGTAAAAGGTCCCAATTTTTTTTAGTGTAATAATAAAGACATATCGAAAAATTGAATCAAATTGTGTTAAATTGAGACGGAATACACAATATATCCATATTAATCTATATTAAATATATTGATACAATATATATCTATATTAATCTATATTAAAGAGTCTAAGATCATAATATATAATCAGATGTGTATTTTTATATCAAGTAAAAAATTTTACAAAAATAGGGAAGTCTATGAGTGTAAGTAGGAGTAAAAATAATCCTTATAATAAAATGGTTAACACTATACCTCGTCAAACAAATACGACTATCAAAGTTTACAAAGATCAGTAAAAATACAGAGAATTACTTAAATATATAGTGTAAGACAAAGAATCCTTACTTGATAGAATCCATGTAGAGATCTCATTCAACTTTAAGATTCAGTGTATCTATTACACTTTGAGTTTTCTACAATCAATTCAAACTTCTAACTATTTTTTAACTAAAATTTAAAAATTTTTCTTACCTTTCTTTTTATTCCAGAAGGTTTATTTACAAAGTTAATCTTTTCCGAATTCTCCTGTATAATTCTTATAAAACTCTGATTAAAACTTTTTTTACAAAATAAAAGTTATTTTAGAATGACTGAAACGTGAAAAATTTTTTAACATATTTAAAGAAATAAAATTAACCTCCGATCAATGATATAACATAACCAAAACGGTGTGAAGTTGTACTTAGGCGGTACCCATATGTGCACAACGGGTAGGACTTGGGGGGAGGGTGGAGGGAGGGGCATGGTAGGGAGACCCAGTAGGGTCACGTGGTCGGAGTTCGTAGGACATAGTACGTAACTTGGACCTGACCGTTAAACAAAGCATATACTATAATATGCAAAGTCACGGTAAGAGGGTTTAGTAGGGTGGGAGAGGGAGAGGGTGTCTCAGGTTTTCTGACGAAACATGTAGACACAGAGAAAACGACAGAGCGTATGTCCCAATAGCAATGGTAGAAAGATTTAAAGTATATATGTGCAATTGACTACAAGTTTGACCAAAATCTTTTCCGTCTCCTTGGTCTCTAGTTTAACGGTTGTAGGCGACCCAGTACCTTTTTCGTTCTCTCAAGGTTTTTTGTAGATAAAGACGAAATAACTGACACGGTTTCGGAAACTGATACACCTAGTGTTATTTGACACCTTTTAAGAATTTCTCTACCCTTATGGTCTGGTGGACTGGACGGAGAACTCTTTGGACATACGTCCAGTCCTTCGTCGTTAATCTTAACCTGTACCTTGTTGTCTGACCAAGGTTTATCCTTTTCCTCATGTAGTTCAGTGGGACATAAAACAGTGGGACGAATAAATTGAAGATACGTCTCATGTAGTACTCTTTGCGACCTGACCTTCTTTGTGTTCGACCTTAGTTCTAACGACCCTCCTTATAGTTATTGGAGTCTATACGTCTACTGTGGTGGGAATACCGTCTCTCACTTCTCCTTGATTTTTCGGAGAACTATTTTCACTTTCACCTCTCACTTTTTCAACCGGATTTCGAGTTGTAAGTCTTTTACTTCTAGTACCGTAGACCAGGGTAGTGTGTACCCTTTATTTACCCCTTTGTCACCTTTGTCACAGTCTGAAATAAAAAAACCCGAGGTTTTAGTGACGTCTACCACTAACGTCGGTACTTTAATTTTCTGCGAATGAGGAACCTTCTTTTCAATACTGGTTGGATCTATCGTATAAGTTTTCGTCTCTGCAATGAAACAGTTGTTTCATTACACTCTCAACCTGACACTTTTTCCGACTCGCGGTTTCTTAACTAGGAAAACTTGACACCACAACCTCTTCTGAGAACTCTCAGGGAACCTGACGTTCCTCTAGGTTGGTCAGGTAAGATTTCCTCTAGTCAGGACCCACAAGAAACCTTCCTTACTACGATTTCGACTTTGAGGTCATGAAACCGGTGGAGTACACTTCTCAACTGAGTGACCTTTTCTGAGACTACGACCCTCCCTAACCCCCGTCCTCCTCCTCCCCTGCTGGCTCCTACTCTACCGACCTACCGTAGTGCCTGAGCTACCTGCACTCAGACTCACTTGAGGCCCTCAATTACTACCTATCCCTCCGGACCGTACGACGCTAAGTACCCCACAGTTTCTCAGTCTGTGCTGACTCGTTGACTTGACTTGACTTGACTTGACTATGACATAACCACAAAAAGAAAGACCGAATGAAGTGAGATATTAGCCGAGGTCAAAGTAGGTGAAGTAATCTTGACTAAGTTTACATAAGAAAAATTACCGACTCATTATGAGGCAACACATATACATGGTGTCGAAAGAATAGGTAAGTAGACGACTACCTGTAGATCCAACGAAGGTACAGGACCGATAATATTTGTCACGACGCTACTTGTAACCCCTTGTGTACAGAAAAAGTTAAGACCAAAGGAGCCACACATACGGGTCGTCACCCTAACGACCCAGTATTCCGTCAAGAGCCTCTTCCGTTACCGTTGGGTGAGGTCATGAGAACGGACCTTTTAGGGTACCTACCTCCTCGGACCATCCGAAGTCAGGTACCCCAGCGATTCTCAGCCCGTGCTGACTCGTTGAAGTGAAAGTGTGAAAGTTCCGTCAAGACAAAGGTCACAAAATTCCTTAGAGGTGTCACAAGAGGTATCACCGACATGATCAAACGTAAGGGTGGTTGTCACATTCTCCCAAGGGAAAAGAGGTGTGGGAGAGGTCGTAAATAACGAACATCTGAAAACCTAGCATCGGTAAGACTGACCGCACTTTACCATGGAGTAAGACCAAAACTAAGTGTAAAGAGACTATTACTCACTACAACTCGTAGAAAAGTATACAAACAACCGGTAGACATACAAAAGAAACCTCTTTACACACAAATCAGGAAACCGGGTATAAAACTAACCCAACAAACAAAAAGACCTTAACTCCACGTCCTCAACGAACATATAAAAACTCCAATGAACAAACTGTCAACGAAGTAAACGATAATAAAAGAGGGTAAGACTTCCGACAAAAAAGTGGAACGAATATCAAAGGAAACAACATGTCTTCGAAAATTAAAATTAATCCAGGGTAAATGAATAAAAACGAAAATAAAGGTCATAAGACCCTCCACCCAGTATCTCCTAGGACGACACTAAACACAGTCTCTCACAAAACGGATACAAGAGGAGATCCTCAAAATATCAAAGACCAGAATGTAAATCTAGAAATTAGGTAAAACTCAAATAAAAACACATACCACAATCTTTCACTAGATCAAAGTAAGAAAATGTTCACCAACTACTCAAAAGGGTCTTGACGAACAATTTCTCTAACAGAAAAGAGGTAACATATAAGAACGGAGGAAACAGTTTCTATTCTACAGGTATCCACACATCTAAATAGAGACCCGAAAGATAAAACAAGGTAACTAGATATAAAGACACAAACACGGTCATGGTATGACAGAACTACTGACACCGAAACATCATCTCGTACTTCAGTCCGTCCAACTAAGGAGATCAAGTTAAGAAGAAAGAGTTCTAACGAAACCGATAAGTTCCAAAAAACATAAAGGTATGTTTAACACTTTAATAAACAAGATCGAAACACTTTTTTATGGTGACCATCGAACTATCCCTAACGTAACTTAGATATCTAACGAAACTCATCATATGAGTAAAAGTGATATAACCAAGAAGACTAGGTACTTGGACCATATAAAGAGATAGATAGAGAAACTAAAGAAAGTGGTCACAAAATATCAAAAGATATATATCCAGAAATCAAAGAAATTGATCTATATAATGATTCATAAAATAAGAAAAGTAACGTTACCACTTACCTTAACAAAGGAATTAAAGCGAAAGATAAAAGAGTAATAATCACATACCCTTACGTTCCCTAAAGACACACAACTAAAATATAGGACGTTGAAATGATATAAGTAGCTAATCAAGATCTTTAAAAGACCACCTCAGAAATCCCAAAAGATACATCTCCTAGGACAGTAGACGTTTGTCACTCAAAATGAAGAAGAAAGGGTTAAACCTAAGGAAAATAAAGAAAAAGAAGAGACTGTTTTAAGTTGTAGGTAAATACTATTTTTGAGGGGTCTTTCGTCCTTATCTACCTTGTAAGGAGTTGTATCATTTTCGATATATACTGTTTGGGTGTCGTTTGTAATAGGAGTTTCCACTTTTTAACTTTCGTAAAGGGGATTTCAGTCCTTGTTCTGTTCCCACGGGTGAGAGTGTTGAAACGTGAAGATTAGGTCGATTTTTAGACTGTCACCTCTTGTCTTCCCGTCATCTGAAGTGATTTTAGTACGAGTAAAAAATCACCAAAATTAAATCTTCAAATATCTAAAAAGAAAAAAGGTCATCTCATCTACGTCGTCTTTACCACTCCTAGTTCCGTTAATCAATGATTCTGTCCATGGCTATTCGTCGTCGTTCTCCAACACTTTCACAACCTCGATTCTCTTTTACTAACGAAATTTTTGTTTTAATATCCTTAGATAAACCACATTCTTATGTCAAATATTTAATACAATGTCTTTCATACATAACTTTATGGATTGTAGACGATTATTTCAAGTAACTAACGTCTCTGTTGGTGAGAATGTATATTGTTCGCACTACTAATTATGAGTTTTAATTCCGAACGTTGTTCATCTTTTCAACCATGTAAGTCTTATGAGAAATCTTTCATTTCTATCGTACACTATGTGAATATTTCTACGGAGAGTTATTATTTTCAAATAAAAAAATTAGACCTTTAAATCAATATATATTATGTCGTATATAAAGAATTTTCTAGTTTTTTGAAAGGGGGGGTTTTGAAACATATGCCTAAGGAACTAAATCGTTAAGGAATTACTTTAAAATTTTTATATAAAAGAAAAATTTCAAAGTTAGACACGTGTGTAACTGTTTTACTGTAGACAATTTTAGTTGTAAAATGAATTATAAATGTTATTTGGACCCCTCAATTTTTTATAGAAGTAAAACATCCGTACCTTTGACCTCTTGTCTTTCTAATTCATTGAACTGTCTTCAGTGTATCCAATATTTCATCCTCTATACTTTAAGTTTACTAAAGAAGAAGTCTCTCAAACCCCTCCTACTTTTTAAGACTAAGAAAATACCTATGAATCACCAACTTAAACGACACATAGAGATTCCAGGAAAGATTAAAACTCATAAGACACTAAGACACTTCACTCCTCATAACAAAGGTCTTATCTAAGTATAAGACGTCTTCCAAACACCTCTTATCACTTGTTTTTCTTTACCAATCGTCTCTCCTCGGGGTTCTATTCTTTCGTCTCAGAAGAAAGGAACACCTTTTATTTTGAAGTCATAGTTCAGAGGCAATTTCTATAGGGTATAAAATTTAGACATTTCTCTTTTTCATTGTAAGAAGTTGTACTCTTTACCAGTAATATTGGTCATTTTTTAAGAGTCGTGCTACTTATTAAAACATTACACTTTCACCGTAGTAAACTATCTAGAGACCTGTTTCCATTAATTTACAATTCTTTCTCCTCTAATTTTGTATGAGTTTTTTCTATAAATTTTACACTTGAAAAGACCCTTAAATGGTAAACGACGAACAACTAGTAACCGAAATTCTTTAATTCAAGATCTACAGAAGTCCTCATCCTAAGGCTAAAAATTTACAGTCTATTTAACGGATCTTGAGTTTAAATCGGTAACCAAATATACTTTAGACGAACTAGTTCGATACACCTAAAGATCAACCTTATATTTACAAAGAAATTTACACATGACCACTTTCCTTACTTTTCCAACCCTGATTCTATAAGTTTCAGTAATTTAAAGTTTGACTCTTTAAAAATACATTAAGAGAACCAACGACCCCGTGACGTTTAAAGTCTTTCGTCGTATCAGTGATTTCACCTATCTTATTGGTCCGACAAAATATATCCTGTCACTTCCTGAGTTCTACTGTAAAGGTCTTTCCAAACAAACCTCTTCTTACAACTTTATAATTATAAATCCGTCCTTACAATGGTGGAACTACCACTGTCCAAAGACATGATATAAACGATAGACATTTGTCATTAGATAAAACAGATATTTAATTTAGGGTATAGACATTCTTATTTGTTTAAGTTGTGTTTTATAACTAGTTTAGACAATACTGGCTATAGTCACAAATAGACTTATTTTTTAATTATCTTCATACTCAAGAATCATGTAAGTCTACATGGTTAAACTGTATAAGAGAATGATTAGTGACAAGATTCACACTGAGAGGACCAATACAAGCGTTTTGGGTGTTTCTCAAAAACTTGGAAGTCAACCCTTTACGACCATCTCACCTTTCGAAAACCTCTGTATAGGGACCCAAACTTAAAACCGAAGGATTGAACGATCAACACGTTGGAACTCGTAATCAGAAAGACTTTGAACCAAATGAGTAGACATCCTTACATGGATGAACTATCCGCAATATATTTTACTAAATATATTTACTAAAGTTGACGACTACTTTTGTACTAAAGTAATTACGGTCGGTATTTAAATTAGTATTTAGATATGTTACCCTTATTGTGTCACAACTTCCGTCTCCGTGATTTCTCGGTTTTCTCTCGAACCCACATAAAGACCCCGGTGAAAGGACTGAAACTTACAGAACGATGTATGTCAAGACAGAACTAAAGAGGATGGAGAGAGAAGACCATATGAATTTATAGAATTTTAAGAATCCATAGTCAAAACTATTAAACAATATACACCTAAAGGGACAAGGAAGGAACAGATAAGGGTAGATTGTAATATAGGGACTCTTCTTTAACAATCTATGTTTCACCAGATTCAACGGAAACAAACTTAGGACCCCGTATCTTCTGAAGATATTTGAAGTACGAAAGAGTAGAATACTGACGTTAAGCTTTAGCATTGGATTGATCTTCACTTTCACTTTTGTCCTCGTGTCACAACTGACTTTCGTAAATAAAAAGAGGTAGTTTAGGCACTTACGAGAGGATTTACTAAAAAGTCCAGGGTCGTAAAACATAAAATAGCACTGATGATACAAATCAAAAAAGGGAAAGGGTGTTCACTCATTGAACGTCTTATGACATACTTTTTCAATGGGTTGTACGGACTTTTTGTGTACCTTTCTAAATACTTCATTCATCGTTGTACCTCTCTATCATGTCTCTTTACGTATTTACCCAGTCACTCTCTCCCAAGTCTCCTGTCTTTGCTTTCAGGTTCGGGGGTTTTACTCGTGACACGATTAAATAATATATTAATAATAACTCGGTCTTAGTCAATAAATTATACTTATATGGAAAATTTTATACTCCGTGATATAAATAATGAAAATAACGATTATTACTAGAAAGTTTTGGACAAAACTTTCAGAAATGAGACTTCTCATTCGAAAAATGGTTTATATCTCGAAAAATAGACTTTATAACAATCTCAATTATCTACGTTAAAATTAATAGTCATAATCGTAAGTACCCGAAGGACCCACGGTGTCACCATTTCTTAGATGGACGATTACGTCCTCTACACCCAAGTTAGGGACCCACCCCTTCTAGGAGACCTCTTCCTTTACCGTTGGGAGAGGTCATAAGAACGGCCCTTTTTGGGTGCGAGTCTCCTCGGACTGTCCGATGTCAGGTACCCCAGAGTTTTCTCCTCCCGTACTGACACGCTAATTTGTCATCGTTGTTTAAGCGGAAGTCTCAACAATATTGGAGAGCCACGGTTCTAATCCCCTCTCAGTCTGTAGGAAGGGCACAAGATAAAAGACACTTAGTTGGGAATACGCAAAATGGAAGATTGTGGAACCGTAAATATATCCTCTAAAGTCTCTTTTTCAATTTTAAGTCATAAAATTTTAATTAGTAGGTCGAAATAATAAAAAATTTTATAAAAAAGTGGTTGACTTTAGCACGTTGTATTATGAAGATCCGAATATGGACATAAATTGTGGTAAAAAGTTTTATACATAGGTATTTTCATTTTAATGAACGACACGAAATACATTGACTTCAATGTTTTTCTGAACATTGAAGATTATTAGTCGAATTAGACTATAATTTGAGAACTATCAAAACCTTGTCCTTAAAAACAAACTTTCTTTCTAACCGAACAATTTACTTAATACGTTAATATTCATTTACACCAATGTCGACAAAAACTAAAGAAACAATATGTGGACTAACCTTTGTTCAAAAATTTTTATAAAAAGGTAAAGAATGTGACTGTGGATCACAAGTGAGAAAGACTATAGAATTTATAGTTTTACATCAATAATTATCGAGACCTTGATAAATTAATAATTATCGAGACCTTAATCTTAATATTTTTTGTACAAAAATTCGTCACGTGGACAAGTGTTTAGTTATTGAGGATAAAAGTTGTGGTCACTCTATCAAAAAGAATCAATATATGTACTGAGTTAACGACTCCGACAAAACTGGTGTCGTTTTGAGTCACTTCCTATCTCAAAATTTCCACTCTCCTTGAATCCACCTAAAATTTTGGTTTTAAGAATTCTGGGGTCACGAAACAATACATGTGTCAAGGAAGTTCAGGTTCCCCTACTAAAACAAATACACTCAAACCAAGGACCCGTTATCTCCATTGTTTAGTGTAAATTAATACATTCATAACTTCTAAACTATAATAAACAACCTGTCCTTACTTCGTTCTAACTCAACAAAGACTAAAAGAATAACTCCAAATAAACCGTGTGTAATATAATCAAAGTGTACATGTTGTATTATTATCGTTTTACTAGTGATGTCAATTCAGGTCAATTGTAAACAGTGGTATGTATCAATTTTAAAAAAAAAGATAAAGAGCACTACTCTTGAAAATTCTAGATGAGAATCGTTGAAAGTTCGAACGTTATGTCATAATAATTGATATCAATGGTACGACTCACTGGAACACTATAATATACAAATGATAAAGGACACTTCAGGATTCCTACTAAATTCATGAGGTCAGAAAGACCATTATTTCAAATTTCTAGATCTTCTAATCATAGTTTAATAGACGTCAATTCATTTGCACATATATTCAACCCCTTTTAAATAAATACATCATTCGTTAACAATTTGGTCTTTAGGTCCACCAGTCACGTTTATCACTTTAAATAAGTAAAACAAAAAATATATAAAGTACTTACATCCCTTACTATAATAACCAATTCAACTTTTAAAATTTATTTAAACTTGTAAATTAAACGAATTCATAGATGTTTCAGTCACTGTTTCTCATTTAAAGTTCAGTAAGGATTAAACGATGTCTAAAGTCTCACAAACTCATTGTGTTTACATAGAAAGTCACTTGACACTAAAAAGAGTATTCATTTTTAGTTTGTAAAATTTGTATCCTCCATTAGTATTAACTTAATCTAAATAACAATTATTATTAGTACAAAAATCCATTACATTCTTGAAACGAGGCCCTCAACCACTACCTGTCCCTCCAGACCGCACGACCCCAAGTACCCCAACGTTTCTCAGCCTGTGCTGACTCGTTGACTTGACTTGACTTCTTGAAACTTTCCCCTTGAGACAGAGTATTCGATAAAAAATATGTATCGTGTTGTGTAGAAATAATATATTAATTATAAGTATTGAATTTAAATAAATAGTAGACGATAAACTATCTGTGATAAAAACTACGTCCTTTTTCCACAAATTACTCCAGAATCATTACAAAACCAATTGTCTTTACTATTCTGATTTCTATATGTCATGTAAAGAGTTCAACACAAAAGTCCCAATAGTTCAAGTCGAGGTCTAGTTGGTCCAAGAATCTTTTCACCACGGGTCAGGGAAATTAACATGAGATTGTGTACACTGTACTTTCCTGGAACAGTCTATTTCGTTTTTACTCATTACTTCAGCCATTGACAACACCTCGTGTATCAAAAGGAAACTAAATTTACCGTACTTTTAAAATTAAGTCTTATAATCGTATGTAATTCAACTTACTTTTGACCTCGTCATCATTTAATACAGGTATTTATATCACTAAGAGACACATTTCTATAAAGTCTTACGAATTACTTTATAAAGTCAAAAAGAGAAAATTTAGTCCTGTCATTTCAAAGTTTAATATGAAAAAAGGTCCTCGAATTTCTGTTACGTACAACACGAAAAGATGACACATTCGAGCAACCGTGGTGAAAATAAGTTTAGTGAACGAAGTAAGTCTTCGAGTTTATTTTAATTTTCTTTCCGTAGTGTGAATGTACATTGTCTCACTTTCAAGTGGACCAAAAAAAGGGAAAGACAAGGTCCACGTTTTTGACCGACTTTGCCGACCCTGTCCGTCAATACAATCTTATCAAAGACCAAATTACAAAATAGTCCGGGTTCTCATTTTATAAGATGTTGATGACGTTAAAATATAACGATGAGGATTCCATCTTGAGACAATTTTTATCACATATTAATACACCTAAGACTATATTCATTTTAGGCCAGAGGAGTTAATACGACACATATTGTTCCATCTCAATCTGACCTACCTTAACAACCGAAGTGTCCCCAAGGTAGTAAGTCACTAAGTAGCTTCCAAATGGTTACTTTGAACGTTTTCGTGACAAAGTCCGTGACCCCTATATTACCGTGTGTTTCGGAGACGGGAGTATCTCGAACATAAAACCACAATTTCTTTCTATTATGTACTTATTTATTATACTTTATTATTTATTTAGTTATTTATTATTTCTATTAAAGAAACCACAAGTTCTTTCTATGATTTACTTATGTATTACAGTCATTTACTTATCTATTACAATTGACGATATTTCTTTTAGTACTTCCTATTCTTTTCCCTTTCCCTTTCAATCTAATGAAACTCCCTCCACTTTAAACTCGTTTTTTCATTTATTACAATTTATCTCATGGTATGTCGTCAAATCCTCTTCTAGTAAGGTCTGTCTCACTTGTCCTCCATATTTCAAGGATTCTGACTTTACACAAAGTCTTTGTCTTTAGAGTCCCACAAACCTCACCTCCTTCACCCCAGTTTACGATCTTCTCCTCTACATTTTACATCCGTCCCAGTACTAATACATCCGTAACACAAAGAGACACAGTGAAAGTGAAAAGTTGAAACATATCCTGTCTTCGAAAATTTTCCAAACTTAATGAAACTATTTAGAACGATTCCTCAACGTAAAACAAGTCTCAGATTACCCTTTGATGACTTCAAATATTTATCCCTTACCTAAACACGAGGGTCCATATCCATAAAATAACTAGAAGATCTTAAACTGAAATTTTGATTCGTGTACCCAAAGTATTCATAAAAACAGGTCCCTTCATTTAAGTGATTAAGAAAGTGAAGTAGTAAGGTTGTTAAAGACTTAAACTTCATGTCATAAAAGTTGGTGTACATGTAACCACATGTTACTTAGGGGTCTTGGAAGAACTACTAAATTCCAAAAATCTTCTAGTGACATCGACCGACATCCTCACCTTCGTCCCTCTGATTGATCAATTCTTCGAAGAGTACACCAAACACCATCGAGTGTGACCACCACATTTCACTAGGTCAGACCGAAACAAAACTTCCATACCAGTACTCGTCCTGAACGAGTGTCTGTCCTAATAATCTACACTTCTATTCTTTCTTTAGTTTCACTACAGATCTTACAAACAGACTCGTCGATCTACTTATCAACAAACCCCGGTTTTAAATCGTAAATATACAATTTAAGTGACTAACACAATTTCAATTCATCGACAAGAAGTCAGCGGATCAGCACAGGTTGAGAAACACTGACGTCGTGCGGTCCGAAGGGAAAGGAAGTGGAAGAGGGTCTCGAACAAGTTTGAGTACAGATAACTCAGACACTACGGTAGGTTGGTAGAGTAGGAGACAACAAGGGAAGAGGAGGACGGAAGTCAGAAAAGGTCGTAGTCTCAGAAGATTACTTAACCGAGAAGTGTAGACCACCGGTCTCATAACCTTAAAGTCGAAGTCACGAAGGTCACTTATAAGTCCCAACTCAGGGAAATCCCTAACTGATTAAACTAGAGGAACGGTGGGTTCCCTGAGGGTTCTCAGAAGAGGTTGTGGTGTCAAGTTTTCGTAGTCAAGAGTCACGAGTCCGAAGAAATACTAGGATGAGAGTGTAGGTATGTACTGATGACCTTTTTTGTATCCAAACTGATATACTTGGAAACATATCATCACAGCAACTGTCAATTCACTTCCTGAGGTCATCCGTCAAATTATCTCCTGAACTTAAGTACTCTCTCTAACCGCGATTTCTATTTTTAAAACCTCAGTAACCGCATATTTACTATGAATTTCAGTATTCTATCATACTCTAGTGAATCCTTCTCTTCTCTTTTTTCTCTCTACTGACCTCTCACCGGCGCCCTCCATAGGGTTGTAAGTGTCCAATTTCGGTATTTCTGTCTCGGTCCACCGGGTGTGCGGGCTCGACATACCGTAGGATCATCGGTTTCCTCTTCTGCAAAGTCTAGGACGACTCTTCAACTGATTTTACTTCTGAATTCAGATTCAGTATTCACGTGCGCAGACGAATCAGTACGCAGACAGGCTGAGAAACGCTGGGTCACCTGACATCGGGAGTTCGAAAGAGACAAGTACCCTAAAAGGGTCGTCCTTATTGACCTAACCCAACGGTAGAGGAAGAGGACCTTTACATGGACTGAATCCCTAACTTGGGTTCACAGAACAAAGGGGACGTAACGTCCGACTAAGAAATGAGGAACTCGGTTGACCTTTGAACTAACAACGTAAACTATTCTACACTGTTCTTATCCAGGTTAAGTTACCACCCTCTTTTTTTCAGGAAAAGTTTTATTAATGGGTCTCTTAACTTCTACTCTTTCACTTCCGTCTACACTATGAATTCGATCTCTCCTAAAAACGTCATTTTACACTTGTGTAGGACCGAACGAGTCCTTCGGGATCAACCACGGGTAGTAGGGTCGTATTGACAATAGTCGTAAGAGAAATGACAGTTTCTGACTCCCTCCCAAACCATAGTTCCCTCCTCAAATAACTTGGACTATTCATAATAAGATTACCTAGATTATTATATTTACTTTCGAATGTCACATATAAGAAGACTTAGATCGACGAAAATGAGTAGTACACTCTAAGTAGTGTTATCAACACTAGTTAACAATAAATAAGAACACGAGTTACCGTAAGGTAACATATTAAAAAAATTAAATAAAATTACCATCCTATTAACGAAATGTTAGGACACAACCAAAGACGGTACGTAGTCATACTTAGTCGGTATCCACATGTATACAGGGAAGGGAGAACTTGGAGGGAGGCTGGGTGGGGTAGGGTGAGAAGATCCAACAGTGTCTCGTGACCAAACTCGAAACTCAGTATGTCGTTTAAGGGTAGCCGATAGATAAAACGTATAGTATTACCTACTGTAGTGGCTGAGTTACCTGTACTCATACTCGTTCGAGGTCCTCAACCACCACCTGACCTTTCGGACCGCACGACGTCAGGTACCCCAACGTTTCTCAACCTGTACTGACTCACTGACTTGACTCGACTTACGTATACAAAGGTAAGATGAGAAAGGCAAGTAGGGTGGGAGGAGAAACAGGTACTCAGGTAAGAGAGACAGACGTAGAGGTGACGACGGGACGTTTATCCAAGTAGTCATGGTAGAAAGATCTAAGGTATATATACCCAATTATATGTCATAAACAAAAAGAGACTGAATGAAGTGAAACATATTATCCGAGATCCAAGTAGGTGGAGTAATCTTGGCTGAGTTTACGTGAGGGAAGACATCGACTCATTATAGGGTAACACATAATACATGGTGTTGAAGAAATAGGTAAGTAGACATCTACTTATAGATCCAACGAACGAAGGTACAGGATCGATAACATTTTATCACGACGTAGGTAACATGTTTAAGTCGTGTTAATTGAATAGTCAAAATTAAAATCATTTATAAACCCAATTAGGTTAATCTCGATAATAATTATAATGAAAACATGTCCACAAAACTACTCGTATAAAAACAACCTATATGAATCCTATTCTTAAAATTATATCATACTAAATGAAAAGACTATGAGTTGTACAATCATATGATGTTTTACTAAATTACAAATAAAGTAAAATATTAAATCTGTCAGAGTTTTTCGTTTCATTATGGAATAAAATTCAGAAAGGAAACGAGTTGACATAACTCAAGTAGTCTTACAGAATATAACTCGAAATCTCCATGTCACTCCCGATTTTGGAAGCTTTTCATGGTATATCCTACGGAAGACGGAATGATCTCTCCAATATATATCAGGTCGTCCCCTATACTATGTAATACCCTACTTATATGATGATTACTTCTACATTATATACTCTACAATATCAACAAGTTACTCCCTTTTTAATTAAAAAGGAGATTCTTAGTCCTTTTCGGAATTTTCCTTTATTAAAAACACGACCGAATCCTTAATCACTATAGACTAGAGTATCTCTGACCTTTATTAAAACCTCAATCTATCACCTTCAATATCTATCCTCTTATCAAGCTCTTTTTACTCATAAGGTAAAACTCCTTTTATTCGTAGGAACTTCGCTTTCCTTTACTTTGAATTTTTGGATTTGATACTCTAGTGTAAATTTTCTTTAACTCTCAGAGAAGTTCAAAACTGGAATAAAAAGTAAGACAAAAGTCTATTATCGGATTATAGTCATGTAAGTTATCGAACCCCGGCTCTCTGAGAACGGACCCCGGGGACCGTCCTTTGTCCCGCAAATCTGAGGGTCCCGAACTGCCATTCAATCGACCAACGTCCTGTACCGCACCCACGGACCGTATACGTCACCCCTCGTTTGGAAAACAAGTCTTGACTAACACTCATTATTTTGTAATTACAATGAGTTATCCGACGTTGAATTCATAAAACTGCCCTTTCTTCTCGATCATTAATTGTCACAAATACATTTAAAACATTTTCAAAACGGTGTATACGACTTATATTGGAATAACATGAGAATATTTTCATGTTGTCGTAAGACTACCATTTCTCAGAAACTGAAACGACCGGTCGCAATCAACCCTTCTCAGATAAAAATAGTGTCTTTTGTAGTCTTAGAGACGGGTGCAACAAAAAAAAAAGGGGAAGAATACCGCATAAGAAATACTATAGTCTGTGTCATTGTCCTTCTTGTAGAGGTAGACCATTGGTAATGGACATCGAACATACATAGAAGACCTTCAATTGAAAATTACAATTTGTTTCCTTCGACTAGTTTTGGTCGACATTTTGGAGACGCATCAAGTATAAAATATGTCAGTCGTAATCCAATGGTAAGTGTATTGACGTATAGACTTCGACTTTTTTTATTATTCCATTTAGAAAACGAAAATAATTTTATTTACATTAGGACTAAAATATCAATTGTGTTGAAATTAACAAAAGGACAAACCGTCCCTTTAAATTACGTCAACCGTAGTAATACATACATAAAATATGTGGAACCTCTTTATTACCAAGTAAATAACTGACATACACGGTGTTAATTATATAAAACCTACATCAGTTTTATTTTTGTCATCCAACTAGATATTAAAAGATTATATTTTAATACCCAATCATCTACATCTATGATCGGTCGATTTGTATATTGTCCGGTAATTTACATAACACCCTTGATTAAGATATCTATTACTTTTAATGAGATCATTATGGGAGAAACTGTGTACCGTAAATAATATTAAGATCCATGTACCCTCGTGTCATTGAAATCTAGTAATAATAAATACTATTCTTTACTAAGTCTCTTGAAATTTAGTTCTACTGAAAAAGGAAATTAATTTAAGACTTCTTGATTCTTTAAATCTTTTTAGTCTTGTAAGACCTGGTATAAAACGGATGAAAACCATACAGCACATACAAATCATTATAAAAGAAGACGGACCTTGAACGTCAACAAAATACGTATCTATAAAGCTTTACTGTTTTCTTCGTGTCCTCAAACAGTATCGTGTATTAAAACTTTACAGAAATTGTTGTCGTAACTCCTAAAAACGCTAGTACTTTACCTTAAAGGATAGTTCTTTTACGTCGTCTATTACTTTACTGAGTTCGTATTGTCAGATCCACCCTCTGTCATTCGTAAAGAGATGGTTTCTTTTTAAAACTTTAAGTCACCAAGAGAACGTTCACTAATCGTGACAAAACAACTTTTACAAGATCAGACACCTTTGGATTCATAACGAGTGTTTGGAGTAAATCCGTCCCTTCGGTTCCAGTTAAGATTGGTAGGTTCATATGGTGGTAAAGTCAACACTGGTTCTAAGCTGTTAGACAACATGTTCAACAAAAGAGTCTGGAACCAATTGATAGATCGAAATCTTTTCATAAACTTTTATATATTCATGTATTTATCTCTCATTATAACTGTCGTTTGTAATTATTAATAATTTCATAATATGAACATCAAAAGTAAAAACGTCTATCCTCAAATAAGACAAAAATTTTCTATACCCTATAGAACCTACGTCTTTTTCGTGACTTGTTACAACAGTAGTCTCTTGACTGTTCAATGGTAAGGAATCCTCCCTCCAAATGTCTCACAAATGAAATTTGTATCATAAACATAACCTTGTAAATTCAGTCCAATTCTATACAAGTACAAATTGTGTTTTTGTTCATTGCAGCGTAGACGATCCTTGAGTCACATACAAACAACTAATTTAATGAGACACGTTTCTTCTGAATCAATTTAAGTCAGAAAGAGAATCTGATATATATACAATATACATCTCTCACATATATTTACGTATATACATACACTATACAATTATATGTATAAACACTTATATTTTAATCGTGTTCCGTTACATGTAAAATCAAGGAGTCAAGTCCCTGGAATCCGTTAAGACGTAATGGTACATTGACAGTGGGGTTTGAGTCTGACTGTAAACGTAAGGAGTTCCTTTAAGGTGGAAGTTGCACCCTATCGAGGAGATCCGGGAGACACGGGTGCCTCGACTCTTCACCACCGACGCGCCCACGTCCTCCCGGATCTCCTCCATAGGGTACAACTTCCAGTCCTTCCCGCCGCCATTCCTCTATGGGGAACAGGTTCCATTCAACGTCGCCGACACGAAACGACCCCGCCGGTACTTCTTTATGGGGTCGGGTTCCATTCTCTTTGGGTTCATTCTACCACAACGTTCTGCCGTAGTCTCCCGTCTGTGTGACTTTGGTATGAGTGTCTTTTGATCAGTTAGATTAGTGTGATCCTGGTGTCGGAACGGATTGAGTCACTTTGGTTCGGTACGGGCGTCCCGTTAGGTTCTGCCCGCTCAGTACCACCTCTCCAGACTGTCTTACACTAGGTGACCTCTTCCCTTACCGTTCGGTGAAGTCATAAGAACGGAACTCTTGGGGTACTTGTCATACTTTTCCGTTTTACTATCCTATGGCTTTCTCCTTGAGGGGTCCAGTCATCCACGGGTTATACGATGACCCCTAGTCACCTCTTTATTGAGGTCTTTCTTACTTCCCTACCTCGGTTTCGTTTTTGTAATGGGTCGACACCTACACTGAGCACTATCTTCGTTCCAGGTTACGACATTTCTCGTTATAACGTATCCTTGGACCTTACGGTCCAGGTACTTAGTTCCGTTTAACCTTCACCAGTTTGTTGTCTACCGTTCTCACTTGCAGCTGTAAGATCCTTAGTCGTTCGATTTTACCTGACCTTACCCACTTAAATTGAGTCTACTGGTAATATAGATGATGACACCCGTCCTTAGGGAGTCTTCTTTACCTCATCGGTAGTACCAGTTGTTTTCTCAGGTTTTACATCATGAACCTACGTCAGAGTTTTTGCTGTCTTACTAGAGACAAGTAGAGGTTCCGTTTGGTAAATTATAGTGTCAATAGGTTCAGATACGGGATTGGTCATTGAGACTTCTTCGACTTCAACTTGCCAAAATACTTCTGGATGTTCTTGAAAATCTTGATTGTGGGGTTTTTCTACAGGAAAAGTAAGATCCCCTGACCTTACGTTTCCATCCTTCAGTTTCTTGTGGACCTCATTGTCCGTTTAAACCGGAACCTTACGTCTTACTTCGTCCCGTTTCTGATTATCTCAAAACGGCTCTTTTAAGTGACCAGTATTGTTTGTGGGAGAAGGTTGTTGTGTTCTCTTCTGAGATGTGCACCTGTAGTGGTCTACCAGTTGTGGCTTTAGTCTAACTAATATAAGAAACGTCGGTTTCTACCTCTTCGAGATATGTCAGTTGTTTTTGTTCTGGTCCTCGACTGACACCGAGTCTAGTACTTGAGGAATAACGGTTTAAGTCTGAGTTTAACTTCTTTCATCCCTTTTGGCGATCTGGTAAGTCCATACTGGATTTAGTTTAGGGAATACTAATATGTCACCTTCACTCTTTATCTAAATTCCCGGATCTAGACTATCTATCTCACGGGCTACTTGATACCTTACTCCAAGCACTGTAACAGGTCCTCTATCCCTAGTTCAGGTAGGGGTACCTTTTCTTTACGTTTGTTCGTTTTACCGACAGACCCCTCCGGAATGTTTATCGATACTTTCCTTCTCTCCGCTTTTCGTTTCCTCTTTTCCTTTCTATATTCGTAGACTTACGCCTCAAGGTCTCTTGTCGTTCTTCTCTATTTCGGAAGAAGTCGCTAGTTACGTTTTTCATGTCCTTTTCTTGTCTTACCCTTTCTGATCTCTAGAGAAGTTCTTTTAATCTCTATCGTTCTCTTGTAAAGTACGTTTCTACCCGAGCTATTTCCTGTCTTTACCGTACCTGGATTGTCTTCGTCTTCTATAATTCTTCTCCACCGTTCTTATGTGTCTTGACATGTTTTTTCTAGAAGTGCTGGGTCTATTAGTACTACCACACTAGTGATTAGATCTCCGTCTGTAGAACCTTACACTTCAGTTCACCCGGAACCTTTCGTAGCGATACTTGTTTCGATCACCTCCACTACTTTAAGGTCAACTCGACGAAGTTTAGGACTTTCTACTACGACACTTTCACGACGTGAGTTATACGGTCGTTTAAACCTTTTGAGTCGTCACCGGTGTCCTGACCTTTTCCAGTCGAAAGTAAGGTTAAGGTTTCTTTCCGTTACGGTTTCTTACGAGTTTGACGGTGTGTTAACGTGAGTAGAGTGTACGATCATTTCATTACGAGTTTTAAGAGATTCCGTCCGAAGTCGTTATGTACTTGGTACTTGAAGGACTACAAGTTCGACCAAAAGTTTTTTCGTCTCCTTGGTCTCTAGTTTAACGGTTGTAGGCGACCTAGTACCTTTTTCGTTCTCTCAAGGTCTTTTTGTAGATAAAGACGAAATAACTGATACGGTTTAGAAAACTGATACACCTAGTGTTGTTTGACACCTTTTAAGACTCTCTCTACCCTTATGGTCTGGCGGACTGGACGGAGAACTCTTTAGACATACGTCCAGTCCTCGTCGTGAATCTTGACCTGTACCTCGTTGTCTCACCAAGGTTTATCCTTTTCCTCCTGCAGTTCAGACATATAACAGTGGGACGAATAAATTGAAGATACGTCTCATGTAGTACTCTTTGCGACCTGACCTTCTTTGTGTTCGACCTTAGTTCTAACGGCCCTCTTTATAGTTAGTGGAGTCTATACGTCTACTGTGGTGGGAATGCCGTCTTTCACTTCTCCTCGATTTTTCGGAGAACTACTTTCACTTTCACCTCTCATTCTTTCAACCGGATTTCGAGTTGTAAGTCTTTTGCCTCTAGTACCGTAGGCCAGGGTAGTGAAGTACCCTTTATCTACCCCTTTGTCACCTTTGTCACAGTCTGAAATAAAACCCCCCGAGGTTTTAGTGACGTCTACCACTAACGTCGGTACTTTAATTTTCTACGAATGAGGTACCTTCTTTTCAATACTGGTTGGATCTATCATATAAGTTTTCGTCTCTGTAATGAAACGGTTGTTTCCAGGTAGAGTAGTTCCGATACCAAAAAGGACACCAGTACTTACCTACACTCTCAACCTGACACTTTTTCCGACTCACGGCTTCTTAACTACGAAAACTTGACACCACAACCTCTACTGAGAACTCTCAGGGAACCTGACGTTCCTCTAGGTTGGTCAGGTAAGATTTCCTCTAGTAGGGACCCTAAACAAACCTTCCTTACTACGATTTCGACTTTGAGGTCATGAAACCGGTGGAGTACGGTTCTCAACTGAGTAACCTTTTCTGAGACTACGACCCTCCCTAACCCCCGTCCTCCTCTTCTCCTATTGTATCCTACTCTACCGACCTACCGTAGTGACTGAGCTACCTGCACTCAGACTCACTTGACACCCTCAACCACTACCTGTCCCTCCGGACCGTACGACACTAAGTACCTCAGTCTTTCTCAGCCTGTGCTGACTCGCTGACTTGACTTGACTTGACTTCCTTTAAGGGTAAAGGTCAGTGTTGGACGGACGACGGGGGTCCGTTAGACAGTGGTATCTAGTTGAACACAAAAGAATTTAAAGTATATTCACCTTAATATGTCTTACATGAGAACGTAGATTGAGAAAACCCCAAACAATCAGAAAAATAAAATATACAAGATCACCTATACATTACAATAGAGTGACACTAAAAATAAAGATTAAGGAAGTACAACTTACTATAAGTCGTAGAAAATTATACAAACAACCGGTAAGGACACAGAGTGAAACACTGTATAGAAAAGTCAAAAGACGGGCAAAAATAACCTAATAAACATGAAGAGTACGAAACAGGCTACTTGAAACACATAGGGTGTCAGTATTTTTAAGAGAGAATCCAAAAAGAAGACTATAAAAATACCAATAACTGAAATACGAATTTAGACACTACATGTAACTTAACTAAAAATAAACATCTTATTCCATTTATAACCTCGAACGAAAAGAGTACGTGTAAACAATCGGTATAAAGTGGTTGTAAAACCCACGACCTATTTTCTGGTATACTAAAAATTTAATAAAACACATTCAGTAGTTATACGGTAAAGATAATCGAGGAAACTCAAATTAACGTGAAACAGGTGATCACTTAAGTAATTTGACCTGGACGGGCATAGTAAAGTCGTTCGCACAGTAGCACGTCGGATGAAAAGACAAGAGAAGGTAGACACATGAGAATCTGGTCAATGAGGACAAACAGTTATACCTCACTGAAAACCACTTAAACATAGATTGACGACAGAATTTCAAGAGGAGTCTTAGAGTCAATTAGACAAAAAGGACGAGAAGAGTTTTAATTCACATTTCTGTGTTTGGGGTGTTCGACATTCTAGAATCTATAAAAGATTTTAATAAATCGACTCAACAATATTGTACTACGGGGCTACATAGAATCCACACCCTCATATTACACTACTAACTTCGGGTCAACGAAAAGATTCCAAAGAATCTTAAGACACAAGTAAAATCTTTGTAAAATTACTGAGAGTATTCATTTCAATCCTTTTGTAACTAAAGATCAAAAAGTTTATTTTATTAACAAAATAACTCATCAGATAAAAGTGGGATCTGAATGGGTTAAATATTTGATTAATATTAATTAAACTAGAAGTCTAATTCCCACTAAAAATAGGAAAAACAAGAAGAGATATCAAAGGTTTGCAAGGTACTATTTGCACATACCGAAAAAATATATTGAACCTTTGTTTTTCATCGGTAATTATTACAGGTTCTCATCTGATACACGAGATTTGAAAACCGTTACGGATTAATTACTTATCTTGTATAAATCTATGATCCTATTAAACCAATTACTTAAAAAGTTTAGTTATATTTATCTTCTACCTCTTTTAACTCGAAGATCTCACGCAACTCAAGTACACTAATTAATGTAACAAACCCGAGGTTTCTAGACTTACAAATTTATTGCGACGAACACCTGAGGGGTGTGTAGAAGATACATCTATTACTTCTCACAGACGACTCCACAGTCGGTCTTACAACAAATGTTCCCTGTTTTTGTCTGTACCCCCTTTCATTAAAAAACGTTTGAACATAACCCTTTTTACTTCTCAACTCTCGTAGTTCTTTAAAATTTCTACTGTCTCATTATTTACTAGGGTAACAAAAGACTTGAGACGCTAATAAAAGAACTTGGAACTCGAAAGACTACAAACTTACCAATCACTACATATCACTGTGTCGACAGTAACAGACTTAGGAAGACCATTCTACCTCTCCCCTGGGCTCAAACTTCTCACGAAAAGGGACAGACTCTAATTTTGGGTCCTCGACTAACACCTCGTCGGAACTGTTGTCTCCTTGTACTCAGGTTTACTGAGCCGTAGTTTTTATCTAAGTCTTCTCAGTTTCAAGATTCAGGCACGAAGAATTTGATAAACCTCCTTTTCAGACCAAAAATAAAAATAACAACCATAAAAAATGGAAAGGGTGTAAATATTTTATATGATTTTTTTAGAATCACTACAGTGTTATAATATTTTCAAAGATTTGTGAGTAAAAGAGAATAAAACGACTTATGACTGTCGTCAAACACCAGACCACGACTAGTCCCGGGCTTAAAACTCATCGTGGTTATTCTTTCGTAACATAGTCAAATTAACCGTCATATATAAAAAAGAATCACGAGTTTATTACCACTAGAATGAACGTCACAATCTACAAACCGTATATAACGAATTATACCATATATAACGAATTATAAATCATATATAACGAATTAGCCTGTTTCTACGGACTACGGATCTGGATGTCTTCTTTAAGTCTCCGACAACCATAAGGGACTTAATTTGGACTTAAATAACCACGAACTATCGGTCGAGATATTTCTCTCCATTAGAGAAAATGGAGAGAAAATGGGAAAGACCGGCTACGGATTCTTCTATCGTAACCGAGGTACGGATCCTTCCTGACTCAAACGTCCAATTGTCAGAAATTACCTATGGTAACCCGTTTCGTTTTTGTCCGTTTATTACAATAAGTCAATCCATCAAAGGAGTGAACACTGTAAACATCGAAAAAGATTTACAAAAACTTGTTGCTAAATTTTTACATCTAATCTCGAAGAACTACAACTGGAGGTCTTAGGAGTCAAGTGACAGGATGTTTTATTTCTTTTTACACCTAAAGGGTATACAGAAGATTGGTCCCGAAACAATAAGGACAGTAAGTTATTTTGAACTTTGAGAACGGTTTATTCTTGGACGGACTTTATTTCTATGTATAGAAAGATAATGAAATAGGTGCAAAGAAGTAAAGTAAAAGATCTTCTCATCGTCTTTATTTTATGACTCTTGAAGAAAAAGTTAGTACTCAAATGATGAGAAATAGTACAAATTCATATCACTTGTATGATTAATACAATTCTTATTTACCGTTCTCTTCTGTATCCTTATCCTTTAAACAACACACCGAGTCTACAAACGACAAATATGTAGACGAAGTAAAGGACACTAAAGTAACCACCAAAACTTGAATACCCGCAGGACGACATGTGACCAACACTGTCAAGAAGGTACAGTAGTGAGGTCAAACATTTTTCTTTAACGAAGGTAAAACTCTACTTTCCTAAAGCAAAAGGGTCGACAACAGGTACGTACGTTGGGGAAGTCGTCTTTGAATACAGAGACTTGTGACTTAATCTTATCTAACTAGGACATCAAATGTCTGACCGAAACCCCACCAGACTTTTCTACTCTTTAGATGAAAAACTAGACCTTCGAGATATTTAAGAGTATTTAAAGTTGTACAAAATTGAGGACAGACCTATTACTGACAAGGAACCTATTTTACCCAAACAACCTATTCGTCACTAGAAAAAGGAGAATTTAAAGGTCTAATATACTTTATTTATTACTATACGATCATCTAATTATCGGTTCCTTTTACTCGTCTAAAAAAGAATATACGTAAGTCATTGGATTTTTGGACAATCTTCAGGAAAAACCTTTGACAATCATGGTCGTCTTGTACCACATAACCATGTACCGTAATTAGACTACCGAGAAACTGTACACTGATGAAACAACTTACTGAAACGACTTCCTTTGACTTGTTCAAGGGAGAGGGTCGTCAATTGTTTATGACGGCGGTCGTCGATGACCACCAGAGGAGAGATCCGTACTAATTCGTCCTCTTTACCTCAGTGACACAACAGGGAAACACAACCTCATCTCGAAGGGACCACCGAGTCACCATTTCTTAGTCGGACGGTTACGTCTTCTCGGTCCAAGACAGGGACCCAGTTCTTCTAGGGGACCTCTTCCCTTACCGTCGGGTGAGGTCATAAGAACGGACCCTTTAGGGTGCCTGTCGCCTCGGACCGTCCGATGTCAGGTACCCCAGTACTTCTCAGCCTGTCCTGACTCACTGATTTGGTACTTTTGTTTCAATGGATTTTGGAAGTCTCCTCTTCCACCGAGTTATAATGGCAAGTCTATAATAAGTTTTTTATTTTGGTTAAGTCACTGAAAAAATTTCCCAAGAGATGTTTTATATTAAAACAATTTGACACCTAAAAAAACACCAAAGGAGGGTGAGATGAGTATATAGAGTCTAAGAAAACCATGTTACGACTTTGTCAATGAGAATTTTTTTTTAATTGTCCTTGAAAGATCCTTTATGTCTCCGTTGAAGCTCATATGACAAAGGAAGGTTATCAAATGTATATGAATATACTTAGTATGAATGTAAAAGACGGAGGGTTCGAAGGATTTGGTTCGGTTTATACGACACGGTTAAATGTTCCCAGATATTTAGATTCATCATAATCCTGGTGTCTAGGTAGGAAAAAAGAGTCAGGGAAGGACGTTGACATTTTAATCAGGTACACCACTATGGACCTAAAGTTAAGATCGAGGGGAAGATTACGTACGACAATTATATATTTGTGTCGGAAATTGCACAGTCGGGTGGGTGGGAGAGGGGGACGAGTCTTACAATATGACAACTTTACATTGAGTCTTAAATCGTTGAGTCTTATCACTTATTTTCGTACCGATCTTAAGAAAATCTACACCTATAATAAATTTTATAACCAGATTATATCTAAACATATGAGTATATATAACCTAAAAAAATTGACGAGCTGTGTATACTGTAACGTTTTTGAATTTTATTATTTTTAATACCTAGATGTAACATTATTTACGATCAAAATTTTCATAGTGATTAAAGATTAAAGACTTATCTTACACAAGGTCAAGTTAGAAGATTTTGAACACGATTTACAACTTCCTTTTGTTTCGTGTCTACTCGTGTTGTGTCTGGACGGACGGACTACGAAGAGTAGAGCAAAGATACTTTGTAATATCGTTATTTGCTTCATGTTCTCTTCTTAAGTTCCATCGATTTATGAGTCGTCTCCCTCTCTCGTCTACAAGAATGTTCTAGTTTTTGTAGAAATATTGCCCATCCTTTAACCCCCACTCAAAACTTATTCTAAAGTTCGCTTTTCTACCTATTCACTTCTCCCGTTTGTAAGTTCCGGTTCTCTTTATCTATCCACACTTATACACGTAAACTTGTTGAAATGTTTAATCATTCGCCACTTATTTCTCAAACCGACCTCGATTCTTGTTACTCCCCCTTTTCCCACTTCTTTGACCTCTCGTCGACCTCAGCACGAGATGCGAAGAGGTACAAAGAGTCACTGTCAATCCGGGAAGAAAATCAGGCTTCCCAAACCTGGAATCCCAATTTATTTTCTTTACATATACATACACACTCCAAAGTTTCTAGAGACGTCCACGAAGATTGTACCGGAAAGTCTATATAAACGAGGGATTCCAGCTCGTGACATATCCGGGATTTACGAACTACAGTCCGTGACGAGAACAATGGTTGATACAATACACAGACCCAGGCGAGAGATCAGAATCTGTGAATACTCGTGAAGTGGATACGTAGACTTTGGTTTAAGGAATCGAATAGGAAGTTTAAGGAGAAACGGATATCTACAAATTAAAGAGTACACTCCTATGACGGAGAATCGTTCAGTTATTTTGACGTTTGGTATTTCAGTAGGAACTGAATAAAAGAGACGGCGGGAGAGGGGCAAGGGGAGGGAGGATGAGGGTTGAAAGAGACGGACGTGGAGTGAGTGAGTGAGTGAGTGGGTGGGTGTGTGTGAATCCAGAACACGGAACGAATATGAAAGAAGACGGATCTCGTAAGAAGAGGAAGAAGCATGAGAAGAGGGTGGGGAGGAAAGACCAGACAGAACGTGTAGTTTTGTACTGGAGGGCTTCCTACTCCTGGTGTAAAATTAGCGGAGACGTAAGGGTCGGAGACCACATCACAGTCACGTGACCTCTAGAGGAGTCCTCGCACTCCATTCATGTCGGTCAGATACCCAGACAAAGAGGACTGTCGTCCTGATTCCATTACAGACAATCATTATTACCCCGTAAAAGATTCTCGACATAAATACATCTCCAAAAACAAAACGATAACGAAATTTGAACCAATTTATTCTCACAGACGCAGTTGCCACAAATTAATATAACTGCCAGTAGTAGAGGACTCTTTACGTCAGACATGTCTTAAGACGGTAAACCTACTGACTTAAAAACGTCTCGGTGACTTCATATAAGTACGGTATTAAACCCTTAATCTAAGTCGTGCAAAGATCTGTTGGAAAGTCCCTTTGAACCATACTTGTAGATAGACAAATTGTTAGAAAGAATCGAGAATTGTGGAGACTCTTTGGTTTAGAAAATTTTATAATTAAACTTAAAGACTAACTTAGTTTATACTGTTTCTTTTTGTATTGTTGGAATAAAATTCATGTGAAAAATTTTGAGTCTTAAGGTGTTACTGTATTAAGAGGGTGGGATAATTAATAGGGTAAAGTCTTTTACACAAAATTTAGAAGAGAGTGACTGAGTGGAGTTTTTTGGAAAAAAAAATGGAGGAATAATACTGATTTTATAATAAGGTATTTTTCATGGATCCAAGAAGGGAGACTATATAATTTTCTAGACCAAGTAAAAGGAAGACAAGTAGTATGAGGAGAAAATTAAGAACCAGCAAAGTCATCAATATATGTACTAGGAACGTTATGGGACAGAAAGTGAAAGTAAAGGAGAGGAGACTACTATAACAGGAGGTCGGACGAAGTCGGTCTTAAGGGTACCAGCATGGACCCTGGAACAGTTGTTATTGACTTGGGGGAGATGCTAAAGTGAAATTTGAGAAGGCGAGAGGTCATTTGTGGACGGAAATAGGGACTGGACAAAAATCTAAAGTGTCATTAGTAAAGGAACGTACACACAATTAAGGGGAAACACAAGATGGATTCTGTAAAAGCAAAAGAAGTTTGTTTAAGTTTGTTAGGTCACTTTTTACCTGGTCTTTTGAGTACTTCTGTAAAGTGCTTTCTTGCGAACATAAACACTTCCTGGTCATTCGTGTACGTTTCTATGAGTTGTAGTAATCAGTAATCCCTTTACGTTTAATTTTTATATTACACTATGACTATGTAGAGATGACATACACACAGGAATTAGTGAGTCACCATTGAGAAACACTGGGGGTACCTGACATCGGACGGTCCGCGGAGACAGGCACCCTAAAAGGTCCGTTCTTATGACTTCACCCAACGCTAAAACAGGAGGTCCCCTAGAAAGGTTGGGTCCCTACCTTGGACACAGAGGACGTAACCGTCCGTCTAAGAAATGGTGACTCGGCGGACTCTTCGGACATATATTGTGCACGTATACGTGCATAAGTATCTGCCTATATATACACACATATATGTGTGTGTATGTATACATACATATAATATATTTATTATGTCGATAGAGGTGTTTCTATCATAAGAATATATGGAAACCGGGGAAAAACAACAACAAAAAATTATAAATCGTCATATAGGACTTTTTGTGAGACAATCCATATAGATTATTTTAAGTACATAATATATCATTCAAGATAAAAAAGTCTTACTACTACCAAGGTGACAATTTCGTCTTTAGATTTTTCGATTCATTCTTGACGTAAATACACACACATAAGATATGTCTATGTGTACAAGTGTGTCTTCAAGTGACGGAATAATTAATGTTGACATATTGATGTAGGGTATTTGTTCCATCAAACCCCAATACTGTCATAAAATCTTCTTAAAGCTCCAGAAATTATGAAACTACAAAAACCGCATGTTCCTGTCACACAAGGGGATTCCCCTCCCCCTCTTAACTCAAGGACTTAATGACTTCTCCTTCGTCAAAGTAAAGAACATTGTGACCAAGAGTTTCACACCAGGGGTGTCTGGCGACTACCCGAGGAGCCTCAGAGACCCACCAGACGGTCGACCAAAGAAGATTCCGAACATTATACTGTCACAGAGATCAGACAAAATACCGGACCTAATTATTAAATGAATTACTGTAAAGATTTCATAAAAGAGTCTACGGTAAGAAGGGTACTCATTACTACTCCAAAAAAAAGTCACCGTTCACTCATATCCATCCCAACCACCGGGTACGTAAGAAAAAAGGAGAGTACTTTATTAGGTGGCTCACTTTGACTCCTACCGATGGAATCTTTATCGTTCTTTAGGAAACTCTTTAGGAAGTGATGGGTAAACTTTGTGATTTTATTAAAAAAATTCACTTTGCGGTTAAACGTACGGAATATTCTTGAGAGGTAGACCAATCTCCCACCACGGAGACAAAAGTATGACCTCTTTAGTGCAGACTCTTGGATTCGATTATGAAAGTGAACTGTCACATCCTATTAGACCGGATGTTGGGTCGTCGTCCGGACCTAAATAGTGACTACGGTAGTGGATCATTGACACTCTGACATTGGTTCAATAAAAGGTTGAGACTTTAATGAACATTTTACAACTGCATAAATAATATGGTACAACTTTATTAAGATCTTATTACGACATATGTAAGTAAGTAAGTAAGTAAGTCGTTTTTATAAAACTTCCATATAAGATTATAATTTACCATCTCTATGCATTCTCTTATTCCATTTATTACGGCAAAGCATTTCAGGAAAAATCGTGTTTTACAACTGATACCCTATTAAGAAATTATTTTTATCAATGTACATATATTGAATCAGGATCATCAAAGAATTCGTGATTTCCGTTCAAAAGGGATTATTATGGAATGTATCTCACGGAAGGGATCAGAGCCGTCTATTCTTCGTCATTGGTACAGGATCCGTAAGATGAACACAATGGCGGTATTCCCACTGAATCTGATTTACTTAAAACTTCATTCAAACTGAAAAATTTTCAGAAAATTATCACTTTCCTGTCACAAAAGAGAAACGTAAAACACAAGAGACTTTAAAGGTAAAGTATTCGTAGAAAGACAAAACCTTTCAAACAGTAAAAATTAAATAATAAAAAATTCAAAATATTTCTTTACGTAGACTCAATTTGAAACTTGAATGTCTGAACATTTAATTACTTCATAAGGTTTAGATTCTTTTGGATAGACAAAAACTCGTGTAAATAGAAACATCTAATTCCTTCGTCTATAGGCCTTTGGACTCAAATCGAAATGTATTCCTATAGTGAAAAAGAATTTTAACAAAAATTATAGTTGTAAACGATCATGAAACGTATTTACAAATGAAACCCATATGTTCCCCTATCAATTTTCCTTTTAATGACTTCTATCATACGTGTATAACCTAATATCAAAATATTACAAAATATAATACACCATCTGAGTAACATAGAAATTTTCAAGATTTCATAACAAATCAGTAACCATATGAAGTAGGGATAGTCGTCATGAAGTGTAAAACGGTCAAAATAGGAACTTATTTGAATAACTACTTTGTAGTTCTTCAAGACAACTCAGAAGGAGGTTTTATGGGTAGACGACGAAGGTCAGGACCACGGCTGCAGTGCGGGGTGGGAGGGAATCTCCCAACCGACCTCGGTCCCGGAGGACCGAAGTGGAGACGGGGGGACGGTAGGGAAGAGGAGTGTCGTCGTTCTCAAGAAGTCTACGTCCGTCTGGACCATCGACAAGACACATCCTGTTAGAGTAAACTCAGTCAATAGGTCCACGTTAATAAGTATTACGGGAGTACCATTGTTTTCCAGGGTTAAACCTATTTAGTTACACCAGTGGGTCGTATTTCAAGAACTCACCACAGGTAATGTGAATCTTATTTAAGTGTGCAGAACGTTACCGGTCGTACTCAACTGACGACGGGAAGGTACAGGAGTAAACAAGTAAAAATAAGAAGAAATTGAGTGACAGCAGTACAGAGTCAAAGAGTAAGTTCGGTTCAAGAAACGACAGCTTCCCAGAAACTCGTACAAAAGGGGACGGACGTACGACGAGAAGTGGTGAGAGAGTGGTCGCTCACGAGACACTTACTGATCTAAGGACAGTAGGAACCCAGAGTCAAGTGTCGAATTTACAGATTTTACAAACTCTCCGTAAGGAACTGTGGAGACACATTATATCCCCAGAGGGCACAGTTGTTAGGTTAAAAGGGAATATAGTAATACTGAATATTTAGAAATTGCATATCTAAAGAAGTAAGGACCAGTATTACCTTCAAGGAACTTCTGTCTCTGGTACCGACAAAAAAAGTTATACCGTTGGATCAAGGATCGTGTCTCATGTTACAGATCCTCCGTGAGCTAGTCATAAACAACTCTCTTACTTACTCACTTCTGTTTAACTGCCGGTCTCGAACGAAATCAGAACGAAGACATTCTGCACTGTGCTTTAGTGATGGACAAGAGACAACTCTAAAGAACCGTTTTTAACTGAACCGATTTTAATTGAGTGAAAACCTTACCTTCTTTATTTATTGTGTAGTTCTCTAACTGTAGGTTGAAAAACTGGTGTGTATGTTTCCTTCCCTTTTAGAGAGTTCCCTCCTCCCGATTAATTATAGTTACATTGTTTAGATTTCGACAACCGAGAAACACCTAAACATAAGACCTAAGGAAGAGTGACAGTTATATAAATTAATTAATACGTAGAATTTCAACACTAAGAGGTATTAAGCCGTCTTAATAACTAGTATAGTCCTCTTATATCATCTTTATGTCGTAAATCACACAACGAGTTCTCATGTTTATAGATAAACTTTTTCCAAAAACAAAATCCACGAATATCAGACACATTTTCACAATCTTCTATCCTAAAATGTCCATATGTGAAACGTCCATTTCTGGTTTTCGAGATTTTCGAAAAAATTATTTTATCAAATATTCTAGTGTAGCTTTGAACACTTATCGATTATATTGATTAGTACACAAAAGGGTCGATAAGACATAGACGTAAAGGTATATACTTCGTACACAAATTTGAGTTCAAAAACAACCCAAAACTCACGATGAAAATAAAACAAAATGAAATATCTTATCGCAACAAAAACATTGTGTCATAGTAAAAATATAAAAGAGGTATTACGAAATCTGACCCCCGGTCGTTTGGTTCTGTGTACCTACTTTAACCGGGAAACGGACAAAAACATTTACCATAAAGGTACCTTGTGTCGGTACGAGTAAGTATCTTGTACATCGATCGACACACGATTCAACCCGTTTCAACCCATCTACGTTGTCTCACCGGAAGTTTCGACTTTTATAAATGATAAACTGCGAAATGTGTTTCTCGAACAACTAGAGACGACGTCTAGTATACTTCCGTCACTAGGACAGACTAGACACGTAGAGACGAGCATACGGACCACGGGACGATCTCAGACTGGTTGAGGTTTTAGGACGACGTACAAGTTTTTTTGACTTGCGGAAATAAGAATAAAGACATCGGTAACATCATTTAAACCCTGGAGAACATTTAAAATGAGTTCGTGTCGTTTCTAATTAGGATGAACAGATTATTTTAAAAAAGATCGACACGTATAGTCTCACAAAAAAAAAAAAATTCATTTGACTGTCTTTGTAAAGTCTCGTTTTGGATTTAAGAAATTATGATGTCCTGTGAATATTTATTAGGATCGTTCGTCCAAAAAATTTTAAAGAAGGAAGTTAAAAATGTACCGACAAAATAACAACTAAAAACAACTTTCGGAAAGTGTGGAATCCTTTCATCTAAACTTTATAAATCCGTTACGGATAGGTATATAATTTTGTGAAAAGAAGGGTCTCCTTCATATCATTAAATAAGAAAATCCTCATAACACTGAATTTACGTAGAAAAAGAAGGACAAAGAACTAGGTCACATTAATTTATTATCTAAAATAAAGTATTGAAAAGTCTTCCTTATTTTTCCTTTAATACAAGTCGTCTGAACAAATAAAAAAAGACACGGGAAGTTTTCAAATTTACCCTAGGAAAGAGACGTGATCTCCCTTCACTTTATCGGGAAAGTTTAGTCACAAGAACCTTTTACTTACAATTAATTTTATGTGAAATTTCTTGTCTTTGTATTAAAAAAAGACCTTTATAGATCACCAATTTAGATTCAATTTACGATGTGACTTTTATTACGATGCTAAAAATTATTGTAAATTTTTACAATTTTTATTGTAACTTTTTTAATGTCACTCCACATTAAATCAACGGTTGAATTAGGAATAGTTCATTCAAAGTCGAAAATATTGTTCTCTTTATCTATAAATTTTGAACATTTTTAGTACGGAGAAGTTTAATATAAAAATAGAATCTACGATGTGAATAAATTCAATATATACATGTAATATTGAATATATGAATACATATGAATCCAATACATACATATTTATATATCTTTGAAATTGTATATGTTCCAAACAGGGATAACAACGAAAAAAATTTTATTTTTTACTCAGATATAATATGTAACGACGTAGAACAAAGAGAACGATTTTTAATGAAGTATCGTCAAGGAGAGAAGAGGTCAATGGGTCATATTGAACGGTTAGAAAAAGTAAGGTTGGGGGACTGACTATTTGCGTATAAGTTCATTTATAGTTACTAGGGTATACCCAGTAGGGGTCTCTACGACGTTCGTGTGTATACAATCGACTCTGAGACGGTCCATTCAAGACTTTGCACTCGAAAAGAGGTTCAGGACTAAATCTCTGATCCTCCGTTAAACTAAACGGAAATCCGACCTTTAATTAGTACCGATTATAGACTGTCTTGATCAACCCTATAAAAGAAATCTAAAGAAAGAATATAAAATGTATTAGGCATCGTTACAGAACCCTGAGAAAGGGTCACTCATTGGAGTCACATCACACACCGAAGGAACACATCGGAAACGGCTCCACAATCGACCTACACGAAAAGTTGTGTCCCATACTCAATACCAGGGATAGTGAGTCGAGACTAAAAGTCGTAATTGAACAAATTGAATAAAATTTAGTTTTGAAACATTGTAGACGACAATAAATAATACGTAGAAATGATTTTTTTTTTATTCGTAATAGACATTTAGGTACTCAAATCCTTGGTAAAAAAAAAGAACAAACGAACGAACGAAATGAAGATTAATCGTATTATATGTGAAGGTTCGGGTCACCAACCATATATGATCCACGAATTACCGAAGAGACTATCAAGTCAACCATTTCTTAGGGGGACGTTACGTCCTCTGGAGTTAAGTTAAGGACCCAGTTCATGTGACCTCTTTCCCGATCCGATGGGTGAGGTCATAAGAACCCGAAGGGAACACCGAGTTCACCATTTCTTAAACGGACGTTACGTCCTCTGGACCCAAGCTAGGGAACCAACCCTTCTAGGGAACCTCCTCCCTTTCCGATGGGTGAGGTCATAAGACCGGACCTCTTAAGGTACCTGACTATCAGGTACCCCAGAGTTTCTCAGTCTGTGTTGACTTACTGAAAGTGAAAGTCCACGAGTTATTTATGTAGAACTTGTTTGGTCCCGGATCATAAACTAATTGAGTATCCCAAAATTGGAGGTACGAATGAAGTAAAATTGGAGTAGACACACTGATGTCAAACTTCCCAATGGGAAGGTACTGAAGAGAAAATCATTATAGTGACGGAACACTTAGGTGTCTTCCTTTATTTTCTGATCATAAACCCCCGGACTATTAACAAAATCCGTAATAGAAAAGACGCAAATGAAACAGAAGGAATGACCAAGGAAAATTGTAGGGATGTTCTCTTGCCAATAGTAAGGATCCGCACACACAAAACCAATCGCCCCAGAGGCACTACAAACCAACGGCCGGTGTGAGTGACTCTCGAGTGGAGTCCCAGTCGCCAGAAGTCGGAAGATCAGGGACACGGTCAAAGGTGCGCGGGCAGTGCGTGGAAAAGGAAAGTGCACTGAAAACGGTTTAACGAAGTGACAAGAAAGTGAACAAAGATTATACAAAATTACTTTTCGAATGGAAAATTACCTTGCAAAGGAAGGTGAAGACCTTCCTTTCGGAAACAGAACACTTCTCTAGAAATGGTGTATCCTACTATTCCTCATTCGGTCGACTTCAGGATGTTCCAGGGGTCCTTCGTGTCACCCTTCCCTCACCAATCCAGAAACGAACTCAATCTCCTCTGGAAACTCCACCCCGTGGATGGAACGTAAAGACTTCTTGCTCCCAAGACAGAAGAGATACGACAGACGAAAGAGTCCTACACTACCACACTCATAACAACTTCAAACATGGTAAAATACAGACTATACTTACTCAGGAAACTCTTATAGAACCAAACCCAAAAACGGCGTTTAGACTTTGTAAAAGACACGGACGACTTAATTGTCACTTTAAAAAAGAAAAGAACATATCTGACGACAAGGTGTAATAAGTGGGGGTGCGGCATAGAATACGAGCATCTCACGAATTAACCAGAGATTCTTACACGTACACACGACTCAACGAAGTCAACACAGACTGAGAAACACTGGGATACCTGACCGGTACCTCGTGGTCCGAAGAGACAGGCACCCTGAGAGGTAGCGTCTTATGACCTCACCCGACGGCACGGGAGGAGGTCCCCAAGAAGGGTTCAGTGGTGGACCCTTCGGGAGAGATTCGTACACGAGGTGTAGAAAAGTAGATTAGAAGTGTCACAAGACCCTCACATTGTTCTAGACATCACATAGTGGAAGAACTCGGGAAAAATCATTGAAAATTTTAAGAACTCACCTTGTGTCCTGACTGTAGACTCGGATCCTTTGAACTGAAAAGTAAATCAAACGTAGAGGATGTCGATTAAACTATTTATGATATATGTTGAAACTACCCAAAAGGATACGTTCGTCACAAGCTTATGTTTTAAACTTATTCTCGATGAAAGAGAATCTCTGGTTCCCCCTTCGCATATGTTTAATGGAGACGAGTGGTGTACTATTTCCGTATCACGTGTGACCTTTACCTATCTCTCCTCAGAGAAGATGTGTAATCATTAACGTAACGAAATTAGGGTAAAACGTTAACCGAAACCGAAAGTTTACATAGACCCTGATAACGCATCCTACGACCTTATTAATATAGTGGACGAATAAACACATGGTACCGTTTGTAAGACCATTTTATCCAGTAATTACGATTTATTATCAGGTCGGAGGACGAAGGACGGTGTGAGTCAATTAACCTACCCAACAGGAAAGGTGACCATACTGATTCTCCTAAAAAAAAACGTTTGGCTGAGGGTACACGGAGAGTGATTCAACATGATAAAGAGGAACACTAAGAAGAAAAAACAAAGAAGAGCGTAACTACGTTCACGAATTAGTACCTCGGTCTTCATGTCATATGGATCACAATTTATGATTTTACTCTTTCCTTTTCGGTCTCCGAGAAACCTCGAGTAAACAACAAGTGTAGACAAGTCAAGGGTGAACTTCTTGAACTCTTAATCTTACTAGTCGATAAGGCAAGTTTTGATATCGAAGTCTTGCATACGTGTGACTGTGTATGTCACATAAAGTACCACTCAACTAAGTTCTCTTAAATAATCTCTTTGATGATCAATAGATAGTTTTCTTCAGGTAGATCAAAAGGTGAACTTGAGATCCATCTTAATGAAAGAATTTTGAACATTTCTTCACCAAGATTACTATATATGCGTGTATATATACTCTCACAATTATGTATGTTTATATTTAGATACACATATACGGAGACATATATATTAAATATACATATATTCATTATATGTATATTAAATAGGTGTATTTATAAATGTAGGATTTAAACAAATACCATTTTATTCAGTATTCACGATTCATTACCAGGTCACCATCGGACTTTCAATGTTTAAAAGAATGTTACTGTGGCTTTAAATTAAAGAAGAAAGATTTATTCACCTCTATCGGTAATGATTCCCGAATGACATATGACGTGGAATAATGGAGGGAATTTGTAGTTTGGTATTCGTAAAATTTTAAAGAATACTTCCCTTTTTTGAATTCCTCCGAAACCTTTGAAGAAACTTCATTACTAAAAGATTTCGAAGAATTAATTTGATGAACACCTCAGTCACACATATCACGGAACACACCTCTGTTAGATGACTCAATCACTCTAAATTTTACCTCCGTCATCAGACTTAAGAGACCTTGAGAGAAGTTCTATGTGACATGACTGTCTCTTTTGGTTTGAAATTGACTTAAAGTATCGTGTGGGAACGGGAGGAACAAGTAACGAATTCAAGACTCTGGGTCACACTTTTCGACGTCAAGACTTTAAGATTTCAACCGTGAAACAGGTATATAAAAGAGTTGTCTCTGTTTTACCATTTTAACGAAAACACTTTTGTTACGACTATCGTTATCTCTATTTTAATCTTTAGTCAAAAAGAGTAAGGAGTACTAATAAGACATCGTAATAAGAAAGGTAAACCATCAAAAAGGCCAGTAATACAACCAGACACACACCAGACCACATTAAGTCACGAAAATTATGGGACCGGATTTGTACTTCTAAATCCTGTTCTGGATACAAATAAGGATTTGTAAGATCCCATTTTACTTTGGTTCAATAGCACTTTTTAATCCACCACAAGACGTCTTTTCATTAATTGACTCAGAATATAGACAATAATAAGAGAGGAAACCCCTTTATTCTTTATTGATATCAAGAAAACCATCTACGGCAAAAGTCTTCACACTTGTCTTCCTCCGTGATTCTACCGTCCTTTATTCGTCTCCCCTTTTTTGCTCTGTAATACTTTACATCTGGTCCTTTCATATGTAAAATATCCGATGGTTTTCAAAATACGAAGATCTTAAAATTCTTTACGTTTACTTTGTATAAACATGGTCATGATAAAAAATCAATAGTTGATTGGTTTTCTATCAACATATATTATGACTTGTTCGAGTTCTAGAGGACGGTATAAACATGTTAAGATTACTATAAAATCAAATTCATCTCTCATAAAGTCAAAATTATCAATTTATCACTTATCAATTTAAAATTTATTGTAATGATATCAATCAATTATTATATCATAAATTGATATTAGATCATATCATATCATAAATTTCACAGTCACGTCAAGTCAACGAGTCAGCACAGGCTGAGAAACACTGGGGTACTTAGCGTCGCGCGGTCCGGAGGGACAGGTAGTGGTTGAGGGCCTCAAGTGAGTCTGAGTGCAGGTAGCTCAGGCACTACGGTAGGTCGGTAGAGTAGGAGTCAGTAGGGGAAGAGGAGGACGGGGGTTTCAAAGGGTCGTAGTCTCAGAAAAGGTTACTCAGTCGAGAAGTGTACTCCATCGGTTTCATGACTTCAAAGTCGAAGTCGCAGTAAGGACGGTTTCTTGTGGGTCCCGACTAGAGGAAATCTTACCTGACCAACCTAGAGGAACGTCAGGTCCTCTGAGAGTTCTCAGAAGAGGTTGTGGTGTCAAGTTTTCGTAGTTAAGAAGCCGTGAGTCGAAAGAAGTGTCAGGTTGAGAGTGTAGGTAGGTATGAACTGGTGACCTTTTTGGTATCGGAACTGATCTGCCTGGAAACAACCGTTTCATTACAGAGACGAAAAGTTATACGGCAGATCCAACCAGTATTGAAACGAAGGTTCCCCATTCGCAGAAAATTAAAGTACCGACGTCAGTGGTAGACGTTACTAAAACCTCGGGGGTTTTCATTTCAGACTGTGACAAAGGTGACAAAGGGGTAGATAAAGGGTACTTCACCACCCTGGCCTACGGTACTAGAAGCAAAAGACTTACAACTCGAAATTCGGTTGAAAAAGTGAAAGGAGAAAGTGAAAGTAGTTCTCCGAAAAATCAAGGAGAAGTGAAAGACGGTATTCCCACCACAGTAGACGTGTAGACTCCACTAACGACAAAGAGGCCCGTTAGAACTAAGGTCGAACATGAAGAAGGTCGGGTCGTAAAGAGTATTACATGAGACGTATCTTGAATTTATTCGACCCACTGTTATATGTCGGAACTGTATGAGAAAAAGGATAAACCTTGGTCAGACAACAAGGTATAAATTTCATATCATACCATATTAAAAAGTAGTATATAAATAAAAAAAAGGAAAAAAATTTAAAAAATTTAAAATTTTAGAAATTAAGAATGTACGCAAGGGTTTGTACTTGGGGGGAGGGTGGAGGGAGGGGTATTGTAGAGAGACCCAGTAGGGGTACGTGGTCGAGGTTCGTACGATATAGGACGTAGTCTGTATCTGACCGCTAAGTTAAGAATGTACTATCATATGTACAATCTTACGGTAAGAGGGTTTAGTAGGGTGGGAGAGGGAGAGGGAGACTCAGGTTTTCAGGTAATATGTCTAGACACAGAGAAAGGGACAGAACGTATGTCCCAGCAGTAACGGTAGAAGGATTTAAGGTATATATACACAATCATATGACATAACCACAAAAAGAAAGACCGAATGAAGTGAGACATATTATCCGAGGTCTTTCATATCAGATAAAATTATCAAATTAAAGTTGAATTTTTAAAAAGTTTTATAGAAAAAACGGGAGTTTTGAGCTAAACAAATTTGAACTTTAAATGAATGTTTATTGAATGTACGTTTTATCAAATTTTCTTTTGAAAGTTTACCAACAAAAAGATGGTGAAAGTGTAAATTTATTCTTATTGGTTTCTTAATCAAAGAACAGTCTTAACGACAAGAAAAACCTGTAAAAAATTCGAAAGGTTCGAACATAACTAACAGTAACCAGTAAGAAACTTTACGTATATATTTATTTTTACTTAATAAACTTAGTACTCTATGACTATTAATATCGGACAAGTATAAAAAATTTGTGAACTGACACAAACTGAATAGAAGATTTTTCTTCTCAATTTTACTTTAAGATTTTGTAAACCGTGTAGAAAATTGGTCAAATACATGAACAAACACAAAGTTTACAGATTCCGTCACCTTCTGATCAATGGTTTTATCTTGTTCCTCTAATATACTATCCTTACCTAATTCGGTTTATAGAATGTAAATATTATCAGACTTACAACTGACGTAAATCAATGTTTAGGTAAAGGAAAGATTGTGAACGACTCAAGAGTCAGGAATTCGACACAGAGGTACTTCGTTGACTGAACTTACAAAACTAGGTTTGGAGAAAGACCGTTGGTAAATAAACGGTCGTCACTTTTACAAAAGTTTCCGTTTATTTACAAAAACACCCATCTAAAAGATACGTTACATTCTGATAAATCACTAGTATGGAAGGACACAAGACTTATCCTTTAATTAGAACCGGTCTTTCTACTTACCGAATTACAACTGGTAAATAATCAATCAGGGTCAAAATACATGGACCTGCAGAGAGAATCCAAACAAAACTCCTAATTTACTCTACTATATATTTTCCGTCCTTCGTACCCTATCATGTTAATCATTTACAGTCGTATATTTCTCTTGTAGTCGAAGGTAAATTTGTACCCACTTTGTAACGAACAGAGGTTTGGAAGAGTTTTTGGGTTGACTTACGGTCGCTTTATTAAAAATTTCCATATTTAGATAGTTCTAGTTCTTTTACCCTATAATTTATCGTCTACTCTATATAGTTCATTAATACCTGAGAATTTTCACCTATCTTTACGATTTACAAATTGTATAAACTTCTTCTACTTTCGAACCTTGCACCCCCCTGTTTAGTCCTGAGTCCTAGGGAGACCTTTGTGCTCTCGTATTAGCCATCTTTCAGCACCTCGTCAAAATAAGGGTACGGGCCTGTGTTGGTGTGTCCGTCAGTTGACGGGGCAACGGCAAGTCTGTTTTGTCACATCCAAGTGGAGGTCTCTCTGACTTACCTTCCTTGAGTCTCTGGGGGGTGTGTTTCTGGTGGTCGTACGTTAATTATCTATAAGACCTTTCTTAGGTCTTTTGTTTCCTTTAAAAGTGTCATTAGATTCTTTTAAAAGGTCTGAACCTCCTGTTCTTATATACTCAATTTTATAGGGACACAGGTTCTCTTATACACTTCTTTCTCGGAGTAGTTTCGTATTGTCGTACTTTAAACTTTAAGACCATGTTTCTCCTTTTATCGTTTTCAAAGAGTCCTTCCCCTTAGTGTCTTCTCAAAGTCTTAGTTTGTTTGTTTGACTTAAAGAGTCGTCATTGTAAAATTCAAACTTCTACTACCTTGTCACAAAAATTTAAAGACTCCTTTTTAATAAAATTTAGAGTTTAGGATGTGGACCCATCTAATATTTAACTTATAGTCCCATCGTATTTACTAAAAACCTGTATATCTTAGAAATTTTGAAAACAAAAGGTGTGTAGAAAAGAATCCTTCGATATTCTCCATAAAAAGTCGACATAGGGTGGTGACCTCCTTCTGACATTTATGATGTTTAACTTAAGTAAAATCAATCGACGGACAAATTTTTTCAATGGTCAGAAGAAAGTCAAGTCAAGTCAAGTCAGCGAGTCAGCACAGACTGAGAAACACTGGGGTGCTTAGCGTCGTGCGGTCCGGAGGGACAGGTATTGGTTGAGGGCCTCAAGTGAGTTTGAGTATAGGTAGCTCAACCACTACGGTAGGTCGGTAGCGTAGGAGACAACAGGGGATAGGGAGGAAGGGGGTTAGGGAGGGTCGTAGTTTCAGAAAAGGTACTCAGTTGAGAACCGTACTCCATCGGTTTCATGACCTCAAAGTCGAAATCGTAGTAAGGACGGTTTCCTTAGGGTCCCGACTAGAGGAAATCTTACCTGACCAACCTAGAGGAACGTCAGGTCCCCTAAGAATTCTCAAAAGAGGTTGTGGTGTCAAGTCTTCGTAGTTAAGAAGCCGTGAGTCGAAAGAAGTTCAGGTTGAGAGTGTAGGTATGTATTGATGACCTTTTTGATATCGGAACTACTCTGCCTGGAAACAACCGTTTCATTACAGAGACGAAAAGTTATACGGCAGATCCAACCAGTATTGAAACGAAGGTTCCTCATTCGTAGAAAATTAAAGTACCGACGTCAGTGGTAGACGTCACTAAAACCTCGGGTTTTTTTATTTCAGACTGTGACAAAGGTGGCACAGGGGTAGATAAACGGTACTTCACCACCCTGGTCTACGGTACTAGAAGCGAAAGACTTACAACTCGAAATTCGGTTGAAAAAGTGAGAGGAGAAAGTAAAAGTAGTTCTCCGATAAATCAAGAAGAAGTGAAAGACGGGATTCCCACCACAGTAGACGTATAGACTCCACTAGATACTAAGGTCGACACTAAGAAGGTCGGGTCTCAAAGAGTACTACATGAGACGTATCTTCAATTTATTCGTCCCACTGTTATACGTCGGAACTACATGAGGAAAAGGATAAACCTTGGTCAGACAAGGTACAGGTCAAGATTGACAACGAAGGACTGGACGTATATCCAAAGAGTTCTTCGTCCAGTCCACAAGACCATAAGGGTGGAGAGCTTCTTAAAAGGTGTCAAACAATACTAGGTGTGTCAGTTTCCGAAACCGTCTCAGGAATGTTACACAGTAATGTTTTTTTTTTTTCAATGGTAATAAGAAATCTCCTTGTATTGTCTTGGGTCTCAGGAATGTTACATAGTAAATGTTATCGAGTCTATTTTAGTGTCTCATAGGAATTTTATGTTTCATTGTCCCTTTGTACTAGGTATCGGTTCTCATTTCTGTTGTGACACTGACTGATGTTCTACCGGGTCTACAACTTTGTCGTCTGTCCCTAAAATATTTCGTCGATAATGCTTATACGAATTTTTGTTTTCTCTCTTTGAAGGTCTCTTACACGAGATGACTTTCTTTCTTACATTTAATTCACTCTTGTTTTCTCTAGTTCTCTTGTTTTTAGGTCTTACCTTGACAATTTCTCTTAGACAGTCTGGGGTCTACTCAGAGACTCCTTTTTGTTTTTGTTACTTTAACATAGGGTATTTATAAGTTCTTAAGGAATATTGAACTCATATCATATTATGATCCTAAGAGGTCTTTTTTGTCTTGGTTATGCAAGTCAAGTCAAGTCAAGTCAGTAAGTCAGCACAGGTTGAGAAAGACTGGGGTACTTAGTGTCGTACGGTCCGGAGGGACAGGTAGTGGTTGAGGACCTCAAGTGAGTGTGAGTACAGGTAACTCAGCCACTACGGTAGGTCGTTAGAGTAGGAGACAGCAGGGGAAGAGGAGGAGGGGGGTTAGGGAGGGTCGTAGTCTCAGAAAAGGTTACTCAGTCGAGGCGAACTCCACCGGTTTCATGACCTCGAAGTCGAAGTCGTAGTAAGGAAGGTTTCTTGTGAGTCCCGACTAGAGGAAATCCTACCTGACCAACCTAGAGGAAGGTCAGGTTCCTTGAGAGTTCTCAGAAGAGGTTGTGGTGTCAAGTTTTCGTAGTTAAGAAGCCACGAGTCGGAAGAAGTGTCAGGTTGAGAGTGTAGGTATGTACTCGTGTCCTTTTTGGTATCGGATTATCCAATGTACATATATACACACACACACATACACATGTATCTAAATAATATTCCTTAACCGAGTGTACTGACACCTCCGATTCTTAGGGTTCAAGGTAACAACCGTTCGGTCTCTGGGTCCCCTTCGTCCGACATCTAGTTCAGGTTTTCGGACTCTTTGTCCTCTATAAAATCAGGTTCAGTTTTCCGATCTTTTCTAGATTCAGGGTCAAATTCCGTCCATTCGTCTTCCTCTAGGGAGAAGTCGACTAACCAACTCCGAGTGATTGTAATCGTAAATCTCCTCCGACACCAGGATCACACTAATCTAACTGATCAAAAGACACTCATACCAAAGTCACACAGACGGGAGACTACCGGGGAACGTTGTGGACGGTAGAAGGAGTCCAAAGAGAATGGAACTCGCACCCCATAGAGAAGTACCGGCGCGGTCGTTTCGCGTCGGCGACGAGGAATGGATCCTGCTCCCCATAGATAGAGGAATGGCGGCGGTAAGGACTGGAAGTTGTACTCTATCGAGGAGATCCGGGAGGACACGGACGCGTCGGTGGCGAGGAGTCCAACGAGGAGGGACGGCGGCCGGGAGATTGAGTTACTTTGGTTCGGTACGGACTCCCTGTTGGGTTCTGTCCGCCCAGTACCACCTCTCCAGACTGTCTTACACCAGGTGACCTCTTCCCTTACCGTTCGGTGAAGTCATAAGAACGGAACTCTTGGGGTACTCGTCATACTTTTCCGTTTTACTATCCTATGGTTTTCTCCTTGAGGGGTCCAGTCATCCACGGGTCATACGATGACCCCTAGTCACCTCTTTATTGAGGTCTTTCTTACTTCCCTACCTCGGTTTCGTTTTTGTAATGGGTCGACACCCACACTGAGCACTATCTTCGTTCTAGGCTACGACATTTCTCGTTATAACGTATCCTTGGACCTTACAGTCCAGGTACTTAGTTCCGTTTAACCTTCACCAGATTGTTCTCTACCGTTCTCACTTGCAACTGTGAGATCCTTAGTCGTTTGATTTTACCTGACCTGACCCACTTAAATTGAGTCTACTGGTGATATAGATGATGACACCCGTCCTTAGGGAGTCTTCTTTACCTCATCGGTAGTACCAGTTGTTCTCTCAGGTTTTACGTCATGAACCTACGTCAGAGTTTTTACTGCCTTACTAGAGACAAGTAGAGGTTCCGTTTGGTAAATTATAGTATCAATAGGTTCAGACACGGGGTTGGTCATTGCGACTTCTTCGACTTCAACTTGTCAAAATACTTCTGGATGTTCTTGAAAATCTTGATTGTGGGGTTTTTCTACAGGAAAAGTAAGATCCCCTGACCTTACGTTTTCATCCTTCAGTTCTTTGTGGACCTCATTGTCCGTTTAAACCGGAACCTTACGCCTTATTTCGTCCCGTTTCTGATTATCTCAAAACGGTTCTTTTACGTGACCAGTATTGTTTGTGGGAGAAGGTTGTTGTGTTCTCTTCTGAGATGTGCACCTGTAGTGGTCTACCAGTTGTGGCTTTAGTCTAACTAATATAAGAAACGTCGGTTTCTACCTCTTCGAGATATGTCAGTTGTTTTTGTTCTGGTCCTCGACTGACACCGAGTCTAGTACTTGAGGAATAACGGTTTAAGTCTGAGTTTAACTTCTTTCATCCCTTTTGGCGATCTGGTAAGTCCATACTGGATTTAGTTTAGGGAATACTAATATGTCACCTTCACTCTTTATCTAAATTCCCGGATCTAGACTATCTCACGGGCTACTTGATACCTTACTCCAAGCACTGTAACAGGTCCTCTGTCCCTAGTTCAGGTAGGGGTACCTTTTCTTTTCGTTTGTTCGTTTTACCGACAGACCCCTCCGGAATGTTTATCGCTACTTTTCTTCTCTCCGCTTTTCGTTTCCTCTTTTCCTTTCTATATTCGTAGACTTACGTCTCAAGGTCTCTTATCGTTCTTCTCTATTCTTTCGGACGAAGTCGTTAGTCACGTTTCTTTATCTCCTTTTCTTGTCTTACCCTTTCTGATCTCTAGAGAAGTTCTTTTAATCTCTATCGTTCTCTTGTAAAGTACGTTTCTACCCGAGCTATTTCCTGTCTTTACCGTACCTGGATTGTCTTCGTCTTCTATAATTCTTCTCCACCGTTCTTTTGTGTCTTCTTGACATGTTTTTTCTAGAAGTGCTGGGTCTATTAGTACTACTACACTAGTGATTAGATCTCCGTCTGTAGAACCTTACACTTCAGTTCATCCGGAATCTTTGGTAGTGATGCTTGTTTCGATCACCTCCACTACCTAAAGGTCAACTCGATAAAGTTTAGGACTTTCTATTACGACACTTTCACGACGTGAGTTATACGGTCGTTTAAACCTTTTGAGTCGTCACCGGTGTCCTGACCTTTTCCAGTCGAAAGTAAGGTTAAGGTTTCTTTCCGTTACGGTTTCTTACGAGTTTGACGGTGTGTTAACGTGAGTAGAGTGTACGATCATTTCATTACGAGTTTTAAGAGATTCCGTCCGAAGTCGTTATGTACTTGGTACTTGAAGGACTACAAGTTCGACCAAAAGTTTTTTCGTCTCCTTGGTCTCTAGTTTAACGGTTGTAGGCGACCTAGTACCTTTTTCGTTCTCTCAAGGTCTTTTTGTAGATAAAGACGAAATAACTGATACGGTTTCGGAAACTGATACACCTAGTGTTATTTGACACCTTTTAAGACTTTCTCTACCCTTATGGTCTGGTGGACTGGACGGAGAACTCTTTAGACATACGTACAGTCCTTCGTTGTCAATCTTGACCTGTACCTCGTTGTCTCACCAAGGTTTATCCTTTTCCTCATACAGTTCCGACATATAACAGTGGGATGAATAAATTGAAGATACGTCTCATGTAGTACTCTTTGCGACCTGACCTTCTTTGTGTTCGACCTTAGTTCTAACGAGCCTTTTTATAGTTAGTGGAGTCTATACGTCTACTGTGGTGGGAATACCGTCTTTCACTTCTCCTCGATTTTTAGGAGAACTACTTTCACTTTGTCCTATCGCTTTTTCAACCGGATTTCGAGTAGTAAGTCTTTTGCTTCTACTACCGTAGAACAGAGTAGTGAAGTACCCTTTATCTACGCCTTTGTCATCTTTGTCACAGTCTGAAATGAAAAAACCCGAACTTTTAGTGATGTCTACCACCTGAAGTTGGTACTTTAATTTTCTGCGAATGAGGAACCTTCTTTTCAATACTGGTTGGATCTATCATATAAGTTTTCGTCTCTGTAATGAAACGACTGATTTCAGGTAGATCAGTTTCGATACCAAAAGGGACACCAGTACATACCTACACTCTCAACCTGACACTTCTTTCGACTCGTGGCTTCTTAACTACGAAAACTTGACACCACAACCTCTTCTGAGAACTCTCAGGGAACCTGACGCCCCTCTAGGTTGGTCAGGTTAGACTTCCTCTAGATGGGACCCTAAAGGAACCTTCCTTACTACGATTTCGACTTCGAGGTCATGAAACGGGTGGAGTACGTTTCTCAACTGAGTAACCTTTTCTGAGACTACGACCCTCCCTAACCCCCCTCCTCCTCTTCCCCTGCTGGCTCCTACTCAACCGACCTACCGTAGTGCCTGAGCTACCTGTACTCAGACTCACTTGAGGGCCTCTACCACTACCTGTCCCTCCGGACCGCACGACGTCAAGTACCCCAGCGTGTCTCAGCCTGTACTGACTCGCTGACTTGACTTGACTTGACTTGTAATCGTCCCCGACCACCTCTCATCACCGTTAGACGAAAGGAGTCGGATCCTTAAGTTTATAATGAGAGTAAGTCTTTATGGAGCGTCAGTGTGAGTCTTACAAACGGGTCTACAGACCTGTGTACCATCGGGTCAATCCAACTGTGTATTTTACTTGACCGTGTTCACGTGTTCCTGTATTTCTGTCTTATCTTGAATGCCATCTTATTTACATCTTTTTATACTGTCTTTTTTGTTTTATTATTCTTACTTCATATCCCTTATAGATACTCAACTAGAAATATTTGGTGTGACTTCAGTCCATTGTCACCTGATAGTGTCTAGGATCTTGTTCTCAATACCTGTAATATAAACTCCTTCTAGTTGTGAATCAGATTCATTCTATGTAGTGGTAAACCTCTGTAACTTCAAATCTTTCGTCATTCGTTTTCGAGGTCCCAAAAGGACCACCGAGTTACCATTTCTTAAACGGACGTTACGTCCTCTGTACCCAGTCCTTCTAGGGGACCTCTTCCTTTACCGTTACGGGAGGTCAGAAGAACGAACCCTTTAGGATAGCTGTTTCCTGGGACATTCCGATGTAAGACACCCCAACGTTTCTCAACTTGTACTGAACTATTGTTGTTTCGTTTTTGGGTCTCCGGATCCAAGTCTACTTATGACACCTTCGTCTGTCGTTTAAGTTCTGGGGCTCGGTTAATTTTGTTATTTTAGTTGCCTTTAGTCACTTTTATTTTATCTCACTCTTTCTTAAAAGGTTACAATCGTAGTAACTACCGTCACACTTTAACTCTTCTCTAAATAAACACCCTAGTTTCTACTCCGTAAATTCTACAGTACATTTCAAATTTGAAATACGTGTCGGACATTTATTTGGTAACGTTTTATAAATTTTACGTTTGTACTATTCATAATTATACGGTCCCTTTTATAAAAAGAAAATTTGGTAATTCATATCATAATAAAAATCAAATGTGATTTCTTGCCTTTATTATAAACAGTTCTTTTTTTAGTCACGAAATTTACTCAACGATAACGTCTTATTATAGAAAATCGTTTTATAAAATGACTCAATGTTTATTTAGAGATATTCCAAGGACAGTGGTAGGGAAATAGACATATTTCAAATAAGACATATGAGAAAGCTGATCAATGACCAGAATTTTATAAGGAGACAGGACAGTCAAGAACATATAAAATATTATGTTAATTTACATACGGTGAAGGTAACATTATTTTTTAGTATTTTACCTGATAGTACAGTAAAAGTTATGACGGTCTTTATAAACGGAACGGTGTCACTTACTACTTCATGTTGAAGTAAATAAAAGTTCCTTTTTTTAATTCCCTAAGAATGGTATATCTTAGTCGAAAAAAAAGAAAAAACTGTGACTTCCATAATCTTTATAAAACACTGAACCAAAAGACAAAGATCATAACAAAAGTGTGATTTACGTGAACTAGGACTCGAATCACAGGTCACCTTGACTTGGTCGGAGGACGACTGAACGAAAAATTCGAACACAACAACTTCTCCTCGAAATGAGAGAGTATTTTACAGAACTTTAATCGGTTACCCGTCACGTGTGAACTCACACTTGTGACAGTAATCAATTGTTCGAACGAGAGGAAGCAGTCGTCTCTTTTCCTCCACTTTGACACCGGCTCCAACAAAACCTCGTACCCTGTACAGTCCCAGTCTACCCGAACAACGTCACTGTGACACTATTGAAAGTCGACCTCCTGAGTGAAGTACTCCAAGTTCCGAAGAACATCTCGTGGTCATCCCGTTCACGATCACTCCCTTGATCCAATCCACTGGTCGTCACGGACACGATCGTTTCCATGATCCAATCCACTGGTCGTAACAGTCACGATCACTCCCATCGTCCAATCCACGGGTCGTAACGGTCACGATCACTTCTATGATCCAATCCGTTGGTCGTCTCGGTCACGAACACTCCTATGATCAAATCCACTAGTCGTCTCGGTCACGATCACTTCTATGATCCAATCCGCTGGTCGTCTCGGTCACGAACACTCCTATGATCAAATCCACTGGTCGTCTCGGTCACGATCACTCCTATGATCAAATCCACGGTCCCAGGATGGGACCACCTAGGTCCCATTAAACTTCGTCCCTAGCGTATCCACTCCTTTTGAATAAATAAATCTTTATATTTTCTCTAAACCTTCTTTATCATATCATCCTTTTAAGTCACCTCTTTGCTCCGACTTATTGAACCAAATGCCCCTTTCGATTATTTTGGAGTCCTGTTCTCTAAACATGGTAGATGCAACCCGGTGGCCACGGGTAAACATGTCGCCTCCCACGGGGTGGAATCCGAGGGAGAGAGTGCCTAGAATCTTCGGTCCCGTTCATTCATCTGCACCATTCGGAGGGGCGAGGTCTACCCTTAAGTCGGACTTTTATCTCATTTCTTCTGTGGCCCCTTTGGTCAGAAAGGTCACTGACCGGGTAGGAGATAACAACATTTCAGAAAAATATGGAAAAAAACATGTAGCTCTAGTTACCTATTATATTTTAATACGTCGCAGTCGTCGGGACTGAGAATAACTCTGGTCCGAAAGAGAGACGTATGGATCAACATATGTGTTCAGAATCCACTAAATGTAGTAGAAGACCGGTCTTCCGGTTAATTGTAAAACGTCGGGAAAAGACTATTTCCAAACAGTTGGTCTTCTGAATAAACACCACAAGAAGGGTTTCAGACCACGGTGAGAGTCTTTCGTGATTTATTTCAATGTAAGAATGTATCGTTCCTATGTCGTTAAATATTGTCACTTTCTTCATGTCACTAAATATTGTTTCTCTTTCAATTAATTGAGTGTTCAGATCATAACGATTGTAGTTTTTGATGATATAAGGATAAAGACGTAGGGCAAATGTAACTAATTATAGGAGGGTCCACGGATTTTCTATTTCCTATACCTCCGGACCACCGTTTGTAATTGAGTTGTTTGAGAAGTGGTTTGATTAAGAATCGAGGTTTTCCGAGATATAGAAATTCTACAAAATTCGAAACACGGAGAGTACCAACCCCCGACATTTGTTAGGTGTTCAGCATTTTCAGGGGTTGACAATCCGTTCAATCTCTCGGTAGTTTCCCCAAACTCGACTTTGTAAGAAAAGTATACGTCCTCTGACAATTGACTTCGGGACTCAATTGAAAAAGGTCTCTTACAGTCTTCTCACCTTTCGTGTCGTGTTATTCCGTCCGTCTGAGACCAAAACCCCCCAGCTACAAGTCCTTTTGGGTCCTCCTTGGGGACTTCGGTCCAGTGCGGAAACGCAAAACAGCCCGAAGGAAGGAGTACTGGAAACGGTGGCCGCCCTAAGGAGTGCGACCGAGGGTCGTCAATCCACTGGTCGTCTCTCGGTCACGATCACTTCTATGATCCAATCCACTGGTCGTCTCGGTCACGATCACTTCTATGATCAAATCCACTGGTCGTCTCGGTCACGAACACTCCTATGATCAAATCCACTGGTCGTCTCGGTGACGATCACTCCTATGTCCAATCCACTGGTCATCTCGGTCACGATCACTCCTATGTCCAATCTACTCCCTTTATTCATTTATTGCATCTGTTGTGGATTTCTATTTCAAAAGGACGATTTAATACTGTTGTATTGACTCTGTATTTAAGGTCTAGGGTACTATCAACACATGACCAAAACTTTCCTACAAATTTTACCGACTGAGAAGATTCAGAAATAAAAGGTAAAAGAAAAATAAAAGGGATCAACTCACACAAAAATTTGATTGTAAAACCTCTCACAATATTTATGTCTAATAAATATACATCTCATCTATTTGTCAACTAAATAACCCTTCTGATGAATCCCTACATATGAATAGGACTCGAAAGGAATTGCACTCTTTTTTAACGAATATAGACACATCATAAAAGTTCAAAAGTTTAGTTATGGTAGGAAGCAGACTCTTTTATTTTTACAATGGACTATCACACCGGAAGGTCAAGAGACATACACAGGTCTGTTTACCTACGACTCAGGTATAAGACGAGGTGTAACTAACACACACAAAATACGACACTGTCTTTACAAAAACAAACTTTTTTTGTGTACGTGTGCATAAAGGGACTGTAAGAAGGTTAAAAATCTTTTTATACAAGTGTAAAAAGGATGACTTTTGAATCAAAGAAAGACCCGTCTATATAGTAGAAAAATTTTTGGAAAGGGAGTTCTAAAGAAAAATTTACCAAGTGTCAATTTAAATTTAAAGATATAAATCCATCTTAATACAAATATATGGTTGGTGGTCATAGGTCCTTTAAGTCGCCATTCCGACTGTGTATCCCTCAAATATCAGACAAAGTATCAGACACATAAATCTGCTCCAACCTTCGAATGAATCGTTTTAACGAACTTGTAGGTCTTAAAGAAATCATGTTTACGTGATAAACTAAAGAAACATTAACAATTCTATTGTCACACAGTGAAAAATTTCTAATCAAGAATCCTTATACACAATCTAAATAAGGAAAGTTTCTTTCTACGTAAGTCCTTGTCGAAAATATACATTTATAAAAATATTATAACCTATCTCAACCAAACGACGTTAGTGGTAACTAGTTTAAACCTTCTTCAATGTCCGTGTAAAAACATGACAAAAGAGGTCGTAGAAATAAAAAAAGTCGACCTACATAAAATATAAGGAGGATTGATTAGTTTTATTCTTTGACCAAAACGGACACGGTTTTTTTATCTTGATAGTAAAAAGTGTAAGAAAATAAAAGGTCCAGTAAAAGTTCATTCTAACACAAAGACCCTGAAGACTTAAGGTCTTTTGAGAGTTGAAACATCTATCTTGTCGGGTTTACTTGTAAAGTCCCCCTTAGATTGAAAAGTACGTCATACAAAACACAACACGTAAGGTCTATGTCAATTGAAAAACACACATACACTAATCACACCTTTCTTTAATTACGTCAGGTCATAATACTAAATACCTGACTTAGGAAACGGGTGACTTCTGAACGGTTTTGATTTTGATAAAAAAAAAGGAAACCTATAATCTTTGTCGATGACAAAAACAACTAGAAAATTTCAAGACTTACCCGGATAAAGTTTAGTATGGTCGTACCCTCGAGTCTAATTATTATATCAATAAGTTGATCACTATGACTCGTTTTGGTAACGAGTGTACCTATACTCCTATTTTAAAGTATTTTAATAAAAGTCCACGTAATTACGTAAAGACCTTCGACGTGAACTAAAAAGAAAACGTACTTTCTTTAGTTCCTAAAGACAAATAACATAGTCAATGTCCACGTTATATTCAATTAACGTAAAAAAATATGGAAATTTGTATTCTGTAAAACGAAAAATTTCGTCATTACACTAACAACTCACTAGGGGTTTCTAAAAATTGAGAATCACATAAATAGAGAGAACTCTGTAGTACTGACATCATATAAATTAAATCTAATAATTCTTTTTAAAGGAAACAACAATCAATGTCGTTCGACGACTTCAAAGAGTCGAAGCCCCTCGTTCTCATTAGAGACGGCTTCTAGAAGACAAAGACTACGCGTTCCTATTCCATTACATTTTCTTAAAGTGACATAACTTTACGGTATGAAACACAAATTAATGTGAATACATTCCTTCGATGGGAACAATATACCGAAAGCATAACCTTAGTATTCACAACTTGAGTACAAACCTTTAGTATCAAATGTGTTGTTGTTTTACCAAATGATGCTGTCTTAACTAAAAAAAAAAAAAATGTACCTGTTCCCGTGAATATATTTTGACGACTGTTGATTAAGAGTGAATAGGAATTGTATAGATAAATCTGTAAAAGTAACGATGTATTTTAAGTGATCTAGAACTGACCCATGAAACAAGACCATTGACCCTATATTGATTTACCGTATAAATAAAAAGATTAAAATATGTCCTAACATCTACAAGTATCTCATCAAAAAGTGAACTTTATGTTTCAAAAAAGACACTGTGACCAATTATCCTTTTCCGTTTAGTTAGTTCTACTTAACGTTATCGTATTTTATGTATGAGAATAATGAATCTAAAAAAAATAAACGATCTCTAGACAGAAACTTGAGACTATAATTTGATAAATTCGTATATTAAAACAGTATTGACAGAAGGTACTCATCGATCAACTTTTGTAAAACTGAAAGACGTACAAAAATCATGTCAAAAGTAGATCTTCCAGGAATGTACACCTCTTTGCTCGACTCATTGGTGTCGTACAATATCATCGACGATTGGGTCTACTCGTGGGTCCCGAATCAAGGATTACGAGGTAGAAAGTAAAGAGGTAACAAAAGGGGACCAGAAAATTAATGTGAATGACTAAAAAGAAAGTGGTAAAAACATACAAACACCGAGTCTAAAAATAGTCTTCCGTAGGGTAGACTGGAAGTCCTATAGGACAGAAAGACTATGGGTAATGAATTATAAGTATTTTTGGAAAGGAAGATTAACTAACTTCTAACTGATTTGAACCTACTTCCTAAAAGAGAAGAAATACGTCACCCTATATGTTTGACGTGGAGGTGGTTAGATGGTACTTTAAAATACTTAAAAATCAAGTAACTGAGAATACACCATACTCCTGATGTTTCTCCTTTCTTTACAGAAATGATAGTTCTTCGATATTAGACCAAATTCTTTAGACATAGTAACTCAACTTCTTCGTAAAACTCTGTGTCACAAAATTCCAACACGCTAATCTACCTCTCAGACATTTTATACCACCTTACCTCCAAAAGACGGATCCAACTTTGAGTACGTTAATATAATCTTACCTTGATTGATCCTACGTCCGAATCATTAGTTCCGTTTGGTACTAATCATACTACCGAGACCTTCACTTATCCTTCCTTCCAAAATCACTCTATCACTTCTCATTCCGATAAGTCCTCGATCATTGAAGTGATCCTTCTGTATCCTCTTCATCCGTGGTATGTCGTTCACCACGACTCTCCTTCCTCGGACTTACACGGGAACCTCTTCGTCTCTGACACTCGGTTCAAGAAATACTTCTGTCGACCCATTGTCACCTCAATCGTAGTCAGGAAACGTCTTATGGAGGGCATCCAAAAAGAAAAAGTAGTTGTCTCCATTAGTCCGGTCGTGTTTTTCATCAGGTGCAGTTGTGAAAAAGGATGGAGAACCTCCTCAGTTGCAAAATTTAGGATACCTGGGAAGTCCCTGTATATGGTTAACAGTTTCGGGAAGATGACCGGTCTTCCTGAGAATTAGTCTTAGAAAATTCGTTGGTCCTTGTATCGACATTATACTATCAACGGTCACAAGAGTAGAAAGAGGAGGTTTATTATTAAAAGAAATATACGACTGTACAAGGTTTGTCTTAAATTTCATCAAATGTGTTGACATTATATTCTGTCTTAGTTTAGATTTCATGACTTACCTTAGTCTCGTTTCTCTTTCCTCCCTATCGTTTCTGGACCTAGGTCCATATACAAAAAAGAGAATTATTAAGGTCAAATATAAGTTCATCTTCAACAACTGACGGGTGACATCAAATGTATGACGTGATCTGTCGAAACGAGTAAAAGACTAAATAAAGAGTGTTATAAGGAGAGTCCATTCATGAAATGAATGGAACATTTATTCCTCTAACTCCAAGTTTCCAATACACAAGGAAGACCGGGACGAACCGAGATTAACACTCTGATAGGACTTGGAGTCAAAGGGATATACATTTTTTTCTACCATTACAAACAGACATAGAGTCCCGATAGTTTTTATAGTTTATTTTACGTACATTTTCTCGAAACATTTTATACAAAGTCGACGGTAATCCTTAGAATTTGGACTTCTGGTCTTGGGTCATTAGTAGATGAGATTCACATTCGTATGTTGACCGTTAGTCAAGACACAAGAACGGACCTTTTAGGGTACCTATCTCCTCGGACCATCTGATGTCAGGTACCCCGGCGTTTATCAGTCTGTGCTGACTCGTGTGTGTAGTCAATGAAAATTTCAATTCGCCATAACATCAGAAGATTATTTGGATTTTTTCGGAGTTGATAGTAAGTAGTCGAAACTCAAAGTATTTTTTATACAAAGAGTCTAATGTCCTACAAAAGGTCTTTATATTTTGTATTCGGTTGAGAAGATTTATTTTCTAAGAGTCCCTTAATTTTTTTTATTTATTTTTTCCTTTCACGAACTGAAGAAGTTTGTCAACAACGTTTGAAAACATATCCACAAATATTTAGTAAAATTTTTTACTTTAAACCAGAACTGCCACATGTTTTAAGGTGTTTCTGTCATAACAGTCGAATGACACCTCTTACACTATAAATAGCGTTAGAAGTCTTCCTTAAATTGTTGTTGTTTTTTTTTTGTTTTTTATTTTAATTAACACTAAGACCTCATAGACTTATGGAAGTTTAGTTTACACGAAAATTTTTACGAACACAACATCGAAAATACAACTTAAACTACTGATTTGAAATATAAGTATCATGATACGACTCTTAACGACATAAAAAGGTCACCAGGACCCCATGTTCAAATAAGATAAATCAATAGTCACAAGAACAACGACAACAACTAAGTGATTCAACACAGACTGAGAAACGTTGGGGTGACTGACGTCGTGTGGTGCGAGGGGACTGGAAAAGAAATATCGTAGTCTAAAATGAAAGTGGGGGTCTGTGTAGGTGTTGACCTGTAGTAAAGGTGAAACTGGGTCGACGAAGTAAGAAAGACCTTGATAATCATTAACGGGAAGCAAGAAGGGGTCATCGTATCACCTATGGAAGACTGGACCCTCCAAGTAGAGGACCACAGTATAGAAAAACGGAAAAGTATGACAAGTACCCCAAGAGAACCGTTCTTATGACCTTACCCAACGATAAGGGAGGAGGTCACCTGGTGTAAAACAGTCTTGAGAGGTGGCACTGGAGATGTAGAACATACCGGGATGTACCGTACCGAAGTAACTCGATGTGTTCGGGAAAGTGGTGCTGTTCCGACACTAGGTACTTCCCCTAAATCAATAGTATCATCTAAAATTAGTAATTTTACTTATATACACATTTCAGAGAAGAAATGAATAAAGTATAAAAATTATCTTTTTTGAATCTTCTGACGATTTTATGTACAAAAAGGCTCTGATGTTTAGTTTCTAACAGTTTCCGTAACTGCTCCTACTAGAAGACCTTCCATTGAATTTCGTGATTTGATTTTGAATACACTGTGGACATACGGCTACTGTGTAAATATGTCTCAGTCGAATCTATTGAGGGTAGTCTCAAGTTACATACAGGAAGACAATTTATACATCAAATCATTGACAGGTTCATAAATATATCAGTCATGAATTTAGAACACTAAAAAGGTTAACACACTGAAGTCTCATTAGACAATAAAATTAAGAAGAAAATTATTTTATTGGACGAAATGAAGTTTTATAGTACTTTGACTCTTTTAACACGGCTAAATTTTGTATTAACTAAAATCGTTTATATTAAAAAGACAACACTTACATCCCTCGGACTTGATAATATTATATAGAAACTTTAACTATGTATACCAAAAAACAATTAAATAATATCTTTCATAGACTATATAAAATATGACATTTCAGTGTAGTAAAATTACAATAATAAAAGCCCGACAAACTTTAGATTGGTCTTTAGACTGTGTTTCACCCTTAAAAAGGAATCGACTGAAAGGTTGAATTAAGGGACAAAATCCTATAAATCTTTTTTATAAATACAACGTTTTTAGTTTATGACTATTCGACTTTTGTCTATTAATGATTTATTATGATTAGTTTTATTTACAAACACAAAAATCTTTATTGTGTAGATGAAACATAACTTATACCAGTGACATATCACCATAGGAAACGATCACTATTTCATCGATTTGTTTGAGATGACATAATTCCTGTTAAGGTCTTTTAACGAGTCTTGGTTGATTTCTCAATTGACTGAAACTTTCTTCTGGTCAATGAAAGTAATTAGGAGTTGTCTAGGCGTTCTCATTATCGACACAGTTTTTTTTTTTTTATGACTAGTTTGTAAATTAATCATAACAGATAAAGTATAAGAATGTCAAGAGTATGTTAAATTGAGGACGTTTTATCAAGAGGTTTACTTAAATTTACGAAAGTAAATACCACTCGTACTTCTTGTGTCTGAACCTCGTTTGTCTGGATTTAAGGACAATTAGGGCCAAGAGACGAAAGGAAGATCTTCGTAGTAACTCCCAGTGAAAAGAGTAAACTTTCGGTCTTTAATATAATGACCGGTAATGTCAAGTTATACTATATACTCTTCGTGGACTATGTGAGGACGGCGACTTAGTTACTACCGACAATTATGCTACGAAACTTGTGGTTCTTGGAGTCTGATCATAAGTCAAAATGAGTGTGACAGTATACAGTCAAACTACGGGAGAGGAGGAGTTAAATAAAGTTTGGAGAGGTGAAATAGTAAATTTAACAGATTAAAGCACACGGAATATATTTGAAGATTGCATGTCCACTGGGAACTCGTGGTACCTCCAATCCCCACGGTCGACAGAGATGTCAATTTAAACGGTTTTTGAAATGTTAACCGGGAGTATATGTGACAAGACACAGGGGTATGAGAGGTCGGTGCATCTCAGTACATCATACGTAAATCACTTTTTTTTTTAGGTCTAAATTCACCTATGTGCACAAAGTTTGCACACAAGAAGTTCCCATGTGACATCAACTATGTCAAATATTTTATTTTATGAGCCCAGTTTATGTAAATTATGACTTCACCCAGAAGACCTTACCGGTTCACTCCTGACACCATCTGAGAAACGGGTTTCTTTGTGTAAATTGAGTACTCTTACTTCTTTTTATTATCAATTTTTTTATTTATTTATTTTATTTTTTATTTTAGAGATCATTGACAAGAATTCCCGTCTGTCGTTTACCTCTTTGTATAAGTCTTTGTCAGATGATTTAGAGTAATTCTTGTCACTCTTAGACAACGGAAACTCGGTGTCAGACGAGAGTAGTGGAGAGAGGAGGGAAGGATGGGACCACGGGGTCGAGTTTCACTATGTCCGAAATGAGACCCATGTACGCAGGTTCTTGTGACCCGGGGACGAAGAGATGGGGGATTAGATCCCACTGTCAAAGTGGGGTCCTTCCCGTCCTCCAGTCGGAGAGAACAGAAGAAGTCGAGACACAACGTCTTGAAGTTGACACATCCGTTCGTGTCGATGTTCCTGACACTGACAGTGAGTAGGAGATCATTATCCCTTCGAGAGTCCAACGGGGTAGAACTGAACTACGACGACAACGATTCAGAGAAGTCAAGTCAAGTCAAGTCAAATCAACGAGTCAGCACAGGCTGAGAAACGCTGGGGTACTCAGCGTCGTGCGGTCCGGAGGGACAGGTAGTGGTTGAGGGCCTCAAGTGGAAGTCAGTACAGGTTGAGACACGTTGGGTATCTGCCGTCGGGTGGTCCGAGGGGGCAGGGACCCTAAGAGGTCCGTTCTTGTGACCTCACCCAACGGTAAAGGAAGAGATTACGTACTTTCACTTTTCACTTTCGCTTCGGCGAGTCAGCACGGGTTGAGAGTCACTGGAGTCCCTGACGTCGGATAATCCGAAGAGACAGGTACCCTAAAAGGTCCGTTCACATGACCTCACCCAACGGTAACGAAAGAAGTGTAGAACTGAACGAGTGTCCCTCATTTGAAGTGTGGTCTTCTCTGTTCGGAACTTCTGTCCTCAGACTTAGAGATTGCTCCAGGGGGGAGAATCTAGGTCCTGTCCGAAAGAACCTCATGACTGACGAGAAGGGTTGAGGTCGAAATCATGTCTTCACGTCTCTAAGTCGGTCATTCTCTCTCGGAATTATCGTCTCTCGAGATGTCGAGAAGGACGTCCCTGACTGAGAAACCTTTTCTCGTAAACCTTCCAGAACTGATTCTCACAAAATTTTGTTACCTCTAGGACCACCACTTGGTTATTCTCCTTCGACCAGTGAGACTATGATTATTGTTGTGTCTTTTGTCACGTGGTCGAATTTCAAAACTGTTTTCTTTCGTCATCGATTCTTCTGGGGGAGGACCCCAGTCTCGTTTTGAATGTCCGACCAGTCGGAACTGACACGTCTCACTGGGTTTAATAAATCTAGTCAGACACCTCGTTAAACACGAGTTATCATAATAACTTTGTCGTCTTGAGAGTCGGTCGTCAATCACCTTCGATTGTCGACACATACTATGTTTATCTCAGTCTGGTCGGTCTTTGAATTACCTCTCTTTTCACTGTCGTTTTCTCTTGGACTGAATTTTTGGCGTTAGTAAGGACCACCACCTCATTCGAGAAGTGTACGAGCTCCGACACGATAGACTTCTCGTTGTGACTTCCGATTTTTTCTCTGAATAAACGTGATCAGGTCGGTTCAGTGATTTGTTTGTTTGTTTGTTTGTTTTTTTTTTGTTCGTTTACTACTGTTGTTCGGGGTCCTACCTTTCCCTTAATAATAGATCTTAACGAGATCATATAAAGGATTTTATAGGTAAAAGTAGTTGTCGTTGTTGTTGTTTTATGATCTGTACGTTTTTTTGTCTATATACACTAGGTATTTTTCCTGTTCTTTTTCGTCTATTCTGTTTCATGGAAACTCCTCCAGGTCTACAACCCGAAGTGTCTACTTTTGAAATTTATCGATAATATTTATGTAAGTTAAAAAACCTCATATTTTTTGAGGTTATGAAACCGGTGGACTACGTTCCTTGACTGCATAACCTTTTCTGGGACTACGACCCTTTCTAACTTCCGTCCTCCTCTTCCCCTGTAGTTTCCTACTCTACCAACCTACCGTAGTCGTTGAGCTACCTGTACTCAAACTCATTCGAGGCCCTCAACCACTACCTGTCCCTTCAGACCGTACGACGTCAGGTACCCTAACGTTTCTCAGTCTGTACTGACTCCCTGACTTGACTTGACTATTTATGTAAGTTTTCTGAATTCCTTTGGTAAACATTTATATTGTTTTCTTTCCATACCAATGTCACAGAGTGTTTTATCTCCTATGGTTAATTCTTTATCTTTAATATAATTATCTTTGTTCATCTTTAATTTAGGTGTACGTATATGTGTGTGTAGGGTCTCCCATAGATATTTACATTAATACATCCATTTATCTTTTATACTGACACAATCGTTAATATAATTATATATATTGACATGACAGCTCAGACATCGTATGTCTATACATCATATAAACTATCATCGTTGTATCCACCCACTATTGTTTCAACATAACCTCGTCCCTTACTGTCAAAAATAAGAGTGAGATTTTACAATCCCAACAGAAATAAACCATATACTCATACATTAAACAGTGTAATTTTTTATTAGGTCAAGAATGATTCAGTGTGACTATGGAAACACATAATTTGACATGATTAATGCATAACATACAATGTAAGGAAGGACTGAAAAACGTCAATGGAAGAATCTCAAAACAAAACGAAAATTCATACTATCAAAATAGAGAATACTCTTTTTGTCATTTTAGAGTAGGGTATCTAAAATGTATCTAACAGTATCATTACATGGATCATAAAAGAAGAAAATTAAAGTTCAACGTTAGGATTACGGAAAATAAATACAGAAACAAAAATAAAAGAGTTAACCCGAACGGTATCGTCCTAAGAAAAAGGTTTAGACTATCCGAAAAAAAAAAAAAACCATTCTTTAAAATTAGTTAGATATTTATGAATGACATCGTTAACTAATAAACCATAATAAGAGAGTTAGAATAAGTACTGTATTCATCCATTAAGTCAAGACATTCTGTAATACGAAAAAAAACCTATATTCCCAAGAGGAAACCTTCTAATAAAACTCTCTTAAGGTTAAAACTTAAAATATACGTCATAAGGTATGAATTGTTACCAATCCTGACTACATTTGGATAAATTCTTATAAAACAAAAAGGAAGGAAATAGAAGTACTTCTGTTTAACTCACCGTCGTTATTGCATTTGTTTTCTGTTTTTTAGCGAGTTCTGAAAGAGTTGAGATAACTGGTTTGTCCTCTTGAGAACCGTTACAAACTTCTACTACTTTAACTACTTCAATTTGTTCTTTCTTACCTCCATATCATGTACGAAGGGAACAATCTCATTGTCTTCTTGGTAACGTTACACACATTATGACCTAATAAGACAAGAATACAGGGAATTTACAAACAGACTTAACAGGTCTAGTCACCAAAGTACAGACTTCGTCGTAACACGTCACTTCATCAGGACCCTTCCTACAGTTTGAGACGGAAGTATCGACTGAAACCCTTTGTCGAAGTCAGGGGACAAAGAAACAAAGGTGGAAACTTATACTCATCTAAAGGGATTCGAAGGAAGACCTAAAATGAAAATGACTATAATAAAAGAAGGTATTTTCGATCAAATATTAATTTATTAAATGAATCAAAAACATGGTTTGGCAGGTCAATAGAAACACCCGTTTTGATTAAGAATGACGAAAACACAACTGTATACCATACTTCTCGATATAAAAGGTCGTACATCAACGTCCGATACCAACCGGAGTGGCCGATTCCATCATAGGTCCCGTTAATGTACGAAATATAACGACATTTCGTTACAGTCACTGTTCACGAACCTAAGGGACCCGTACAAAATTGTTACCTATTCTTTTTAACATACGGAAGATACATGGGATCGATAAATAAGTATTTTAACAAAGGAATTTATAATATGAAGCCTTTTTGTTTTCATCACTGACTAAAGTAAACTCACGGAAAGTTATATATTCCGCAATAAGAATAGTAAGAATATTACGAAAATGTACGAAAAAATTTTTTTTTTTTTTTGTTGGAGGTAAAAAGGGGAAGAGAAATTTAACCCGTTCTCTCCATTAAGGTCTCAAGACTTTCTAACACGATTCACGACTGAAATAGTATCAGAGATACGTACGATTTTTATATTAATAAAGTACAATTTAAAACCTCCTTCAGGTCATCTGTAGGTACGAAATATTTTAAATTGTCGGAAGAAAGTTCTTAATCATACGAATCTAGTACTCGACACTAGATTTCCGTCACAAGAAGAATCCATAGTTAATGGAATCTTTACACACCAATAGAACCAAACTCCGTTGACGTTTACTAAAATCAAGTCGAAACGGAACCCGTTTTTTGTACGAGTCAACAGGTTTCGTCTACTATTTGTATATAAAGACTACAGTAATACCGGATTTGTCCTATACTAACAAATCACCGTACCAAAATGAATACTACGTAATACGTCTCTCGTTTATAACAAATACGAAATAAAAAAATTTGTAAAAATGTAATATGTTTACCCGTAATTCTTTTTAAATAATTCTTTCCTGATATGTCTTTTGTAATCACTTTAACTTGTTCATCGAGAAAGTTAAAACTGTCCTTTTAGAGACAGTTGGTTCAGATAACGGGTCTTCCCGTAAGGTGTTAGTTCCTCTTCTTCTCTTTACCTCGTACAACATTGTCATTCGAGTATTATCGTCCGATGACACCCGGACCTTTTGACTACTCAGTCATTCCATGTTCAAGTTTACTTAGTTTATAAACCTTTACATCCCGTCTTTTTCGAATCCTCGAGTATGCCAAATTTAAAGAGAAGGGATATCAATATAATATATAACGTATCACCACTGGTCCTATTATTTTATAGTTATCAACTATCTTTGTTAACGTCAGTTTCAGTCGAAGTAGATATGTTCTTTTCAATTCTAACGGTCGAAGAGGTTCGGAACTTAGTATTGATTTTAGAGATTGGTTTTATTGTTTCTCATCAAAACTCTAAGATAAGTAGGTTTATTGTCTTGAATTTGACCTATTTTTTACGACTTGAACATCTGTTTTGACATCTGTCATCTTTCACCTTGGCAATTCTCGTATCAGGAACGGACGAAGATTAAACTGTCCAATATCAAAGTTCGCATTTGGTGTTGACACCGTCAGGTATACTTTGGTGAAACCTGAGTGTCTGACGTTAGGGACCGAAAATTTCACGTCATCTCATTAGTCAGGACCGTAGTGAGTCACTAAGTTAAAAGGAGATTCGTAGTGAATGTCAACATCTTTGAAACAAATGATGGAAGAGGGGATCTTGCATACTTTTACCATATCTGGATGGTTGTTTCGAATAATAACAAAAAAAAGAAAAAACAAAGTAAATTGACATTAACTCTTCTCTTTTTCTTTATATATCTGTATTTTTGAGAGAACCCTGGGATCGAAAAAGAGTTTTGTAACTCCTTCGCATACTTTTTGACTCAAGAAAGGACAAGAAAAGTCGACTAAACACACACACGAACCGAAACACAAAATGAGTAGTAAACGAAGCAATTCATAATATATAAACTTTATATTTTTTCAGATTTAAAAATACAGGTAAAAAATATGGACGAACGATCAGGTAGTAGTATAATTCAATTGATTGAGTATGAGGTAAACAGAAAGGGGTAGTGGTTGTGAAACCACTTACTTATCATCTCTAGATACTGGGTACTGGAGACTTCTAGGGAGAATTTAATAGTTCACATCTAATTTGTTACAAGTCTTAACGAAATCATATAAACTCTCTGATCCTTTCTCTTCGTCCCTTTATTATTCGTATTATGTATATTTATGTTGAGGGGAGGTTCGTGGAAAGTCTGGGGGAGATGGGTGACGGTCTTTCTGGGTCCACACGAACTGACAACTAGGACAAAGAACGTAGGGTCAGAAGACTCTAGATTAGTTGATTTACACTGATAGTTGGTTCCGGTTCTTTCCTAGTGATTTCGGACGTCCATCGAAACGTAAAAGAATTGTTTCCTGGACACCACTGAGTGTATTCTCGGAGTGTATACTCGGAGTCGATTCTGGGACGACGAGATGAGTAATTGGTTCATTTTATAGGACAGATTACTCGACGATCCCAAACACTTCCTCCACATTTATTCCTTGTGATTTTTCTTTTAACTCACTTAAGAGATGAAAGACTGATTAGGAGTTTTTCCATTTTATTTGTCCCCTGGTTTCAAGTCTCGAGTGGTTTCCCGTCGGAAATTTGTCGAATCCCATGACTTTTAGGGGTCACTGACAAATAACAAACAAAAATTGAGTCTCCGGATTAGGACCTTAGATCTTTCTTTCATCTTACCTTATGTATTTTAAACTCCGTCGAATTTCTAACAAATTTTGACTGACTTTCAACTTATTCTGGAGTACACGGTAGACTTAACATGACTATCCTACTGGTACGAGACTAACCGAATCGGATTCAGTATACGAGGTAGAGGTTTCTCCCCCGTCAATTGGAGACATTTTCGTACTCAGGGACGTCGAAATTCTTCTTCCTTATCCACGACTTTTCCGTCTGTGTTTCCAGGAATTCCTATTTCCTGGAGAGTAATACACATTCTTAACCGTCTCCTCCATACAGTATTAGAACTGAGAGACGAGTTTAGAGACCCTAAAAAAGGGAATCTCTGTCGTACAATCTTACTCACCTTTAGTAAAAGAAACCTAAATCCGTTTGGTAGGTAGGTAGGCAGGAAGGTGAGAAATTAAGTAAGTCGTAAACAGACTCGAAGAAAACATGTAGTCAGTGACATGATCCAGGACTTCAATGTTGATATTTTTTCTGTTTTATACCAAAGACGGGAGTGTCCGGAAATCATTATTGACCGTTTAGTTTTCGATCGACTCATGTGACCATTCCCCTTATGTCCGAGTTATTTACAAACCGTAAAAATACTGATAAAGACATAAACCAGAACTTAAAACTTGGAAGAATCATCTAATAACCAACACACTACTTCTGTACATATAAGATAAAGTGAACGACATAATAAACTTTAAAACAAATAAGACTTCATTTCGTGTACAGAAGAAGTTCTTTATAAAACACTAATTGAAGTCTCACCAAATATGTTGATCGAAGTCACACCAAACAACTTCTCCTGTGTTTTGTCTTATTATCATGATCCCAGGTAAAACTTTGCATTTTATCACACTATCAGTCCTAGGCAAAGACTTTCTCTAAGTAGTTTTCTTGTGTAGTGACACAGAAAAAATAAGTAAAGTTCCATTGAAAACAAGTCTATTAGATTTTTATGAGACACTTTAACAAGAAGCCCCTTATGATTATCTTTATGGGGGTTTTAGAAACCATTAAGATCGATCGTGTCTCGTCTTAATTACATTGAATCACATATAAAAAGACCGGATCTTTGACGTCTGGTCCCTCGCAATGTACTGAAATCCTCTTGGGTTTCCAACCATACTATATATTGAGACTTTGATTAAAGGTCGAGACAGTTTGATGAAAAATAGGGGTGGAAGTCTAATAACCCGAAGGGAGCACCGAGTCTATCATTTCTTATAAGGACGTCACGTCCTGGACCCGAACTAGAGACCCAGTCCTTCTAGGGGACCTCTTCCTTTGTCGTTGGGTGAGGTTATAAGAACGGACCTCTTAGGATCCCTGTCTCCTCGGACCACCGATATCAGGTGCTCCAGTGTTTCTCAACCTGTGTCGACTCCCTGATTGTGACTAATACCTTACCATCTCTGGACATATAAGTAACGTCATTTTGTAGACCTCTTCTGTATAAAGTTAGTTACTGTACTTCTCATCCAATGTTTAGAGTATTGTTATCTTATAAGGGATTGAGAATGGGTGCAGGAATAGTAGGACATCCAATTATGTAGTCTAAACTGTCTACAAGGAGTTTCTTAAGTAAGTCCGAAAAGAATAGGTACACTTGATACTCGACACTTGATCCCATTTCAGTCTGAAGACAAAACGAGTCTCACGGGGTGCATGGTCGACACTTTGGTCTTCACCAACCCACTACTATCGTCACAAAACTAGTAAGAGAGTGTAAATTCTACGAATTAGAGAACCTAATTCGACTTGACATCTTTTTAAAATCTCGTTTTAGTCAGTTTATTTGTTGATGGCAGAGATACTAATTTTTTTAAGTCATAGTGTAAGGTTCATAGTAGAAGGTGGAAGTCTCAGCAACTCCTAAAAAATGATAAATTACAGACCCATTTTAACTTTTTTTTTTTATATAGAAGGGACGGATCAGATAATTCCTCGTTTTATGTGCCACTGTCGTAACTTCGTCATAAGTATCATCAGTATAAAGGGAATTGGGTTTAGTCCTGAACGGTAGGCTGCAGGTAACCATAGAAAACAAAGCCTCTGTCACATACATAAAATTTAGACCGGAACCATCATTTTATGTCTTTGTCACTACCGGTAGGTGAAGGTGGAAGGAGTGGTCTTCAAAGTCGAAGTCATTTCGTCTCGTAGTAAACGGCCCCCCTTTCTACGTGTCGTCACTACGTTTGGCTGGTAGGCATAGAGGGGCCGAAACGACGTGGTGTGACAACTCAGAACAATTCACGTGAAACATCCGACGTGACAAGTCAGAACTAAAAGGAGGATTGTGGAGACTACTGTGACAGGTTAATTCAAAAATTATCTTAGTTAGTTATAAAAGAAAGAGTTTATTAAAGTGGAATGGGAAAACTTTTACTTTAGGAAATGAAAATTTTCTATGTAAAGTTCCCAAAGGAATCTCTAGTCAGACGATCGAACAAATATTTTGTGGAACCGTCTCTTCTCAAAATTTTATAGTAGCTCAAATTCTTGTGGTGTCCTGAATGGTGATTAAACGTAAATTACAAATATCAAGAGTTTAACACCGACAACATTATTGGTTTTATAAAAACAGGACTTATAAAACATCTAATACAAAGGGATAAGAAAGAGGAAGTGGGCTTAAGGGGTGTCATCCACCCGTCTAAAAACAATGTATCGGACCGAAAATAAATAGAAATGACCAAATTAGAGTTGTTCAGTCAGGAAGATTTATACTTTTATTTACATAAGACACCTTTCTCAAAACAGAAAAGTTACGGTAGTAAATAACTCACCTTAATCTGATAGTAACTAACACACCAATCCATTAAAGGAAGACAAGGAAATAAACGTAGGAACGATTCCTCGACGGAATTCTAGTCAAGAATAACAACGGTGGTGGAATACCATTTAGTACGTTTAGTTCGACGTAATCGTTAATCTGAATGGGAATCTAGTAACATAAGGAGTAAATCTTTATCCTTAAAACCTCATTCGATATTTATAAATCACTAGTTACATTAGACCACGTACACCTACCGACAATCCTTAAGAGGACAAATAATTCCTAACCAAGTTGCCCGTCTAGTCTAGGACGGTCCGAAGACGACAAGGACTGAGGCAAAAGACATCTTTTCAGAATTGAGGGATCGTGTAATAAGTACGTAGAAAATATTATACCGGGGTTGTTTGAAAAAGTACAAGCAGAGGGTGGTAAGGACGAGGAGGAGAAACGGGTATAATGAAGGGCTTTGTGTGTACATATGTGTGTGTGTTTGTGTGCGTGTGACGGTAGTGGTGGGGTGTGATAAATTCCTCGGGGAACTTGAACGTCAAGGGATTTATCCGTAAGTAGAAAAGAAGGGAAGGCAATTAGAAAGAGGTAGACCGGCGTAGACTCAAGACTATAAAATCATACACTTTCTAATATTGATCAACAAAAAACGAATCAAACTGAATGATTTATTCCAGGAACTCTCGTACCCGTATGACATGAAAGTATAACAGACATGGGTCGTGTCACCGAACTTGTAATATTTGAAAGTAATTGATAAACAGGTTTATTCCCCTTAATTATCCACTGTATACATTTATAATAATCAGATAGGAAACCTGTTGGACTTAAAAAAGAGAAGACGATTTTCTTACGTCAAAGGTCCATATATTTTAATCAGAAAAGAAGAGTAAATGTATCCTAATGTTTTTTTCGACATATGGAAATACTTCCAAAACATGGTCCTTAAGAAGTTGTGTCGAAAATTCCACGGAAGGTCAACGTTTATCAAAAGTAACAAACTTATTAGAGGACAAATTAAATCTCATCACCGAAAAGGTGTCGAGATCGACATCTTCAAGAGGATTGGTGTGACGAAGTCATAAATGGACGTCACAAGTCTATACAGATGTCCGACTAGGACTCGTAGTCAAAATTAAAATTACTTGTCTAAAAAAAAGTCTACTTGGTTATGGTAGACACTGGTGACCAAGTAAGGGAGATCAACAGTCAAGTCTTGTAAACCGTTATTTACGATACGTGAAGAACACATAAACGATAATATTCTAAAATGTCAAATCGTAGAAGTTTACTATTGTATAAGAACAAGTGAAGAGACTAGGTAATTTATTGAAGAGACCTGTCAAGACAATCAATAACCGACTAAAGATGAATCTTTTATCAAACTTAAACATCTACGGAAAATTCAATGACAAATTAAAGAACACCGTACCTTTAGAACGTAGAGACATAAACGAGATAGTGTAGAACAACTATCTCGGAAGTCGTACAGGTCCAGACCCAGAGAACAAGGTCACTTGTGGATTCAAACAATGTTGAAACGGACAGAAATTACAATCAGAAAGACTTGGTCAATCAAACCATATTAACAGAATTTGTCATATAATTATAAAAAAGGGAATTAAAGAAAGTTAACTACTATAATGGGAATAAATGTATCGTGTACGTAAACATAGAAAAAAATAAGAAGGAGTCAAAAAACGAAGGAGTGGACAAGAGTAATTAAGAAAAAATAAACATTAAAGTCTCAATTGGACATGCATTAAGAAAGTCACCAATAAAAATTTAAGACTCCTTCGTATTTAGACATGCAGAGTCAAATACCGGGAATTTTTACTTCATCGTAAAAAAATGAAACACATACACGGTCGGGGACATGATCTAGCACCCCTGTACTATAAGGGTTATGTCAACAAAGGAACTGTTTTGTACATTATGTGGTCTCTTTGTCTATCTCATCACTTTTGATGTCTTAGGACACATCTGAATCATGTGTGGTGTGTCGCAAGACTGGGAACAGCGTCTGTAGTCGAGTACAGACGGGAACCCTAGTCAAGACAATAATAGGAGACAAACGTTTACTCCTGGGATTTCGTGAACGACTTCTAGTGTCAATTTTCCATTTTTACGAGCCTTCCTTTTGAGTACCCACGTTCGTGATAAGACCTTTTCCTTTTATCGTCTTTTCACAGGATAAAGAAGGTAGAACCTTTTTAACTAGACCTTCGTCAAGGAACTCAACATATACCAATGATCGGAGGGCTCGAAGTTCCGTTTCTTCGAATAAACGAAATGAAAACGAAAAGAAACCGATAAAGTCCATTACCGACTTTTTTTAGTGTATAAAATTTTCTATTCTCTAAATAGTATAAACAAAATGTTTACACTTAGAAACAATAGAATTTAGGTGCTAAAAGTTTTGGTACCAACTATACTCTCTCGTGACAAAGAAGGTAGTTTTACAAATTTTTATGAACGTCCCGGTTCCTGTGAACCAATAAATGTATAACTACACTTAATGTAACGAATGGAGAATTAGTAGACGACTTTCCCTAAAGAAATTTCTGAAAACCAGTCGCTCCCCATTTCCATAAATGGGGAACTTAAAATCTCTTTAAATTCCCATCTCTTGTAATGCACTACACGATACAAGATAAAGAAACCCTTTCTCTTCTAAGTTCTCTCTATAAGATCCTGCAACTACAAAGTCTTTATTTTATTCTACAGTCGAAACACAAAAATATTAAAACGTAATAAGACCTGTTCCCGGTTTAAGAGAATTAATTAATACGGAGAAGACTAGGAAGGTATTTGACCTATGTCAGGTCTATGTATACCCAATTTCTCCAAAAACATTCTAATGAAGTCTTGGATGCGTGGTAAATTTTGTTATAAAGATACTCTTCCACGTCGGACTTAAGTCTTGTGTGAAAATCCTAAATTCAACCTTCTAAAGCATAAAAACAAAATTTTCAATTCAAAATGCACAAGTGCTTAAAAGTCATGCTATCTTGACGAAGCCTAGAGATCTTTGACAAAATAGGTCGAACAAAAGAGACCATTGTTTTGATGATCATAGTCTCCGGTCATTTTTTAAAACCGTGGAGGTGGATTCAACAAAAATATTCCAATAAATCCTACTAGTATGAGGGATGACTCATTTCCTGAATTACTAAGATAAGTTCTGAAATGTATTAAATACAGGTTCGACGACCGTTACAAGACCACCATTTAATTTCTACATATAATTAAATGACACGATAATTTATTTTCTTCACAACCAATGCGTGTCGTTTCTCTAGGAAAAAAAAAAAAAGTTCTACTGTCATGTTTCAATAAGACCCTCAATGTGCAGTTATTCTCAACGGTGAGAAGAAAGACATTAACCACATGTCTCACATATCTGTGGTACCTAAGTAAGTCTCCGTCCGTTACTGTTCGATTTAAATATTTAAGTGAATATTGGGTATACTATGCAACAAATCTTTTTACAACTCGAGACGTATGTCTGTTTAAAATAGCACTCTCATAGACATAGAAGATTCGTTGGGTTGTTTCCTTTATATCGACCCGGAGTCCTTGACGTTTCGTCCATGGTTACTTTAGTCGCAAGACAAGTGTCGAAGACTAGAGGACGAAGAGAGAGACGTGTCCGAAGTAAAAAGAAAAGTTCAACTAACTGTAAAAAATGGCGGACCCATTGCGAGACGCTCGTGCATGAGGGTTCAATCGAAAAAGTGGACCTCTCTCCGTCTGGGTTGGGAGACCCTATCCTTAGAGTTTGGAGTCATGTACCGGAGACTAACTGGACCAAGCAAAACCCACTGGTCCGCCCATCGACCGGTGTACCGACCTTCCGTCCCGGCGTGTCATTGGTGAGTCGACACCTCCGAACATCCCGTTGGAACGTCGTTACCTCCGTCGGTCACGGCACCTGCGAGTGATGGAGGTCCGTCGGGAGGTGAGCAGGTGAGTAGTAAAGATCGGACGTGTGTGTAAGCGATCTAGGTTGAAACTCTGAGAGTGACAGAAGGAAGTTTTTACTAATATATTAAAATTAGATTTAGATTAAAGGAAAATTTTCGATGTTACCTATGAGAGGTCAATAGAATCTGAATTTTCTTGTACCGATTATTTTCTCATTTATATTTTTAGGGTGATTTCAAGGGTCTTACTGTTTCTTTCATTTTATAAGAAGTCAGTTCGGAAAAGAGAATTTTTATAGGAGTGAATTTTGACATTTTGTAAAGTTGTTTTTGTAAAGAAGTTTATACAATAAAATTTATGATATAATGAATTCGTTTATAAATTTATGATATAATCAAAGAGACTTATGAACTGAACTTAAATTAAGGTGGACAGACGGTTTACAACTTTGAGGTTTTGGTAAAAGTAACCGGTCCAATTTACAAATAAAACAAAAGGGTGTATTATACGAGAAATTTGACAGTGTCTGTATGGTTGAGACTGAAGAAAAATTATTCCTGAACCATCCCTAAAATAAAAAAGAAGTCAATTACCATTTCCTATACGAAGAGAATTCCTTATACGTTTCCATATAAGTGTAAGGGACAGATGTCTTTCGTAGATGACGGAAACAATCACAACCCTTTATTTGTAATTGAAAGAATTTCCTTCAAATTTTGTACAGGTAACATAAACGGATGTAAAAACTTCGGAGTGAAAATAAAGGAATATTAGTTTAATAGTTACTGGAAAGAGTATCTCACAGGCCAAATTATATTGTTCGCTGCAACATATCTGATCATGTTCCTTTTTCACAGTGTGACGTGATTAAATAAACTAGTGCCCCAAAGGGAAATACGAGTAGACAAATACACTAGTCTATGGGTAAACTTTTACAACAAGAATAAAAGTTTCTTGTACACATAGTCAAGTCAAGTCAGCGAGTCAGCACAGACTGAGAAACGCTGGGGTACTTAGCGTCGTGCGGTCCGGAGGGACAGGTAGTGGTTGAGGGCTTCAAGTGAGTCTGAGTGCAGGTAGCTCAATCACTACTATAGGTCGGTAGAGTAGGAGACAGCAGGGGAAGAGGAGGACGGGGATTAGGGAGGGTCGTAGTCTCAGAAAAGGTTACTCAGTTGAGAACCGTACTCCACCGGTTTCATGACCTCAAAGTCGAAATCGTAGTAAGGAAGGTTTCTTTAGGGTCCCGACTAGAGGAAGTCTTACCTGACCAACCTAGAGGAATGTCAGGTTCCCTCCCTGAGAGTTCTCAGAAGAGGTTGTGGTGTCAAGTTTTCGTAGTTAAGAAACCGCGAATCGAAAGAAGTGTCAGGTTGAGAGTGTAGGTATGTGCTGGTGTCCTTTTTGGTATCGGAACTGATCTGCCCGGAATCAGCCGTTTCATTACAGAGACGAAAACTTATACGATAGATCCAACCAGTATTGAAAAGAAGGTTCCTCATTCGCAGAAAATTAAGGTACCGACGTCAGTGGTAGACGTCACTAAAACCTCGGGGGGTTTTATTTCAGACTGTGACAAAGGGGTAGATAAAGGGTACTTCACTACCCTGGTCTACGGTACTAGAAACAAAAGACTTACAACTCGAAATTTGGTTGAAAAAGTGAGAGGAGAAAGTGAAAGTAGTTCTCCGAAAAATCCAGGAGAAGTGAAAGACGGTATTCCCACCACAGTAGACGTATAGACTCCAATAACTATAAAGAGGGCCGTTAGAACTAAGGTCGAACACAAAGAAGATCAGGTCGCAAAGAGTACTACATGAGACGTATCTTCAATTTATTCGTCCCACTGTTATATGTCGGAACTGCATGAGGAAAAGGATAAACCTTGGTCAGACAACAAGGTACAGGTCAAGCTTGACAACGAAGGACTGGACGTATGTCCAAAGAGTTCTCCGTCCAGTCCACCAGACCATACGGGTAGAGAAAGTCTTAAAACGTGTCAAATAACACTAGGTGTGTCAGTTTCCGAAACCGTATCAGTTATTTCGTCTTTATCTACAAAAAGACCTTGAGAGAACGAAAAAGATACTAGGTCGCCTACAACCGTTAAACTGGAGACCAAGGAGACGGAAAAGATTTTGGTCGACCTTGTACACATATAGAAACTTATAATATCAGAAAATATGTATGAAAAGAATTTTCTTGATTATCGAAAGTGACACATGAATAAAAAAAGAAATTTAATTATCCGTATACTTAAGGTGCACTTAACGTATCACCAAACATGAAAAACGTTTAAAGTACTCATGTGGAATCCAAAGAACATAATCTGGATTAAGTGATGTCTTTCCTCGTAGAACTCCCCCTCCATAAACTTCGGTATCACCATCACTAGAAGGATTGGAAATTGAAGGGACTTTTCTACATGGAACTTAAGAAAAGAAAAGAGGTAGATATTACTTTCATGTCTAGTAATACTTACGGTGTCAGAGAGAAGTTGATAGGTATAGTGTTCTGGACGACCAAAGGATTCAGGTAACGGGAAGACAAACTCAGTTCCCTCCGTATTGTTTTCAACTACGGCATTTATCGATATAGTCACGACGTCCTCTTCACTGAACTGTGTGCAAAAGGCAAAACTTTACGGACCGATAAAGGGTCCTCAATCCTTGGAGAACCAAAGAAGGTCACTACAAAGAAGATATAATCTTAGTGACGTTTATGTGACTCCGATAAAAGATCATACCTGAACGTGTCCAACAGACTAGAGAATTTAGAATCTTAGATATCGAGACTTCATAAAGATTTCTAAAGTCCTCAAGTGATTCCATGTCCTATGTGTACCTTAATGTCTTGTAGTCGTGTTATGTCTCCTCTGTCTTGAGTCAGTGTCACTCTACTTCGTCGAATTGGACCTCTAAGGGTACAGCACAAGCTCTGTTTTGTTCTGGACCTTATGTCCAGAAGACTAAGTACCCAGTCGTAAGAGAAGAGACCGGTGAGATCTTAAAAAGACTACCTTATCTTACATAGAGTCCCAGTATATTCTTCTATATAGTCTCGAAATCTAATACTAATTTTCGACAATGGTGAGTTTTAATGACTAAATCGCCTATATCTCTAACCTAACCTTAACATAATTGGGATATTATATGGGATAGGTAAGGAAAAGTTTATGTGGAGGAGCTTACAACAGAATAAACGAAAGACAAATATAGAAATAGTAGTTTTATTTTGTCACGTATTTACCTCTTGAAGGATTCTGCATACGTGATAAAAAAAAAGTTAAAATTCAAAAAATAATTCTACGCTTCACAGAAGTAATTTTAGGTAGGATGTAAACGAATATAGGCAGAGAGTTCTATGAGAAATAATGAAAGTTCAAAGTAACAAGAGTTCCAGTGAAGTCGGCAGTAGGGTGGGGGTTCAGACGAAGTCAACAGAAAAGAGAGTAACTACTTCAAACTCTACCTACCGAAAAGTAACCGACATCGATTCTAAGGTCATTTAACAATCCTGTCCTGTCCATTTTTTCGTTACAGGAATAGGACGGTCAGTTGTAAATAAATCTTACACATCTAATTTTTACCATTCATAACTTCTTCGTGGGTAATATCACTTAGCAAACAGTTCGGGGAACAATTCAGTAAGTGGAAGTAAACTGAACAAAATACGATAGACAGTACACGTTTATCTATTTACGTCCATTTAGATAAAGAAAAATTTGACCTCATAGAGTCAGAAAAACCTCAATTCTATTATAATAATCAATGAACAAACTGAGACACAACAGGAGCTTTCGTAAGGGACTTCAATTTTTATATATATTTAACGTAATTTTTTTTTACAACCACTCATAACACTACTCTCTCTTATGACTGAGAATTCGAGTAAGTACCGGTGATACTGACGATTTTTAGTCCAGATCTTTAGTTATATTATCTAGTGTATTTACACATTATTGATATATGTGGTCGTGCCACCTCTGTCGACGAGTGACACGACATAGGTAGGAGGAAATACCTGGACCAAAGATCGACAACCGTAGGTCTCATGGTGTGGGGAGAAGAATGAAACGTCGATCCAACCCAGTATGGCAACCCGACACCGGTCACTTTACATTCGTATTTAAAGATAAACCTGAAGAGAACCAAAAGAATTTATCTTCCCCGTCTCCCCATATGGAGAAAAGAATAGAAGGATACAAACTAATGAACTAGGTCTACACTAATAGACCTCAAAGCCCCCAATAAGACATAGTACTTCTATTTCGATTTCGGACGTGTTAAAATATGTAGTTAATATAGAGTCACTTCGTCCCTACTCCACCACCCTTTACTTACATGCTTACTGACTTACGTATTTATACATTTATTTATTGAAAATTTCGTACCTTTTTTTATTTTTCGATGTCGAACTTTTACAGTCTCGGTTACAACCTTCATTGACCCCGAGAGTGTCGTAGTCGTTCGTCAATAAAATTCGGACTTAATGAACAGAGATCTTAAGTGAATACACTCCTTTTTATTTAAAGACAGAACAAATTTGTAGATATTAAACATTAACATAATATAAGTCGGTTTTTGTGAATCGATCATCATGGACACTTACTCTGAAACTATTTTAACTCTTATATGAAGATCTTTCACTAATTTAGACAAAAAGTATAACTTCCTTATAAGACAGTACGTCGGACACTAAAAGTTTCTTAACGGTATCGGTACGCTACTCACAATTATGAAATTGTGGTACTGTTTTCACAAAGCCGTATTCAGAGTACAATTAATGTCAAAACAAATAGTTTTGAATAGTTGTAGTCTTCCAACTTCTTCAGTAAGTCGTAAATCATGATACAAAGGACGACGAATTTAAGGTCTCCTTTTATACCCTTTCCTAAACTAAAATATAAAAAACAAACAATTAGTTTTATAGGTAGGACGATGAATTCTTTAATTTTATGACACGATATCTTTTATTCGTGGTAGACCCGACACACAAAAAGATGCAGGAGATTTCTTGTAATACGTTTTCTCCAATACGTTTCCGTGCGAAGTCCATTGACATGAATGTCCTATGGACTCCACCCTGATATCCTCATGATGAATCTTTAACCATAACAACAAGAAATCCGTGAGTCAGCACAGACTGACAAAACGTCGGAGTAACGTCGGACGGTCCGAAGAGACAGGTACCCTAAAGGGTCCGTTCTTTGGACCTCTCCCAACAGAATAGGAAGAGGTCTCATAGAAGGGCTGGGTCCCTAGTTTGGGTGTAGAGGACGTAACCGTCCGTCTAAAAAATGGTGACTCGGTGGTCCTTTGGGGGGTATTTTTTAAATACTTGTTGTTCCAGGTTGGTATGTCGTGTCCCTTGATATAAGTTATAGGACACTGTGTCATATGACCTTTTCTTACACATACACATATATGTACAAAAATTTGACACATCGAAACGACATGTCTTCTTTAGTTGTAACATTTAACCGGTATATGAAGTTATTTCAATTTTTTTTACTATATGTTTAGTCTAACAAATAAAATAGTATAACATTTACATGGTTCTTTCGTTGGTATATTTGTTGAGATCTCCTAATGAAAACAGGATACTTCTTGGAATTATATAACAAAACAATTCCAGTATAAAAGTAACACACCGAACAGTAGTAACTAAAGTCGTAACAGATACACAACAACCAACACAAAAATTAAGTGGAGATAGTAAACCCGTTAGACCAATACTTTGAACAACGGGGGATTGGTAGTCCCAATAACCTGAAGAGACTGGTCGATTAATTTAAGACGAGAGGGATGGAGTGGAAGTGGGACTCGAAAGAACAACGAAGAATGAGAAACCTTTTCCCAACTGGAAGGTTCTGTCTACTCTTGTACGAATCCAGTGACATCATACAAAGGGTGAATTTTAGATGTGATTTGTGTGTGTTTGTGTGTGTGTGATAAATAAGAGTTCCACGAATAGTTACACAAACAAAGGAACCGTAGTAAAAGACTCAGTCACTACAGTCAGTAGTGGTTGCTCATTTTTCGGAAATAGTGTCTTACTGTCACAAAATTTTTTAGAAAGTGGCTCGACAAACGTCACGTGGACAGAAGGAAGGCTCTAAGAGAAGTATGACGTACCATAATGCTGGTCTCGTAGTCGAAACTCCAGTCTGTCTGGAACCATGAGTTCAGTGCCAAGGTACGGAACAGAACGGGGTCCATAGAAACAATCATAGGATCCGTTCAACGAATTACAAAGACTGAGAGTCTAAGGCATTGACTTCGGTGTAGAATCTTGACAACTCCTCCTACACACTTTTGTGTACATTGCATGGATCAAGTCACGGGTCGTGAACACACAGATTTTTTGCCATAGATAGAAACTGTTTTAGAAATATTTTTACATGTTATTCCGATTCAAGGACACGTGTACGTATGTTTACCTTATATCAAATCCATGTCAGAAGGAAAGTGTCACTGGCCTCTGTCTTGGTCAGTTTCTCAAACGTTGTGTATACTTTCTAGTTTAATAACCCGATAAAAGACTGTCACGGACGAGAGTGGGTCATCTTACTGAGATCTTTACATCGTTCATAGAAGTCTTCCCTGATATGCTCCGTCAAGGTATTGTAAACAGGGGAACATAGAACAATTTACAGAACGAGCGTAATCTTCCGAAAAGATTCAGAAGAGTTTCGATGTGTCTCGAGTTCAACCTCGCCGTGATTACAGGTCAACGTAAGAAACCCATTACAATGAACCCATTTTAAATGAACCTCTTAAGATAGGTATAAACCTGTCTTTTACAAACTCCCTGTTCAAAACAAGATCGTTAGTCATAGTATCACCTTTTACAGGACCAAAACTTCTTCCTCAGAATTGAGGGATCGTCATACGGAAATGGAATTCCTTTTCGGTGTTGTGAGAGTAGGTTCATCACTTGCGTGGGATTGGGGTGAACCGAAGACTCCAGTCTTCCCTGTTCCTCAGAAACCCGACCACTCCGACCCCCTTTTCATGTGTCCTTGAAAGACAGGACGAAAACATTCAAAAGACATTTAATTTTACTAAAGTTTTATACTTCAATCAACCAAACAAAAAAACTTCGGTGTCTCCAAGTCACTGTGGTCACAGAAGTAGCCAGTTTACCTCTACCATTATTATCGACTGGAAGACTGGGTTCTGTCAACAGTCCTCTTAGTTGTTCATTTCGTTATGTGTATCTCGAGTTTTGACCACGGGAAGACCCGACTCAGAAGGAATGAACTGTAGTGGCAAAATGGTGGAGGCCAGAAGGGCAAGAAGAACGACGGTTCCAATAGAAACGAAGAATTTCAGAAACACCAATGAAGTGCATTCCATTTCGTGACGATTTGTAGTGGTCAATGGTTTTGTTAAGAGGAAAGAAGGAAGGAAACATTAGGCAAGGTGTGGGAGACACCGTACGGAAGCAATTCGGAAGAAAGACTTTTTGGGTCGGATTACCGGTGACTGTAAATTAGTTTATTGTCAATGCTATGTAAATGAGTACTCATTTCCGACTAATTTTAAACCCGTGGTTGTAGACTCCTACCCTTAAAGTAGTAGTTTATAGAATTATCTTTGGTAAAACAATTTATTGGTATTAATGTCCAAAATGTAAATACTAAGATCCCCTAAAACGACAAGACGTAAGAAACTTCGGGTTCTCCGATAGTATCAAAAGTCCGACGAACTTTATGATTAAATTTATGTAGGTTCCGAAGAAGTCTTCTATTCCGGGATGCCCTGAGACAGAAAGGTTCTAAAACTTGGACGTCAATAAAATTTCATATAAATTTCAATAAAAACAAAAAAAAAAAATTAAAAAAATTTAATCCATTCTCAAAAATTCCATCTTCATTTTTATCTGTTAAAAAACTTACACATCTATAAAGACGAAAAAGGACAATTATTAAATTCTTAAAAAGAAAATAATACAAACTTTGGTTTCGTCAACCCTATCGGTTTTACGGGAACTTAAGAGTAGTCTCAGTATAAACCAGTTCAGACAAAGACCCAAAAAAGTCACTAATTTGGAACCGTAGCAGTCCTTTAGGAAAAGAAGAAAAACAAACCCCAATTGAGTACGAACGTCGATGTAGTCAGAAACACCGTCTAAAGACAACTACTTGAACGAGTAAAGACTGAGTGCTTTTGTCGAGTCGGTTAATACTCTTTTCTTTGCAGTCGAACTTTTACCAATTCTCGTAAGAGAAATCCCTTTATTTGTTGAATCAAACCAAACAGAACAAAGATTAGAATTGAGTCTACCGCAGGTCAACATTTTCGGACAAAAAAGAAGACAGTGTATCAGGGAACTCTTAAAAAGGATCCGACTACTGAAGCAAAGAAGTGACCACGGATCATCTGAAGTAATAAGGAGAAAAGTATCAAAGAAGAAAACTTAAAAACATTTCGTACACACTAAGTTTAAATAACAACATGTACCCAAAAATGTGGGGATAAATAGTCAAAAAACGTCGTGACAAAAGGAAGTCTACTTTTAATGATTTACTTTTAAAATTGGTAAAATAATCTTATGGAAGAATCGATCTCATGAATTCCAAATGATATACTTCACGGTTTAAAATTTAATAAAATATTTGATTCTCTAACTTTCGTAGTCGTATTTAACATCCTCCGTCTCTGACACTTGACCAATAAGACTAGGTGGTGACTCGGTCAATAGGGACGACAAAGACCGTCGTCATCACATCGAAACGTCATCCCTCACCACTACTCCCCGTTCCCATCCAGGACCACATAAACAAGTCTTCCTAACTTTCCTCGTCGTAAATAGGACCAGGAACGAAATCCTCGAGATACAACAGATAGGAGTGTTCATTCGGACGGCAAAAAGATTGTCTCGCGATCACCATTTCCTGGGCGGACGATTAGGTCCTCTGTGTCCTCTGAGCCCAAACTAAAGACCCAGTCCTTCTAGGGGACCTCCTCCCGTACCATTAGGTGAGGTCATAAAAACGGACCTCTTAGGGTACTTGTCTCCTCGGATTACCCGACGACAGGTGTCCCAGTGTTTCTCAGCCTGTACTTACTTCACAGAATCGTACGTCATGGAGTGTCACTACAGTCTTGATTTCTCCTCAATCTATCTTTGCTGTTGTACTAATGTAAAAATTTTCCAGTGACTGACTACACACCCCACTCAACAAGGAAATCATAGCACCAGTAGGACACTCAGGGTCCATACCACACCGGGGACAAAACTTTAGTATCCCACCTCCGTGTCACGAGCAGGGAACTTCCCGTCCGTCGTACCCTCTCGGGTTACGAAAGGTTCAAGACGGGACGCCAAGACCACAGACTAACTTTGTATGGAACATCTCCTCTTTCGTTGAACTGAGAAGTCTGAGGAAGGGAGGGGAGACAGTGGAGACGAAATCGTCAAAGTAATGACTCCGAAGTCTCATTTTTAGGATAGAGTTGTCCTTATCTTATAATGTTCCACCTCTACAGTCTTAAGATTTTCTTTACTTCTTTCTCCACTTTTCCTAAATTCTCTTTCACTGGTCGTATCTTCAGTCAGTCTCTTTAAGGACGTCGACATATGACTTTGGGGGGTTTCTCCTCCTGGTTTAAATGCCTTGTCTCGTTTATGATTTTCGGATATTAGGTTGATAACCATATATATTTTCTCTGTTGATTACTCTTGGATGGTATATCGAGTCCTTTGAGACGAGCCTCGAGGCACCATTGGATTTACCCTTGCTTTAGGGTTTTACTCCCTTAAACACGTAATCATATTGACTACGTGAAACGACGTGTCGTCTGTATTGTGTTGAAACATTACGTCGGTATGAGGTTACTTTCTTAAGAAAATTCCATCTTAATTTTTTAGTCGTATCTGAAACCCTATTCTGTCTGGACCGAAGTCTTACATGTGCGGAGAATGGACGAATCGTTTGCATCTACTCCAATGGATTACATAGACTAGTATCTACGAAGTAAAATTTTTGTCCTTAGCATAGACGGGTAACTCTAATAACCTTTTTAATTTTCTCTATTACTTTTCTGGTTCACACTGTGGGTGTGTGTGTATCATCACTCAGTTGGTCACAATCAGGCGAAGGGGAATCTGATCACCAGGAGTAGACCACACTAAAACGAGGGTCGCCCTGTGAACCGTTACAAACCCAAAAGCAAAAGTGTCGGGTGTTTCACCACCCGTCTACCATAGTCGTAGATCACCCATCTCCAGTTCCTACGACGATTTGTAGGAAGTCCCGTGTCTTGTCTGAGTGTTGTTTCTTAATGAGTCGAGTTTTACAGTCATGATGGTTCTGACTCTTGGGAACGGAATCATAATTGAAAAGAGATATTTCTGACATCTTTCCTTGAAGGGACCGTCAGGTCACCAATTCTCAGGTGTAGAAGTGACGTTCCCCGAGTCCAAGGTAAGGACCAAACCCCTTGATTCTAGGGTGTACGAAGTACCGTGTCGGTTTAAAAAAAAAAATTATTAATATTTTCTTATATCTTTTTTTCATATATACCCAAACAAGGTGGTTATAAATACTTTGTGATGACATACAGTTCGAGACATCTTTGACCCTTGAATCATGACTCAATTCATCTGTAGTAGAGACGGTAGTCCATGGAGTGTAAGATCAACCTTTCTTTATCTGTTCTTTTATTCTCTCATTATAATGACACCGTCTACCATCATTCTCGATCCTTCTTTGTACTTCGTATCATTACCTGTCTCTCACTGGACTCCCTCGACGATCAAACATAATTCACCGGTATTTGTCAAACATATTTCACTGAAACCTTGTCTCTGGCTTCCTTAACTCCCTCGTTCGGCCTGTTACTATACCCCAATTTTGCAAGACCTGTCTCACATCATCCACGTTTCTGGGACCATACCTTTACAATAAACTGTAAAAGTTCTTTCAAGTCCTATCCGGTTTCATTGACCTCACTCCTGTCACCATCCTCCACTCCAGCCTCTCATTATCCCTTGGTCTGACACATCCCCGAAATACCCGGTAAGACTCCTAAAACCAAAAATAAAACATACACTATTCTTCGACAAAAAACAAAATTTAAAATGAAATATAACCCTTCTTATCGACGTACCTTCACGTACTAGACTAAAAGTCAAAAACTTTTGACTTTTGAGACTTTGAGACTTTGACTTTTGAGCTAGTGAGATCGATCACGTGTCAGTTCTGAGTCCCAACCCCTATCCTCGTCTCCGTCTCACCTTCGTCCTTCTGGGTGTTCCTCTAATAACGTCATCAGGTTCCCTCTCTACTCCTGCTACCGAACCTGGTCTCTTCATCCTCACTTTCACCTTCCACTACTTTTCAGTAAGGTCCATATACAATTTCCGTTTTGAGGACCTTGAACGAATCTTCCTTAATTCATTCGATTTTTTTTAAAAAGTGTATAATTTCTTTAGAAGTAACTTTTATGAGTCTACATAGTGTATCATTGTTGTCCCTTTAAGTTCCTTCCGAGAGAACGAGAATGTCTCAAGGGATATAGGAACTGTTCCTACACTCCGGATACGACGTTACAGTCAGAGGGACGAAGCGTCCTAAAATAAAAATTTTTATACATTCACTTCGACCGGACTCAAGTCATGTATACAACCTGACGAGTTCTTAAACTAGATTGAGTCCCACTTTCTCTTTCGTACTTCATTTAAAACACGTTAGCAACCTTGTTTGTATGTACAAAAGGTCAACACTTAAAAACGGGATTTGTTGGTTGTATAAAGTGATACAGGAGTACATAAACGATCTGAGATTTTTCAGTACAGTTGAGTAGACCTATAATGTATTTGGATACTCTTAAAAATCTTCTTAATAAGTCTTATGGATTTCTCGAATGTATATAATTAGATTATACGAGTGAAAACCTATATGTCGGTTTATCTTTGGTGTGTTTTCCAATATCTTGAGAGTTAGTCCTTTTAGTTTTTCTCCAGGTAGAAGACAGTGAAATTTCTCGATCAAACTTGTCTTTAAGTGTATCGAAAAATATAATAAACGGTCGAATCAATAATGTTTCGGACAAATGTTAAAGTCCTTTTGTAGTCATTTGTAATCATGATTATGATGTACTCCCAGATGTTGATTTGTACCCTAATCCAACAAACCATGATTCAATTACCCTTTTTTACTATGTCAACAAACGTGTCGTCTTTGATTGCGTTGTAACATTTCGTTAATATAAGGAAAAAAAAAAATTAACTATGAAAAGGATCGTGAGTAAAATAGGGTTCTGTCCTTTACAAAATAACTCTTATTAAAAGAGGTGATGATCGATTATTTAAGTCTAAAATTTTACACTTCGTCCGTAATGGGGTTAAATTTTACATCATAAAACTAAAACTATTGTTGATATAAAAGAAATATATTAGTAAGTACGAGTAAGAAACATCAAATTTTATATCCTTTTTCTTTTTTTAGGATATAATTGTCATTATATAAATCTGGGTCTCATGTCTGGTTTTTTAGGTTATAAAACTTTGTTGAGATAATACTTTATTATAGTGTTTATAGGAAGACTCATAAAGAGTTAGTGACTACGAAATATAAATGACTCTTAATGATTGAATAAAACTCGTGTTTTTAAGAAAAGTTTAAGGAACTTACAAGAGGATCTTAGATATCGACAAAGAAGTCCTTTGAAGTAAACTGATCCTATTATGTAAGAATTATGGAACCCGTATATTTTAACCACCTAATATTTTTAGTGAAACCCCCTTCTTTAGTTATGGTTACCTTTGGAAATAAAAATCCGATCCTTTATATAACATAGAAATGAGTCAATAAGAACCCGAAGACAACACCGAGTCGACCGTTTCTTAGACGGACGTCACACCCTCTGGACCCAAACTAGGTACCCAACCCTTCTAGTGGACCTCTTCCCTTCCTGATGGGTGAGGTCATAAGACCGGACCTCTTAAGGTCAGGACCCCAGTGTTTCTCGGCCTGTACTGACTCACTGAAAGTGAAAGTGAAATGATCAATATATTAAGTCTCTTTCAAGACCCAGTCCGAATTTACTTGAAAACTAAAGTTCCAATGTGGTTGGTCTTAAGACTTGACCGAGGGAATTGTAGTGTCACTGTAAGAGGAAAAAGTGGGAGGAAGTGAAAGAGACTCTTGTATATAGGGTTGATTACGACAGAGAGACACTGAAAGACGGAGAACTCAGTAGCGAAACTATTACCAAATCGTGTACCTGAAAATAAATTACTGGAAGACATTGAGTTCTAAAGTGATGAAAGGTTTTAGAGAAAAAAGGGATTAACATTAAGTCAATTCTTTTTTTTAAAATTAATGACTTTACACATAGACTTTTTCATTTTCAAGGGAGATTACAACGAGGGTCTCTACTTATGATAATTTTCGCATTACGCATATGAAGGTCTACAAACGTTTGTACATACATACAACACACGTCTGTGAAGACACAAAGTTGTATTTACCCTAGTTCTGTGTGTCGTAAGATTAAGAGTCGAACTAAAAAAGTCAATTACCATGTAAGAACGTCGATATTAGGGACCTCCGTCTTCGTCGTGTGTGTCTCTTCACGTACCCCATACTATGATCGGTCTCCTCGCACATACCAAATCTTCTCTCCTTCGTTACACCGGACCCTAGAACTCCCTTTTGAACGATTTTCTCCACTATCTAGAACAACCGTTTGAACCATCTGCTAATACGACTTTCTTTTCCTCGATTCAACGGTACCCCTACCCTCTCCCCTACAGGTCGTGTCAGTACTCCCTCCCCGTCCCCTATCGACTTGTACCGTCTACACTGTTTCCTACTGGAGACACGGATCCAGAAAAGAGGAACAAAAACAAATTTCACTAACACGGGTCCACCCAACCCTCTCAATTTTATAAACCTTCCGTGGTCGTCTTGGGACAACACCAGGACGTCCGGGTTTGACTACTCGTAACGTCACCCGTTAATTTTCGTCCCCTTAGATGTTCTACAAAACGTCCTTTGTACGAGTTGAGAACCCTCCCCTTAGGTCATTTAATGTTTGACTGGGTCGTTCGTCTCGGTCGTGAGTGGACCCGTGGTCCAACGGAGACGTCATTAGGTCTATTTCGGGGTATTGGAAAGACCTGGAGTCGAAAGAAGAAATGTCACTCAACCTTTACATACACCAAAGACTCTAAGAAGTCCTACGGCACGACAAATGACTAGAAACTCATAGGAAGACGACACCTGGTGTCGTTTGTACTTGTGGTAGTCGTAAGGTGTCAATTACACAACAGTACAACGACCTACGACGACGTTAACGAGACATACATCGAAAGTTCAAGTCGTTGGATAGGGACAGATTGTATTCCATAAACCATCCAATGGTAACCGTAAATCGCAAAAGGTAGGTCTTTCCTGAAACGTTAAGTGAACATTCTGAAGATTCACAGTAGTTTTATTCTAAAAAAAAATTTTTAAGTTCCATCTTCACTTTCGTCTATTCGAAAGTAGAACCAAATTTACAATACAAGATACTAAGACACAACGACTTCTTTCAGTACACAGAACTCTTCGGCGGCTCTCTATGCGGTCACGTGTCGAAGACATTGTAAATGCATACGAAGTCACTTTCGTACTCTCTTAAATTTACTTTGACGTACGATGTCTACCTTAGGTCGGAGTATGGAGTTTGACTTTGTACGTCCCGTTTACCACTAACAGCAACGACAGTGACTTTCACAAAAAGTTTCTACGTCCGTTAAAGTGTAGTTGACTTCATTTTTGAAACTTTGTTTCAAAGTTTCAAAGTTTGTGACTTTGAAACGTAATTGTTTATATAAGGCTCTCAGACAACGTAAGTCCATAACTTGTTTAATATGATGTATGTGTAAACATCCCTATAAACGAGGGGACAAAAGTAAGTTCATCCTGGGTCTTTCATTTAAATGGACGGAACGTTAAGACGGAAAACAACATGTTATTGGTCTTTCTGGTTGTTCGAACTATTACTCCACTTACTAACAATCGTAATGAGAAGAGAAAATGGAAAAATTTTTCACTAAAGTACATCTAAAATTTTGTAACAACCCGTAAACTTCTAAAATCTTCATTAAGAAAGTTCCATTATTAAGAAAGTTTGCATACGGGGATGGGCCATCACGAAACGATACAACATCATGATCATTCCAAGTTAACGTCTTTTCGGAGACTCATACTTCGTATAACAATACTTACAAGCCTCGTGACGACTAAGGATCTCTTTCCCTCCTAACCCATCTTCTCGGTCTAATTCGCCTTCCGCTTGACCTGAACATCTATGTTTTCGTACTCATTACGTCTGAACTGGACTGTAAGTATACTCTCAGAACTCTATCCTCTTACACACAGTAAACTCCTACAAGTCAAGAACGGACCTCTTAGGGTCCCTGTCCCCTCGAACTACCCGACGACAGAAACACCAGCGTGTCCCAGCCTGTACTGACTTCACTGAATCGTCGTCCTACTTTTTTTCGACACTAATCAGACGATACTAATAAATCACTATGATGGGGCGTCATCCAGTAAGTCCTGGGTGGGTTCTAAATGGTTCCGCTACCGTGGGGTGAGGTGATGAGAACGGACCTTTTAGGGTACCTGCCTCCTCGGACCATCCGACGTCAGGTACCCCAGCGCTTCTCAGTCTGTGTTGACTCGCTGAAGTGAAAGTGAAAAGTCAAAGTACGAAACCTCTCCCTTTACCGTTGGGTGAGGTCACAAGAACGGACCTCTTAGGGTCCCTGCCCCCTCGGACCACCCGACGGCAGATACCCCAGCGTGTCTCAGCCTGTGCCGACTTCGCTGAGTCGTCGCCGTCGTAACGGACAAATAATTGTAATGCGAAATTAAAAAAATTGAACAGATGTAGAGTCACACGAGTCGAACATTTTACCTCGATACTTTTGACAAATAGGATTTCCAGTAACACGACGAGACAGATTTCTCGTCCGTAACAAAAAAAACAAACCAGTACAATAAATAATCCGAATACTAAAAAGGGGGGAACGTAGAAAAAGGTCTCTAAAGAATTTCAAGGTCCTTATCTTTTCCCTGACGGTTGCACGTGAAATCACACCTAATGTCTCTCACGAGACTTCTCTTCGTCTTCCCTTTCACCTTAATTCTATTGTGTCTTTTGTTCTCGGTCGGAATCAAGTAACAACCGGTTGTAGAACAAAAAGTACCCAGAAACCGAAGTTTTTTCAACGGATGAGAAAGACTTTAAACATGTCAACCTAGTGTTTGTAATGTCAAGGACAAACATCTAGTCGGTCGTTCCTAAATATACGTAAAGAAAACGGAGTCAAGTGCGCAGGTAGACGGGTCAACAAGTCGGTCGGTCGTTTACAAATGACTCCGGGTCCACTCAGGTTCGATTCGTCACCGGTTGTGACTCTAATTCCTTCGTTTCTTATACATCAGGCACTTCCAATCTATGGAAGACTGAAAGAGTCACAAATTCCACTATCACAGTCTAATCCTCTATCATATTAGTCTACGATTTAGTAAACCTACGAAAGTACTCCAGTCTAAACAGGGGGAAAAAACCAATAAACTTTGTTAAGGAACCCTTCTCTCTGTTCATTTCTTTTTAATCGTACTCCCCGCTTAGACTTAGTAGAAGAAGTAGGAGTCGAGGGTCATTTGTAGAGATTAAAGGACAACTAGTGTGACCTGGTACGACATTTTTCGTACTTACGGTCACAGGGTAGTGCACATAAGACTCCTACAATCGTCCTCCCGAAGGGTTGGGGAAAGTACAACACTCCGTGCATGTTTCACCATCGTAAAATTTCTCTATACGGTTGGTTCCATTCATGTCTAAAGGAACCACCGAGTCGCCATTTCTTCGACGGACATTACGTCCTCTGCGCCCAAGGTAGAGACCCAACCCTTCTAGGGAACCTCTTCCTTCGTCGGTGAGTGAGGTCCTCAAAACGGACGTCTTAGGGTACCTGTCACCTCGGACCGCCCGATGTCAGGTGCCCCAGTGTTTCTCAACCTGTACTGACTCGCTGACACCACTACCACCAAATCGGCGAGTCCCGGAGTATTAAAGTAAAAGAATTCTTGTCAAACCCGTACAATCACTGTCACTGAGACACTATGTAAAATCATTCTATTACATATCTCCTACTAGGGTTTCTTTTTATAACCTAATTTTTGATGACATCCAAACTCCGTTGAGAAATATTATTATTATTTTTTTTTTGTCCGAAGAAGTTCCTTAACTCTCAGGACCTGAAGTTAAGAGTGAACTAGTGGAAACCGTTTAGTAACGAGAGACTTGGAGTCGAAGAAATGGAAACTTTACTCTCTCGAAACAACGGAAAAACCGATTCTAGTTCATATTCTACTCCCTCTGACTTTTTCTACTCAAAGTTCGACGAGAGATCGAGATTGCACGGTCCTAAAGCATGACGGATATTTAGAAGTGACAACTCAGTTGACGAAGTGTAACTCACAAACGACATACGATTCGTGAGCCATTCGTTAAAGACATGTACTAGATCATCGAAGCACCCGAGGGTTAGTTTTCAAAGACGTAACTACGATTTCCTTAACAATTATTGTATGTAGTCGACAGTGAGAGATCCGGACGGACATACATCCACTGTCCAGAATTTATAAGTTGAATACCTTCTTTCTTTCTTTTCGTTTTCACTTCAGTGAGTCAGCACAGGCTGAGAAACGCTGGGACACCTGACATATCGGGTGGTCCGAGGAAGCAGGTACCCTAAGAGGACGGTAAAGGCAGAGATCCCCTAGAAGGGTTGGGTCCCTACCTAGGGTCCAGAGGGCGTAACGTCCGTCTACGAAATTGGAGACTCGGTGGTCTTTTCAATTATAATTTTCAGAGCAGTCCTCGAAAAATACATCAACAGACTCAGGAAAGACAGATCACACACAAACCACCCACTCCGACAGATCGACCACCCATCGTCTCCTCTGGACCTCTTGTGGACCTATTAGTTCCTGACCGTCGTAATACCATTAAACGGGCGTTCCATCTGGTCAATACCATCGTAAACAAATAAGGTGTTCACAAAATAAGAGTAAATGGTGTACAGTCTATAAAAGACGACGACGACGACGACGATTCAGCGAAGTCAGCACAGGTCGAGACACGCTGGCGTATCTGTCGTCGGGTGGTCCGAGGGGGCAGGGACCCTAAGAGGTCCGTTCTTGTGACCTCACCCAACGGTAAAGGAAGAGGTTACTTACTTTGACTTTTCACTTTCACTTCAGCGAGTCAGCACAGGTTGAGAAGCGCTGGGGTACCTGACGTCGGGTGGTCCGAGGAGGCAGGTACCCTAAAAGGTCCGTTCTCATGACCACACCCCACGGTCCCGGAAGAGACGTCTATAAAAGATCCTCGACATTTAAGTTTGGACTCTCCAAGGACGATATCAGTCTGTGTTTGTCAGTCTACGTATAAGGCTGAACGTATGTATTATATATGTATTTAATTTCTATAGTCAGAGTCTCCCTCCCAAAAAACATTATTTGTGTAATCATTGATTAAACTTGACAAGTTTCGTGTATTTAGTAGGAAAGGAACGAAGGGTAAAAGGTAATCATTTACAAATAACTCAGTACATAGTCTATGTAATTTTTCCTGTTTTGATTTAGCATAGTTTTTTTTATGAAGACTCACGTATTTTTAAGTCATTATATGGGAAGGTCTTTGTACTACAAAGTCTATGTACGTGTGGTCCCATGTACATGTGTATGTACGTGTCCACACCCACATTATAAATGAACGTTCACAGGCTTTTCTTATGAACTTGGTTCTCCTATTTATCTCTTCGGACCCAAACACAGTCGTGTATATATACAAACACTCATACATAGTTCCTCTAATCCTTCCTTTCTGCTCTTCCTCCCTCTTCTCCTTCTCTTCCTTCCCTTTGTTATTAACCATCAGAATCTTCCTTGGTGTCATTAGTCATCTAAAACGGAATTGTGGGGGGNTTGGGGGGGGGGGGGGTGTGTGTCTGTGTTAGAAAAGACATACCGCGACGTCGATCGTGTGGTAATAAGTAAGGTAATTGACAACCTAACAACCTTAATTCAACAGGTTGGTGGGTTTAGATTGTTTTACGTTTTTTCTTATTAAAGTCAAGGAATTTTTATAGGTGTCTGTAGTCTTCACCATGAATTACATCAGATGGTTGACACTATTTCTTTTGAACGATTTTCAGGAAGGTTACGTCTTTTTTAAAAAAAGAATTTAGAGTCCCTTAAAAAAAAGGAAATGATCGGTCTTTGAGTAAGGTTCTTCATGGTCGGACAGAGTAAAGTTTTACGAAGGAAACGGTTCCTTCGCCTTCGCCAGTATAAGAAAGGGTGGTTTGACACCTACTTAATATTAATAGGATGGAGACCACCCTGTCACTTCGTCGTTTGTAGACGATATGACTTAGGTTTTTGGGTGCTTACTTTGATGTAGTTTGACACTTAGTATGGACCTACGTCTAATTTCCTAGACACAACACAAATGGAAAAAGAACTAAAAGAAACGTTAAATTTTATACCTAAAAAATCGAGACCGAGGTACAAGATACCCCTTGATATACCCAAGGTAAACGACTGAGGATACAATTACAACTTTTTGGGGTCGAAATTCCGTCTACCCGTCATTTTCAATTATTGTTTAATAGACAAATTAAACAATAGTGGAGTGTCAAAAGAAAAAGAAATTCTCCCACCATGACCATGTCAATTTCTTTTAAGTCTTCACGTGTCAGATTCAGTCCAGGAAATCATAAAAAAAGAAGGTTATATCATTTTCATTGTCTCCTGACCTTTTACCGAAAAATTTGGAATGAATTTTTTGTTCGTTCGAAGTTTTGATGACAATGAATAGTTTTAAAACACATAGCACCACAAATTCCACCATGATTTCATAAGTGGATTTCATTCCTTTCCTTTACTTTAAATACGAGAACTCAAATTCGACACTTTTGTATATTATCAGACGAACTAAATTTAAACCCACACACAGAAAAATAAAAGTAGATAGTCTCTCGTCTTTCTGTTTGAGCTCAATACCTAAGTCGAGTTATACGTCTTAAGACACTTTCAGCTGTGAATTCAAAGACATTCATTCGTAAATTGAACCGAAGTAATATACAAATTCTCTAATACACAATGTCTATGTGCTTTCATGTTGTGTTAGAGACAAGGAATCTTTAACCACTTAAATTATGTATGTACGTTTCAATATTGACAATACCTTTGTCGGAGACGTAACATCCCCTTGGGTATTTTCCAAAATTGGGTGAGACGACAAAACGTCAAGATTCATAATTCTCCAAAATTTCTCACGACCATTATGTGTTTCTGGGTACAATTAATAAGTGCAATGAAAATCAGTCTTTTTAAGGTAAAAGGAATTATAAGGGCAAATTTAAAGAAAAAGCCAAAGAATCAGGACAAACGTGACCATAACCGACTAACACGAACTGGGTACCACCCGACACCACCATGTGAGTGTTGTAAATTTTCGGGAATTACAATTATTTACGCGTCGAAGGGGAAGTGCGCACGTATGAGGACAATGGTGTTATCCTATGCAGTTGTCGGAGAAGACAGAAGCGGATATTGGAGGACGGCATCACGCACAAGGGACAATCGGTTCAAGTAATCAGGTGTGGAACATGGCTACCATTTTAATCACGGCAGGGTGGGGGCGTGTGTCGAATAATTCTCCTGTGTTTCCGAACACTATTTATCACCCGATCTAACACATCCTTTTTGTAGGAATGTCGTTGTCAAGTCACTACTGATTCCGAAACTCCCATTTCCAGTTTCTCATTCACACTACTTTTCAGGTCAATTTTTATACTGTTTCATCGCGTACTGGGAACAGACTCTTTAGTATCTGTGTTACCACAGAAATTTGCTGTTCGATAATACACCAGTGTTATTGTCGCATAAGTTAAACCTTTTTCTTTTACTCTCGAAGTAAATATCTAGTATTTCACGTTTATTTACTGTGTAAAGTTTATCGTGGGGTACATTTACAGTCCTTTTATATCCTTTTGTACAAACCCTTCCCAAAAAAAAAAGGAGGACTGATTTATATGAAACGTCAGACTGATTGTTAAACCGTAGTATGTAGACACTTCGTAATTCATTTACTGTGAAGTCTAGTACCGTTAAAGTCGTTTACTCTCCAAAAACATAACATTTAAAATCCAAATTTTTACCGTAAGTTCAGAAAATATTCATATTTAGAGGCAAAATATTTCATTGCAAGTCACGATAACTTGATAAAAAAACCTAGTAAGAATTAAATGAATTTCTTTGTTCACGATAAAGTGTGATTTTGTACATCACAGGATTATGGAGAAAACAAATTTTTAGACTAAAAAGTATTGACTCAAAAAACGAAGTATTGTTATTATTTGACGTCATCTAATTTTTAACTATAAAAGGTAAAGACATATTTTATTAATATCATATTCCTCATAGAATACGAGTTAAAAAAAAAGAAATTTCTTCTCCCTAAACCCGTAACTTTTTATAAAGAAGTATATCACGGGTGTCATGAAGTAGTACTTCGGAATCACCCTCTTAGACAAAAGACACGGTGTCATGACAGAAACTCTTACGAGTCAGGATCCCCCAGTCGTCAAGGTGTTGATCTGAGAAGTACGCAAACGACTATGTACTGGTTCCAAGTCCTTAACACTAGGTCGGTAAACACAGAAAAATTTATAAATTAACATCATGAGTGATCGACTCCGATGACCACGTAAATTTTTACTGGACAGACATTGAATATTTCCGACTCCCACTCGAAATGGTAATCCTGGGACTAGGGTAAGTGGTCACAAAACAAAAATATAAATATTTTCAGTCTAGTAGTAAAGGGAAATTTTCAGAAAATTTTAGACTATAATTAAGTGTTTCGAGATTAAATCAATATTAAACTATTTGGATAAAGGTCAGGAAAGTTGGGGTAACAAAGTACACACCAAAAACATTTGTCTATGGATTTAAAAGAAAAATTAGTTACTCTCAGAGAAACATAACATTAACTACTCAAATTAAATGTATAAGTTAATGACTATGTAACCCCGAATATATACGATAGAATAAACACAAAAATTAAATGACACGAAAAAATAAACCAAAAGGAGGAAAATAAGCCTAACTACCCGAAAAGAACTAAGGTAAAAAGTGTTTGATAAAACATATAATGAATAAGATAACGACAATCAACGCTAGGAATTAAAAAGATTTCGTGTAAGGACCGGATTTTACAGAGATTCAACCATTCATGTCCGTATGGAACAAAATAGCTAGAAACGAAATAACACGAAGTAACTATCACACAAAGAAAACTGTTCAACTTACAAACACCGTCGGGACGGGACACAGTTCGTTCAGAATAACCACGGTAAAAAGTTTGTTCTAATAAAAATTAATTCGATACATATAAAAAAATCTATACTACAATAAAATGTGAATTATCTGACGTCATATCAAATTTGTATCGAAAAATATACATGACCTTTTGGTTTTTAAAGTACATTACACGGAACAACGTTATATACTAAATAACACCACCAGACCTTAGTTTGGGTGTCATAGAGGTTCCATATGAACATAGACTTGAAAAGTAGAGTCGGATTAAAACAAAAAGGGTTCGGAGACTTTCATGAAATTTCGTGAGGAAAAACAGAATTTTTTTACTGAAATAAAACAGGAGTATAAATTGACTATCAAATCAATTCATCCTTTAACATCTGATTATCAATAACCAATTTTGTACTAAGGTAACAGAAAAACGGAGACAACAACCAATCTTTAGACTACAGATGAACAAAATACCAAAGGGACACCCTCTTTTCTTTTCTTACTTCTACAACGACGGTCCGGTATGTTATATACCCCTTTAATTGTCCGACCGTTCGTCGTCGACTAGTTAGAGAGAGAGAGAAATCAGTGATTCTGCACAGGTTGATAACACTGGGGTATCTGACATCAGACGGTCCGAGGAGAGAGGTACCCTAAGAGGTTCGTTCTTATGACCTCACCCAACGGTAAAGGAAGAGGTCCCCTAGAAGGACTGGGTCCTTGGCTTGGGTCCAGAGGACGTAACGTCCGTCTAAGAAATGGTTGACTCGATACTGTGGTAGGGATAAATATCGACTAGTTATTTATCCATATTTTCCTTTCTTTCTTCCTTGGGGATGAGATCTTCAAAGGTCCCTTCCTTGAAGGGACCGTCAGGTCACCAATTCTGAAGTGGAAGGTCGCGTCTCCCACACCCAAACTAGGGACCAGTCCCTCGACTCTAGAGTGTACGGAGTATCGGTTTTTTTGTTTCGTATTTTGTTTTCGTCATAACATTGTCTAAGTGATTTCTCAAATTTTTACCAGGTGTAGTTTTTTTTTTTTTTTAGAATCCCTTTCTTTTTTAAGGTCTCTTTTGGTACGGGAGAATCCTTCCGATAAAAACTAAGTGGGTTTATTGTCACTAAAACGTCTCTCTCTTCAACGTCTTCCGAAAGAAACCTCATGTCACTCGTAGTGTCTCTCGGGACTCCCTTCCCAGTCCTGAATTTCCGACCACTTTTCCCTATACCGTCTTTAGTACTTTATTGTACCTCCCCACTCTCCACTCTTACCTTACTTAAAACGGGGCTAATGACTGCTCTTTCTGTTTCATATACTCTTAATTGATTGGAATGTAAAGGTCTACTTTAATAATACATTTCAAATAAAGGTTGTGTCCGATTTTTGGTCCCTCATAGTCTTTCTCCTACTAGGATCCTTGAAAACTGGAAACCAGTTCCAAGACTTATTTAACTATTTAAATAACTAGTAATAATAATAATAACTAGTAATAATAAGACTTATTCAACTATAGTTGAATAGACTTATTCAACTATTTAAAGATCCTAATGGGAATTAGGACTATGTCACTCTTCTCCCTGCTTCCTTTTCCTTGAGTAACTCAGACTTCGGGGGAGTCTAGACCATTTTTGTTTGGTAGTACTGACCTCCATAGATACGGAGAACACAACCTGGGTGAAAATGGGACCTTCCTAGGTAGAGACTTTGTCAGGAAGGGTACATAGTCCCAGTCTTAATGGATTCTTAGAAATGGACAACCTCCTTATCCTCATTGGGTTCGCCAAAACCTCTTCCTTTACCGTGGGGTAAGGTCATAAGAACGGACCTTTTAGGGTACCTGTCTCCTCGGACCACACGATATGTCAAGTACCCCAGCGTTCTCAGTCTACGTTGAATCACTGTGGTTCATCAGAATACCCTGGAGACACGTAGAAAAAAACTACATACCTCTTCAAACCTAGGACAGGAAAATAATTTCTTGATAGATAGTAAACAAATAAGAAAGTAAGTAAGTGAGTGAGTAAAGAAGATCTTTATAAATACCACTCATGTGATTACGGTCCGTGAGAAGACCCACGATCCTATGGTGCTGTGTGGGTCCCAGGAGTGGAGACGGAAGAGTCACGCCTTCTCGATTGTTCCTTCGACGGGTAAGACAACGCATCTACCTGTCTAGACTGGTTCTCGAGAGGAAAGGGAGTGAAAATTTTAGCTCACAAATCTCGTTTCTGTGTTTTATGGACAGAGGGACAAGTCAAGTCAAGTCAGTGAGTCAGTATAGACTGAGAAACGTTGGGGTACCTGACGTCGTGTGTTTCGGAGGGACAGGTAGTGGTTGAGGGCTTCAAATGAGTTTGAGTACGGGTAACTCAGTCACTACCGTAGGTTGGTAGAGTAGGAGACAGTAGGGGAAGAGGAGGGCGGAAGTTAGAAACGGTCGTAGTCCCAGAAAAGGAAGTGGTAGTAGGTAGTCTCCCGTCTGTCTGACTTTTGGTCTGAGTGTCTTTTGATTGGTTAGATTAGTGTACCTGGTGTCGGAACAGACTGAGTCACTTTGAAACTCTGGACGACACATCCCGATGGGTTCTGTCTGTCCAGTACCACCTCTCAAGACTGTTTTACACCAGGTGACCTCTTCCCTTACCGTTCGGTGAAGTCATAAGAACGGAACTCTTACGATACTTGTCATACTTTTCCGTTTTTCTATCCTGTGGTTTTCTATTTGAGGGGTTCAGTCATCCACGGGTTATACGATAACCTCTAGTCACCTCTTTATTAAGGACTTTCTTACTTCTCTGTCTCGGTTTCGTTTTGTTGTGGGTCAACACCTACACTGACCACTACCTTCGTTCCAGACTACGACATTTCTCGTTATGACGTATCTTTGGATCTTACAATCCAGGCACTCAGTTCCGTCTAACCTTCACCCGTTTGTCCTCTACCGTTCTCACTTGTAGCTGTAAGATCCTCCTTAGTCGCTTGATTTTACCTGGTCTTAAATTGAGTCTACTGGTAATATAGATGATGACACCCGTTCTTGGGGAATCTTCTTTACCTCATCGGTAGTATCAGTTGTTCTCAGACTTTACGTCATGAACGTACGTTAGAGTTTTTATTTTCTTACTAGAGACAAGGAAAGATTCCGTTTGGTAAGTCATAGTACCATTAGGTTCAGATACGGGGTTGGTCAAAGGGACAATGACAGACAGTTTCTCTCTTTACTTATTCCATGTAAAATAACTAGCACGGTTTAACGACGGACAATTGAAGTCTTCATAAGGTGTCTACACTTGGTTCACAAACACTCGATAACGTCGAAGGATCAATCTACCTTACAATGTACAGTCTCTCGTGACCCTTCTAACCAAGGAAATCCCTCTATCGAAACCACCCCTAGTGACATTGAGCCGGTGTCGACTGTCGAAACCTATGCACGAAGTTATCGTCCTGAATTATAGAGGACACTAAATAAAGTGTCTTTTGAGAGACATACACCTTAGGTTCTCTTGACATAGAGAGTCCTAGTTTTGTAGTACGAACCTCAATGGTAATTCACAAAGTGTCTGAACACCCTGGTCTAATTAGTTTTCTTATTAGTCACCTAAAAAAATTCTACTAATGCAATATCTACACTATTTTAGAAGTGATAGTTAGAAAAGGAGATCTAATGATCAATTCAATCATAATAGATTACTTCCGGGATACAGTGTAATCTGACGAATCACAACACCACCAAAGCTCTATGGATTGTCTTCTAAGGAACACAAAAGTCATGACAATCCATACGTCTCTCTGCTCTACGTACCATAACTGGGTGTTTTGAACATTACACCGAACACTTTAGTGTTCGTCTGTGTCTTCCTAGAGACTATACTCAAGTCATTTACTAACCTTACCCCTAGCACACAGACACCGGGACCCGTCCTAAGTATACTTACTTCGGTTCACTATCCTCTCATAGGGCACGTTCCCAGTTGTGTTTCTTCTAATTGAGTTCGGATCCACTGTAAAATTAATCCCCTATTATATTTCCGTCCAACCTTAGTAAGACCCACCAAAACTCTTAGTGTGAGTTCCTAAACCTGTGCAAAAAGTAGTTTTTTTACATTCGTGTCTGAATCTAGTCCGGTCTATAGTCAAACAAGGTGAATTAAGATTTAAGTGTTGAAGCTCGGATGAGTTCTTTATCTGGATTAAACTTTTCATCATTTTTATGTAAAGGCACACAAGGAAAAAAGTAGTGTCCAAGAAAGAACGTCCTAAAAGAAAGGTATTCTTATTTCAATGTAGTTCGTTCACTAAGAAGACTGATAACAAACTTGTCTTAGATACCAGTCACTATTGGATAAGATTGTGTGACATTCTTCACGATTCGTAAGTCACCAAATCGTATGAAAATCCGCCGTCTCTATACTTTCTGTGTTCACACATTTCCGTAAGAACCCTGATCTTATATAGATTTGTGATTATTCTAAAAAAATTTAACGTAAAATATGTGTAACAAAAGTTATCTATATAAAAAGTAAAACACTATCATTATACGTCATGATTTTGTGAAGTTTTTGATTTATAAGAGATGAAAAAAAAATTACTGATCGGTTTTTTCCCAGGTTTAAAGCTCTGACCAACCTGACGCCATCATACCTCTATTTCGGGTTACAATAACGATACCTTTAAAATCGTATAAATCGCATACTTTGACACCGTGTCCATTCTTGAACTTAGACAGTATAGTTCGATATACATCGACGAAAGGGGAATAAGGACAGGGACTAGTTAAGGAGAAGACGGACGACGAGATGGTCCTGACTTTTGTCGGTACTCAAGAGAAGATACTATTAGAGTGATAAACGACTTTAAATCCGGTCAATGCAAAGAGACGTAGGAGTCGAGGTCACCCACAATCCGTTTTCACTGACGACAAAGAACGTTGAACAAAAGCAGTTGTAACTTAAGGTTCATATGTAGAGAGAACGAATCTCTAATGAAAACCTGAAACTTTTTATGGAGAGATCTTTACATGGTAGGTGACTCACGAATGGTTTTGGACTCAGACCTTAGTGACAGGAGATCATCAAAGAGTCTCGGACCAAGAGTCTGATGTTCGTAGTCGAAGGGGAACCAAGAACAGATTTTACATTTAAAGATTCGATGTAGGATCTCGTCGGTATGGCTTAATAATAACTGAGAGTCTCGTACCTTGGGTCTTTAGCCATAAAATTTTACAAAGCGACCTCTAATATTCGAAACTCTTGGTGAGGTGATCCTGCAATCTGACATAGGAAATACAAGTACTCATCCAGGCGAATGGTCGGTACTTTCGTATGTAAATACAGGTGTTATGTCTAAAAAAATCCGTCTGGTAGACTGATTGTAACCCTATATCAACGAACATACATCAAAATGGCAAAGCCAGTGGAACCACTAATAAAGGTCGAGACACTGAACGAATAAGACTAGAAGATCAATCACCTAGACCGGGAAGAACACTCCGTCCTGTACCATTGGTTCCGTCCTCTGGGGAAGTCGGTACGGTAAAGACGGTGGAAGTAAGTCATGGTGTTGAGACGCCTCCACTCATAATTTTTTAGACCGAAACTGTCCAGACACCTAAAAAAAAAAGGAGTACAGACTATAAATACAATCATCAAGATTCTTTTTCTAATACATCCTTATATATTGGAAGTCAGTGTCTTAGAATTATGTAAGTCGTAAGTTTGTTTATGGATGATACAAAGTCCGGGATTGTCAGGTGAATTACGTCACTAGAATAGTGGAAGAAAATCGGAATAAATCGTAAGGACTGGGAAGTCACTTTCTCATAGAGAGTAAAGGTACCCTCTACTTGTGAACCAAATCAATTGACTTATTGTACCTCTTTTCAATACATAAATTAAAAACGAAGTTTCTACTTTCCTAATAAAATAAGTACATTACTATTAAGGACCGTAATAACTATCAACCTGAAGGGTCAATACCTAGGTAGAGATTTGTACTAAATTTCTTTATACCGAGGTACATAGGAAACACCAAACTAACTAGGTTAGTACATTTTTTAGTGTAGGAAAGATATAAGTCAATGACAACGACCCTAGGGGTGGACACCCCTGACACTTCAAAAGAAAGGTTGAAAATTCCGAAACATATTATTCATACATAGTAAAAACCGTATTTTTTATTAACAATATTTGTCGTACACGGATTTTTGGTCTTTACATTGTAGATCAATTACTTAAACGTTTGTTAGAAAAAAAAAAAAATGTGATTGTATTTGTAGTCAGAGTATATTAAGTTGGATTACTGGTATTTCTCCCGTCGTTCCTCCAAACCAATTGTAAGTGTACATATTATACTTCACTCGGAGTCTAGTTCAATCCACTTTGGATATTGGACTTTTACCGATGATTCGGGGAAACTCTTAGACTTCTTTTGACATTTAGGAAAGAGACATTTATGTAAACGTGTAAAACATATGTTGAAGTCCCGTAAGTCTCTGAGAGACTTTGGTAAGGTACTTATATTTCCTAGACACTTGGGTGACCTGAGGTACAAATTCACAGAGACGAGACTTTATGAATACTCTATATATTTCTATATACAGACATAGAATAATGTTCGGTTTTCATACTGTAGAAAAATACGGGGAACACCTTGGTCTAACCGAATCTTGATTTCATCTTTAGTTTTACAAATACGGGTAATTTTTAGGTAAAAAAAAGAACTTTTTCCAATATGTAGTAGTAGTCACTTGTACTAAATTTTCAGGGATTTCGTGTGAGTCAACTAATTTGTCATAAACAAAAGAAATACAATACAATGTTTGGGTTTAATACTACAGTTTCTTGTGGGAAATTTGACAGAAACCATGCACAAGTGAAATACTTATACACATATTCATACGAAAAGTAATTGTAGTCTGTTTAAACAACATTGTAAAGATTAATTTCTTTAAATGTCACTTGCATTGTTCGGATCAAAAGGGAATTGTAAGTCCCTAACGAATGCACCGATCCTTTTGACATAAAGGGTGGGGTGGGGGGGGTGAAAGAACTAAGAGGTCCCACCGGTTCGACGGGACCCGTTACGAGTCGTTGGTGTCGACGACGAGGGTCGATGGGTCGTCAATTCTCTCTACCGAACATACACAACTTGAAGGACCCGAGAGACCCTCCACCCTCGTCCGCAAAGTCTTTCGTAGGACCGATTTATACAGCTATGTTCGGAGGTCGTAAAGGGACCGGACGGTCTGTGAGGAGGAGGTTACACTGATCACCAGTTTTACTTGTAAACCTCCTTGACCTTCAGAAAGACGGGAAATAATGCACTAAGTTGTGTGTCTTTACTGGTGAGATCCGGTCCTTAAGGATAAGTAGTCGTAACGTCCAGTCGTTCGTGTTAATTCCCCGACCAAATCCCTGAAATGGTCCAATCCTTGGGTACCCCCGAGACCTCTGATTATACTAGACATAAGTCCCTCTATTTTGTAAGACGTTTTGTTCGTTTCGTTATTTACTTGTCTGTTAAGTTCTAAAATACATGACTAAAGATTTACTCACAGTATCTTTCAAGTTTCTATTTTCGTCGAGGGATTAATATTACTTTCTTTTGAAGTCGTTTCTTCAATTCACAACTTCTTTTCTATTTTTAAACTACTCTACCATTTTCACCCCTTCTGTGACATCCGAAACCTCCGTCGTATTCACGTGTCCCTCCTTTTTTGGACTAATTTTATAAGTTCGGTTCCTCAGTAACTCTTCCCTTCATCCTTCAATCTTTTATTTCCGGAATCTGCGAATCCCTTCCTTCTTAAGTTTCAAAGAACCGATTCCTCACTACTCAAGTTTTCCCATAAAATTCTTCTAGGTTTACCTCCACGACACATGTCAGTTAACCTAACCTTTGTGTTCCGTACCTTAATTAGTGTACGTAAGATAAAATTATTAACAGTAAGAACTTGTGATTGGTATATTTCTTGACTCGATCAATTCGAATCCAAAGAGTCTAATAGTTCCAATTATAATTAAACTCAATTAAAAAGTCTCAAAAAAAAGTTTGTATACCAAATATAAGACCTTCCTTACTAGAGATCCTTAATGGAACAAAAAGGATTCTCGTTGAGTACGGTGTAATCCAAATAAGGAAGAGCAAACTACAAAGATCCGTTCGTCTAGTTTCTTTATGAGAACTTTTGTCATAGACTTAAAGTCGTTTTACAAAATGTTTCCAATCGTATTAAAAATTTTATGTAATATTTCTTGATATCCAGACATCTATCGTACCAATAATGTGAACTATCCTAGTCCTTTTATATCTAAATATTATGGTATATACTTTTTCTGAATAAACGGATTTTCCAAGAATATTACTATTTATAACATGACTTTTCCTTTGTAGTGTTATAGAAAACAAAACAAAGTCGCAGATCCGTGGTAGGATCTCCTACCTGTAACTGTTTCACCTCCGATAGATTTCCTCTCGTCATCCCCACCCTCCTCCTGGGACTTTCGTACAGAGTATTAGTCACCATCTTCCTTGAACTCCACAAACTGGACATCTTCCCTTCTCTGACACTCTATCTGTCAAAAGTTTATAAACTTCCTGGAGGTGTTCCCTCTCTCTCGTCTGAACGTCCGTATCAGTTTCTTTCGTCCATCCATACTCCCTATAAGACTTCCTTCCTTCTTCCACAACCTCCTCGATCTCTATTTAGATGTCACTGGGATTTCGTGACTCAAACTCAATAAAGCGGAACTTCACTTCCGACCAGTGGTACTATGTCTCTTACAGACTTTCCGTAGGACAAACCCCCCCTTCAAATCTTGAAGGAAAACTCATGAAAACTTTATGACTGTTTTGAAGAGTCATTTTTATAGATAGACTGACTTAGTCGTCTTTAAAACCTTCGACATAGGCTCCTTAGGATAAAAAATAGACTTACTAGTCTGTCTAATCTTTAATTATATAATCTTTAATTATATAAACCTGGGAATCCCCATTCTACTACCGTAGTAAAGACACCTGACCTATTATTATTTAACCCGAAAACATTGAAAATTTATAACAACTTAATTACTCGATAGATTTAATTTACAATCACCTTCAAGACCAACGGACTGAGGTCTCGGTGTACAAAAACTTGTCCCCAGAACGTACTTCGGGATAGGTCTGAGAGGACTCTTGTGTGGAGGAGGATGTGGTTGCCGAGGTAGGTACCCGAGTGTCGTGAGCCCCTTCTGGTGTAGTCCTAGGGATCCCTTACCCTCACGACCTGTCCTGAGTCGATTCTGGTTTGTTTCCTTTTCTTTTTTCCAATCACTATAAAAAGATAAAGAAAAAGAAAGGAAAAAGAAAAACCACGTTTCTCTCTAGAACCCCGAAGGGACCATCGAGTCGACCATCTCTTAGTCGGACGTTACATCCTGTAGGATCAAGTTAAGGATCTAACTCTTCTAGTGGATCTCATCCCTATCTGATGGGTGAGGTCATAAGACCTCGAAGGGACTACCGAGTCTACCATTTCTTAGGTGGACGTTAGACCCACTGAACTCAAACTAGGGACGTAGTCCTTTAGGGACCTCCTCCCGTACCGTTAGGTGAGGTAAGAAGAACGGACCTCTTAGGGGTACCTGTCTCCTCGAACCGTCCCATACCAGGTACCCCAGTGGTTCTCCGTCTGCACTGACTCACTGATCCGTGTCGTGTCGTGCCCCTTTAGAATTGACTCGAGTGTCCATGCCCTTTACACAAGACAAAGAGTGATTAGTCTAAAATCTCTGTCGGTCAAATGTCGTTCTATAACTATAAAAGATTATAAAATAAATTTTTTAAAAGTTTGTATGTTTTTTCAATTTTCTTACATCTCACTTATGGTATATAGATAGTAGACTAAGACATTAATTTTAAAATGACATGAATTATATAAATGATATAAATGTAAATGAAATACACATGTAGACTAATAAGAAAATAGGTAGGTGGTCAAGAAAAAAAATTATGTAATTTTCCATTCGACGTCCGTAGTCATATTAAGTACGGTTTTGTGTATTAAAACATATTACATATGTAATATTTCTTTAAATATTTCTTTAATATTAGGAAATATTAACGTACATTCTTAATTTCTAAAATTTTAAATTTTTTTTTATTTATTTACTTTGTAAATTTAGAATTTTTTTTTTTTCTTTAAATATTACATATGTAATATGAAAAAAATTTCCATTTCAAATATATGTCATATGGTGAGTTAAGAATTCATATGGTAAACGACTTAAAACTGTCTATATATTTAAGTAACAAATATATGGGAGAGTTCTATTTTTTTATTGTAATGTTAGTCAAGTCTTTTAAGAAAGTGTGGAGAAGGTCCGTTAGAGTAGTGGTAGGGGTCTTTTCGTTTGTGACAAGACTGAAAAATCAAAAGAGAGAAGACCTCGGAGTATGTTTCTCTTATATTACACATATGAGAAAACACACTTTAGAGAAAGTGAGTCCCACAAAAATTTCAAACACAAAAATTCATGTTCACATTAAGTAAGAAGGAATAACTACTCATTCAACGAAACATAGTCAAATGAGTAAGAGTAAAACCACCAATCCGATAAAGGTCAAAACCCCCATAATACTTATTTGGACAATACTCGTAATAACATGTTTAGAAATACCTGTTTACGAAAGTAAAAAGTATCCATTCACTTTACTTTAATGATCGATCTTTACTTTAATAACCTAGTATCTCATCGATACACAAGTCAAAAATTTCTTTGATGTTCTTGAAAAAGGGTTTACTAGTATAGTAAAATAGGTTTCGATGTCATTAGTGTTGTCATATCATGACCGGGGTTTTGTCTTTATATCTAGTTATCTTGTTCTATCTTTCGGGTCTCTATTTGGGCGAATACGAATTGATACGGATACGAATTGATTAGAGACTGTCTCCTCCGTTTTTATATATTATGTTACCTCTTTTCTGTCAGAGAAGTCATTCACTACAACCCTTTTGACCTATTGATACACATTTTCGTACTTTAATCTTGTGACAGATTGTGATATGTGTTTTTGAGTTTTACTTAATTTCTTGATTTACATTCTGGTCTATATATTTTAAGAATCCCCTTTGTGATCCATCTTGTGACAGACTATATTTGTTCTAGATAAAACTGGATGGAGTATCCCATTACTTTTATTTTTATTTGTTTACCCTGGGTGAATTTGTATTTTCGAAAACGTGTCGCTTCCTTTGGTACTTGTTTTACTTTTCTGTCGGGTGTCTTACCCTCTTTTATAAACGTCGGTGACGAAAATTAGTGTACAGTCTTCTAAAACATCGGAAAAAACCATAAACATTACAAGATAAAAAGAGGCCTACAAAAGGTTTATTATAGAAATAAAAACTAAAAGTCGTCAAACTGGTACTATAGGTATCTATACCAAAAGAAAACGTAAAAAAGACAAATCTTAGGAGACCCGGAGAACTTTTAACTTATGAAAATTTAACTCCCCCCTTAATAGTCGATAATAAAGAATTCTATAGAACGGACGGAGTACAAGAGAGAAGAGGGGAAGACTCTAAGGTCCATATAAAAACAATCAATGAAACTATAACAAGTTGCACACGGACTTCGAGACAAATTAAAGGAAAAGTTAGAAAAGAGAGACAAGAAGTCCAACTTATTGAAGACAACTAGAAGGGAAGGTTTGAGATAGATGACAGTCAAGTCAGAATTGTGAGTAGGTAATTACAGAACAAAGACTATAAAACAAATCTCAAAATATTAAAGGAAGGCTAAAGAAAAATATCAAATAACAATAAAAAATAAGATTGAAGTAAAGTATTATCGACAAAATTTTAAGAGTATACTACTTATAGACCTAACAAAACTAGAGGTAACTCATATTCAGTGTGAAAGAACACAACAACGTACAGATCATTAAAATTTAATATACGACCTGTAACACTCATCATATAACATCTCTAAAGTCCAAGGCATCATAAGGATACTCTTCTCAACCACCACCACACAAGTATACATACAATTCGTCTGACAAATGAGAAGATCTACCTTGAGATATTTGAGGTTTGAGTTTACGGAGAAGTCGTCGATCTGGGAGAGAAGGTAATAAATCAAAATGGAACCAAAGAACCTAAGTCAGGGTGTTTCCTTATCGAATCTTCAATCAGTTTCTAAACCCATTTTAAATATGTGACGTATAAACAGAAGGAAAGAAATTAAGACTGGAAAAAACCCTAAAAGAAAAAGAGAAATGTGGATGACACCAACGGGACTTGAGACTCGATATCATGAAGTACGGAGATTCCAGGGCACTGGGACACGACTGATCCCGGATGGGAATCCGATTTTGTCTTTTTGTCTTTTGGTTGGGGATCGGTAAGGGAAGAGGATATATATCACGCGCGGGAAAGTCCAAAACAGGACCAATCTAGTGAGATAACGAAAGTCCATGAACAAAAAATATTAAACAGGTTTTAAATATGAAAAGAGATGTTCAACCAACCGTGTTATCTTTGACAAACGGTGATGATGATTACCTTGACACGGTTCTATATTAGAATCTTAACTACCTTTCGTCTAAATTTAAAGTAGGAGTATAGACGTAAGGGGGAAAATAAAAGTTTCACTGTCTAGAGTCACGAATAAATAATTCTCTTTGAGGTTTGTTATTCCTTGAAGACATAACATTTCATCAAGATTTCTTAAAGCCGATATCACGAGAGGTTGAGTAAGTCATTGATTTTGATCTCATATTCTATAATGAATTCCTGTAGAAGTCACCTAAACGAAATGTTTGATGCATCTTTAAATATTAATTGGACCATTAATACGGATATATTTTAGTAAATAAAAAAATTAAATGAATAGGTGTAGAAGATGTAAGTTCTTTCACTTTCACAATCAACGAGCCAACATAGGTTGAGAAACGCTGGGGCACCTGATATCGGGTGGTCCGAAGAGACAGGTACCTTAAGAGGTCCGTTCTTATGACCTCACCCAATGGTAAAGGATGAGGTATAAGTTCGAGAACGATATAAAACTAAAAAACGAGTGACCTTTGGAGTCGACACTACCATGATTTTCGGTTCCCTGAACTACATATTAGTATAGAATTATGACAGTAAAATTAGAACCCTCACAGGGAATAGAAGTGACATAGTGGATATTACACCCCTCAACCCTTTCAAATCTTATCCATTATAGAATACAAAAAAGGTTTAAAATATTATATACTTAGAAACTTAAACCACTAAGAAATAACAAAAGAAAAGTTTATGGAAAAGATCAATTAAAGAAATCAAATTTTTTTTTGTGAAGGATGAATGTATCTTACTGTCTAATACGTTGTAGAATCAATTTAAAACCTTACTCTTTTAATTGACATAAATTGACATATTATGATATATCGGAAACCGGTTCCTCACCGGGTCGAAGTATACTTTTCTTTAGGAGATATTTGAACTTCTTGACTCTCTCGAGACACATGTTTTCACTCCTCTTTCTTCTGTGAACGGACGGGTGAGACTAGTATGTAGTTAGGTACACCAGTCATTCCCTGTCTTCAGCCATAATTCCGATCTTTTCCGTCTCCTTGGTCTCTAGTTTAACGGTTGTAGGTGACCTAGTACCTTTTTCGTTCTTTCAAGGTCTTTTTGTAGATAAAGACGAAATAACTGATACGGTTTCGGAAACTGACACACCTAGTGTTATTTGACACGTTTTAAGACTTTCTCTACCCTTATGGTCTGGAGGACTGGACGGAGAACTCTTTGGACATACGTCCAGTCCTTTGTTGTCAATCTTGACTTGTACCTTGTTGTCTGACCAAGGTTTGTCCTTTTCCTCATGCAGTTCCGACATATAACAGTGGGACGAATAACTTGAATATACGTCTCATGTAGTACTCTTTGCGACCCGACCTTCTTTGTGTTCGACTTTAGTTCTAACGGTCCTCTTTATAGTTATTGGAGTCTATACGTCTACTGTGGTGGGAATACCGTCTTTCACTTCTCCTTGATTTTTCGGAGAATTACTTTCACTTTCTCCTCTCACTTTTTTAACCGAATTTTTGAGTTGTAAGTCTTTTGCTTCTACTACCGTAGACCAGGGTAGTGAAGTGCCCTTTATCTACCCCTTTGTCATCTTTGTCATAGTCTGAAATAAAAAACCCGAGGTTTTAGTGACGTCTACCACTGACGTCGGTACTTTAATTTTCTGCGAATGAGGAACCTTCCTTTTAATACTGGTTGGATCTATCGTACAACTTTTCGTCTCTGTAATGAAACGGTTGTTTCCAGGCAGATCAGTTACGATACTAAAAAGGTAACCAGTACATACCTACACTCTCAACCTGACACTTCTTTCGACTCACGGCTTCTTGACTACGAAAACTTGACACCACAACCTCTTCTGAGAACTCTCAGGGAACCTGACGTTCCTCTAGGTTGGTCAGGTAAGACTTCCTCTAGTCGGGACCCTAAAGAAACCTTCCTGACTACGATTTCGACTTTGAGGTCATGAAACGGGTGCAGTACGGTTCTCAACTGAGTAACCTTTTCTGAGACTACGACCCTCCCTAACCCCCGTCCTCCTCTTCCCCTGTTGTCTCCTAATCTACCGACCTACCGTAGTGACTGAGCTACCTGTACTCAAACTCACTTGAGGTCCTCTAACACTACCTGTCCCTCCGGACCACACGACGCTAAGTACCCCAGCGCTTCTCAATCTGTGCTAACTCACTGACTTGACTTGACTTGGAAAGTGAACGAGACTAGCCTCTATGTATAATGAGGAGACAATGTGGAGACATCTTAGATTACATAGTTCAAATTGTCTTCTGCATCAACACTTTTCTCATTCTCTCAATAGACTCTAGGGTCCAGGAAGAATTTATAATGTAATGGACCGTTCCCCTTTCGACTCTTTCCTAAAAAAAAAAATTCAACAAAGAAGGGTTGTCCAAAATACAACCCTTCTTTTCTCAGTCTATTCTCTAGGACTCCGTTGGCTTCAAAGTCACATTGAAGAACATGCCGTCAACTCTCAACTTTGACAACTTCTTAAAATAAGTCAAGTTCGGTCGTTCCTGCCTTCTCCCTGTTACGAGTCTATGTCCTTCATACCTCTTGAGGTACGCTATGAAGTCGAAGGTCACAACTCGTCGTCGAAGACTTATTTTTCTGTATTGACTTTTGCTTTACCTTCTGATGTTCTTACCTTATACTTATGTCGGCCCCCTCCCCGTGGACTGCATACTTCTTCTTGAAATGGTTCGTGGAGCAAGAACTGAAATCCTTTAATCAAATCAGGGGTGTCTTTAAGACTGTTTATGGGATATCTGTTGTTCTAAGTCATAAAACAGGTTGTACACCCAAAGTAAAAACTTTTAAATTTCTTATAAGGTTCTACACCCGAGTTCGTCTTACTCTTTCGATTTAACCCTATATTTAGATTGTCAGAAGTATACATAAATATTGTATTATAAAAATAATCACATCGTTTATGTATTTAAATTACGATTAGGAAGACTTTGTCAAAACTTCTGACAATCTTTTAAATACTTCAGTCACGACTTCATTTTTAAGATTTGAACTATACTTAAAACTTGAATCTAATGATCATGAAACCACTCCCTTCCCTACAAATGTCTTTACTCTTCCATAAAAAACTCCACTTTTGTTATGACGTCTGTGTTGTAAACTCTAAATTTCTAAAGGAACGTTTCTTGAGTTACCCGTTTAGTCCTCCCACGTCTTCACGTACACCATTGAATACGACCACAAACGTCACCGAATTAATATCGTCTATTCGGTCTTTGACCGTTTTATCTTTGAAATTACTGTAAAAAGTGTTTTAACTTATAAGAATAAAAATATATTCCACTTCACTTCACTTCACTTCAGCGAGTCAGAACAGGTTGAGAAACGCTGGGGCACCTGACATCGGATGGTCCGAGGAGACAGGTACCCTAAAAGGTCCGTTATTAGGACCTCACCTAACGGTAAAGGAAGAGATCCCCTAGAAGGGTTGGGTCCCTAGCTTGGGCCCAGAGGGAGTCACATCTGTCTGTGAAATGGTAGACTCGGTGGTCCCTTCAGGAAATATATTCCATTGAAGAAGAAAAATCGTTATTGTACTAAGTTTGTCCTACCGAATGAACGACGGTAGAATGTTTATCGTCGGTGTTCACCAAAGATTGAATGTGAAGGAAGAAGTCACAAGACTTCAGCTAACCTAGAGGTACGGTCTTCAAGACCCTCTAAAACTGGTTGTATAAGATATGGTTTTAGTTTGAATGAACCCTTTTATTTCCTTCTCAGGGAGAAGTCACCGGTACATCGTTTCTTTATTTAGGTGAAAAGTCCCTCTTTCCTCGAAAGTGTCTCTTCTCGCGACCTTCTTGGGGAATGGGGGAATCAGACGTCCTATAACGGGAGAATTACAGGGGCACAACATACCCCAACCGGTTTTACAGGTAAGACCGAACAGATATTCTAGGACTAGTTTGAAAAACCGGTCGGGTTGAGTGTCTTCTCAGAAATCGGAATGGTCCATGAACCATTAACGTAAATAAGATTATATGAGGTCAACCTTGTTTCATGAACCCTATCTTAGTTCTTTCGTAAAAAAGAAAAATTTCTTTTTGACACACACGTGAAAATATACTCACGGTTTCACTCCCCAATTCTATTAAATTAGGAACAATAACACCCGTGTCGTCAATACAATAAATCCCATAACAACCTTACTTTAACTCTTTCTATGAGATCTCATATAAGGATAAACCGAATAAAGTTTAGAACAATTTTTATTAATTTTTATTAGTTCGAGAGCAAAATATAAAATCAGAATAAAGTCCAAGTCGAACTTATTAATCGTCTACGAGAAACATCCTTACAAAATTAATGAAATGATCAAGTATTATCATTTTTTTTTTTTTGTGCGTTTCCCGTGTTTTTTATATAAATTTCCAGTGTCTTCCTATATGTCACTTTTTACAAAGAAGATTGGGCATACGAGGTCTATGGGTAGACATGAGGTTCTCTTTCTTTAAGACGTGACAATGATTAAAAGTCCCACAGAAACGTCTCTATTGGATACGAATTTACTCGTATATGACAAGTCGGAAATTTTTTTTTTTTTTCGACTATTGTACCAATAGGTCAACATGTGGACCGTAAAAGAGTTTGTCACACAGAATATCTATCGAGGTATCCTTAGATATACCTCGACGGAGGAAGTAATACCACCAACGACACCAAAGACAACGTAACTTACTTACATAGTATTAACTAAAATACCAAGAGAGGAACTACTTGTAAACGAAGTAATTAAGTCTATCATGTCGTCACTGATAGATCGATAGATATAATAAAAAACGGACATATTATATATAGACGTCCTATTTAGGAATCTTTAGTACTTTAACAACCTAGTTTGTACCAACATAAAAAAGTAAAACTACTCTAAACGGTAAAGTGAGAGTTATCTCCAGTACGACTTATATGGAGATATTCCTTAAGACTCTTACCATGAAGACGTTACTCTCACTATTCATTATGTACCCGATGATAAAGAAAGGGAACTAAGAAATTACAACTACTGAACCGTAGACCATGGATGACGTGAAAATTCATTTAATCGAATAGTAAAGTTCTTGTGCCTACACGACAAAAATTAAATTTATTATTGGATGACGACAACTATCGATTGTATACAGTCCGTAACAAGATTCTCAAGTTTGTATAGTTGAGTAAATTAAAAGTGTCGTTGGGATATCTTGTCAATTTTAATAATAGGACAAATATCTATTCCTTTGATTTTATGTTCATAGCATGTACTGAATTGTCTTGACCATTGACTCTACCGACCCTAGATCTGGTTCCATAAACTCTTCGGTCTCGGATGTTGATTTAGTGTTTGTATTATGGAGACAAAGTAAACAAATTTTAGTACAATGTAGGTAAAGAACTCAACTCTAGGTATGAGAATAACGTTTATTAGAAAAAGCAAGAACACAGAAACACATGAAAGTTTGGATAGAAAATGTCTACTCCGTCTAATTTCATTATCAAAGATAAAATAAAACAAAAACGTGTCTCCTGTGAATCTTTTGATCCTCGGTTCAACTTTACTAAAAGATACTGGTAGGGGACATAATATTTATTTATATATCGTTAAAATGTAAAAAATAAAATTTTAACTACTGAAAGTCCAATAAAGTCTTTATGTAGGTTGTTCGAGGGTTCTTTGTAAATATCATTATTTACAAACAAATTTTTTTATCGAAGGACATCAAGAAAGTCGTTCGAGTGTACTGTGAAAAGTTGGCGAGTGTTGACCGAGATAAGAGGACATGGAACTGTACGTCCGGATCCACTTTATAACCCCCGTATTTTTAACGTAAACCAACCAGACGAACCTTCCCCAGTACATTTTCAGTAGAAACTAAACGATTACCTTAAAAAAAACAATCTACATCATATACCGTCGTGACTACACGTAGGATTCCCTTTTTTGGCAGGTAAAATATTTTCAAATAAAAGTATAAAATATGTGACATCAACACAACACACAAAAACTAAATCATTGTTAAATACACAAAAAGACAGCGTCTCGTGACGCCGGACACCACAACTCCGAGTGTCGCTACGGTAGGTCGGGTCGGTGTAGTCTCTCCGGTAGGCTGCGATACCGGTGTTCTAACCGGGGGAAAGGGGTAAGTGTCATGCATTATTGTCTCAATATTTTTCAATATAAATATTAGACTTTCTTAAAACTAAAAGTTCACCAGTTTACTTCGTCGTCACCTTAACAACTTTCGTTAAACACCATCGACATTAAAACAACATATTTTCACCGTATTAAGAGAACCCTTTATTCTCAATCAGTAAAAACAGAGAAAAACCTTCTTGTCAAAAAAAGAGATGTTTTATAATAAAAGAAAGTTAATGTTTACTACGGAAAAAAAAGGAACCCCGAATATAAAAGATAAAAAGTTTCGAATCCAAATATTTTGAAAAAAACAGTTTAATATACATAGGTTTATAACGATCTTCGCGAAGTATAAAATTTTAACCAATCTAACCGTTATGGTGAAGATAGTCTACAAGACGGGGATTTGTATGAAACTCAACCTTCTTCTTCTTTACTGAAGCGGTGACCGAAACTTCGTCCGACTTTCCGTCTGTCAGAAGGTGTAGAAGTTTACCCAATTTCGAATATTAGTTCCCAACAAAAAAAAATTACCTCTTAATTTCTGAAATATAAAGTTGTCGGACTTCTTTCTCACACACATACACACAATTAATTTACGAGTAGAATACCGAGAAAATTCTTTTTAGAAATAAGTCCAATTATATTGAAAGAGGTTCAGGAAGAGACAAATATTCCGTAACCAAACTAAAAGTCTTTCGATCCAAACTAAATACTGATTTCGTGTCATCTTAAGTGGTAAATAAAGTGAAAAAACATAAGTGTAGACGAAATTGTAAGATTTCGTCTTATACATACACACTGTAATGTGTATATATGCATGTATCGTATACAAAAAAGGACTCACCTAAAACGATAATAAATAACTATCTTCAGTATTAAAGAAGATTTAATAGAGTAGTAGAAAAAAGAACACAAAGTCAATTTCTCTTACGAAAGAATCGTAAGAGACAAAAGTAACTAATAACAATTAGTATACGTAATAGTTATACTGACGTTCTTACATAGTCTCGAAGAAACAGAGGTCTTCGAAAGATATTACCACTGTCAATAAAGGTGAAGACCAATTACATAATTTATACAGTATATACACTAAGTATAAATATAATTATATTTTTCGTCATATAGGAAAACGTACTCTCAAAGATCCAATAAATGTTAACTTTCTTACTTCAGACATAGAGAACAAAATAAAAAAAAGGATGTACTGTTCACTCTGATAAAATTCACTAATCGGTTTTCCTTCTACTCTAAATCTCTTTATACTCAACTAACCTTCTTAAATTTTTGGTTGACTTTAACTTTCTTGGTTAAATATTGTTTCCTAATTTTAAAAGTCTACGTATCTATTCTCGGTTTATTACTGATTATCAGACTCCGTTACCTTATCTCTCTCTTCTTTTTCCGTCTCAACTATTATTAGATCTTGATTAATTTCCCATCGTTTCTCGATGTCCCTAAAACTCTTTATTGGATTTTACCAATGATTTTCATTACCCATTTTAATGTATTTCCTTTTACATAGATGATATTCCCCTTTAGACTAGTATTCCAGACACTACAAAGAAGTTTGCTTTCACCACCACCACCATTCGAGGAATTAAGAAGTCCAAAAAAACAAAAATTTTTGTGACCAGTCTAGTGAACTCTTGGTAGAACCGACTACTGTGACACACAGACACACAGACACATATTTATATATAAGTAAGGAGACATAGAGTTGGACTACCAGTACATAACAACGAAAATATTAGGTTCTAACATCATATACCGTCCTTTATATGAACCTTATAAGTCTTATATATATATATATAAGTCTATATCAAATTCGACTAAAAACAGATTATTTGTATATTAGTCATACCAAAAAATTTGATTATTAAGTTACATTTTCACGAATCACATTTATCTAGACCTTTTATCTTGTTTATTCGGTACTAGAACTTCCGGGCGAATTGGTGACGGTCTCGTCTACTTGCCACAGTTGTCTCTACCCTCTCTTCCGTCGTGTCCGTCTGTGACTCAGAAGAAGTGCGGAGTCCGGAACTTACCAGATGAGGTAATGCCCCTGACATTCCTAGACGGGTCGGGTGTCCCGCTATATAGGTGAGGTAACAGATAGTACTTATCATCCTGGTCCGTCATAATACATAATGTTATGTATTCAGACGGAAAATTTCAATTTTTAAGAGAAATTTCATCTTATCTAAACGTCTGATGTATACGATTGTCACACTTGTGGTCAGGACCAAGGGAGTATGAAAGTTGACAATTCTCCTCTGCGAGGACTACGACCCTCCTACGACTACGACTCAAGGGACTACAGGTGAGGGACTCTACTATATACTACGACGAAATCCCTGTGAAACGAAGGACCCGAAACCCGACACCGAGGATTTTCCTCTCCTCCGTACACCCGACGCAGAAATCGTTCGAATCTGACCTGGATTTAATACGTCTTTCCGACTCGATTGAATGGAGGCCATACTTTAAAGGAAACATTTAATTTTAACGTAATTGTCGATCAAATATAAATACTTTGTATCTCTAAGACAGAAACGTCGTACAGTAAGACGTGTATTTCACGAACAGATTACTACATATATTTACTCTATGGAGTAAATCTGATAGGTATTGAACTGACTACATATCGATTAAGGATTTTGATACTCTGATTAAACCTCTTAATTTTACTGTCGGTCACCCAATGAACCTTTGACTTAAGGTCACAGTTGGTCATTTCGGTTTTCGTAAGACGAAAACTACACCGTAGTAAGACAGGAGATGACACACTGAACACTTTACTAACATGTTTAAATGTGGTAATGTCTAAAGTCCTTATGTCAAGTAATATGCTTCTTAACTTTCACTTAAGAAGGGGAACCCTTATCAACCGACTTTACCATCTTCTTTCCTCACTAATTTCGGCACATGCCACCTCCCCTCTTTCCTCATGTCGTCACGAAACGTGACTCCTCGGCGACCCAACCTCTCCCTCCCCTGTCACACTGGCTTTGTCGTCAAAGGACGGTAAGTATGCTCCCGACACCTCTGTGAAGATTTGGAGGTCAGGGGTGCGTCGGTTAATGTCGATATAACGGAAACCGTACAACCAAAAGGAGCCACTGAAGAAAGAAAAGTCACAAAAGTAAATAAGAGTTAGGAAACGTCTACTAGTCTTCTCTCATAGCATGGATCTTCGATTTTCTAATTGACTCTAATTCAACTCCAATTAAATTCAATCCAAAACAAAAAAAAAAAAAAACGTTGAAAAGGGTACCGACATACGGACTAGCAGAGACCACCATTGAATCGAAGACATAGATAGACTTTATGATTTCTTGTAAATTTTCCTGATCAAATGGAAAAAATTTAATAACTAAAAAGGATTTACTAAGACTTTTAGTGAAGTCTCGGACGTTAAACATCAGTAATGTCATGAATCGTTTGACCCCATAGGACTCTGTAAAACTACGAACAGTAGAATAGGAAACTGAGTAACATCAAGCGTAATACACTTCAATATAACGTACCACTAACTGGCATCTTGGTTTGCCGGTTCTAATTCTAGGGTCGAGACGTGGATGATCGTTTCATCGGAATTCCTTCAAGGAATTGGAGAGATACCGAGTCAATGGAGTAGACATTTTACCCGAATTATTATCTTGTATGAAGTACTATCTTAGATTCCCCGTGACACTTGAACTGTTCACTGTTCGAGAATTACATAAAGTAATTATTATCACCTTCATCGTCATTATCGACCTCATATAAAAGATTTTTTCTTAGTCCATTTTTATGTTTACCTCATTTCATCTTTGGTAAAGGGGGTGGTGGTTTGTGTCTATGTGTGTGTGTCTTCGGAGTGAAACATTAGGATCTTCTTTGATTTTAAACTTAATATTACACTGAAGAAATGTCTGAATATCAAAAATGGTAGTTCTACATTTGCGATGAATTTCTAATAACAGGGACCCTTATTTACTTACAAGTAAAAGTGAAAAACTCAATTAGCACGAACTTCTTGTTATTATCACAAAAAAAAAAAAAATGTGGTGAGAGTATAACTTTCTGTTCCAGAGTCGTTGACTCACAGGTATCAAAGGTGAACTAAAAACGAATGTTCAATCCAAAACGAAGGATCGAGGACACTTTATCTTTAGATACCTTGTTTACCGTGTCGGAGTCTAAATATTTCGAAGTAGTTTAAGTCAAATATACTTAAATATATAAACACATTTAATAACATTTTTCCAAAAGTCTCCGACAACATATATAGTGTCAACCATATTAGAAATTCGTATTTAATAATGATCAGAGTAAAAAGAGTGAAAAATTTTAAAGGAGTCAAATGGTTAATACGTTTATTACGATCATACAATCTTTTAATTTTATATTTTTTCATTTCCTATTTTATTTTGAATATAATTCTTTGAAAATCCCGGAATTTTTTTTGTCATATCGTTTTCGAAATTTCCTCAAAAAGATAGTCTCTCAATTAACCATGAATTAACAAAATTAACTTAAATTAACACATTGTCTTCTCATAAAGGCACGTCGGAATTTCTAAGTTTACGAAAACCATTACCCAAAAAAAAAAAAAATTGGAATCTTATAAGAAAAAGTCCAGTTTCCTGTTCTTTCGTAAAATTTTAAAACACTTACTTCATCTAAAATGTTAATCTCGTAAAACCAAAAAAGAGAATTTCTTTTATGGACGTTTCTTATTGAGTCACCTGACACAATAGACAGTGATTTTTCTACCAGTCTGTACACAAAAGAGATCTAGGACCGACACATGTTCGTCACCCACCACGGGAACCAATGGCGGAGACTTCGTGTCAGGGTCACGAGTCACTCTTCACGACCTTTACCGACTGTCTTTTGGCCCAGACATTAAAACTTTCGGTCTCTTTCGTTTCATACATGTGGTTCCCCTACTGTATTAGGGTACACATTACGGATATATACAATCAAAGAGGACTTACTATAAGTGTCACCTTTTGATAGAGTGGGGAGTGGGAGGACTTGAATGTGTAATGGCCCACCGAGAGGTGACTTCGTTTTATCATTTTGATTTTAAAGAGTAAATTCGTACCAGTAAATATACTTACCATGGATTCACACAGGGATCTTCACTCGTCGAAGTTTTGGGTGAGCCGACAGAATTTAACACTCTGTAAACCGACTTGTAAAATTTTGACCGATTCTTTTCCCGAGGGGTCCACCGAGTCACTATTTCTTGGACGGTGGGTTACGTCCTCTACTCCCAAGTTAGGGACCTAACCCTTCTACGAGACCTCTTCATTAACCGTTTGGGTGAGGTCACAAGAACGGACTCTTTAGGGTACCTGTCTCCTCGAACCACCCGATATCAGGTACCTCAGTGTTCTCAGTCTCTGCTGAATCACTGATTTGTCGTTGTTTCCGAACTCTTTCAGTAAATTAAGTCAGAGTCTCTTCGAAACGGAACATGGGTCACCGTGGAACATTCACTTACTGGGCCGACCGAGACCGTAGGTCGGAGAGCAGAGATTCGACTGATGAGAAGGGAACACCGGTAAATGAAACTACACAATACAGATAATCCCTACGACCTCTACGAGAGTATAGTAACCAGGGAGTCTTTATAAGTGTTATCTGTTTATTTTCAGTTTTTGTTCTTTAAAGGAAATTCTTAAGGAGTACAATTTGAAAATTTTTGTCTTCACCGTATCGTCTAACGAAACTGATAAAACTAGACCTTAAAGTGTAAGCACTTATTAAGAATACAGAACTCGTGTATTTTAAACAGACGTAGAATACACAAGTTGGACCTTTTATTTTACAATATTTTATAATTAAAAATTTACATTTATGGTTCATCTTTAACCCCTACTTAAGTATTTATAAAAAAATTCTTATAAAAAATTGACCTTCATTTTTAAAGAGTCATATAAAACACATTCATGATTTAGACAGTGATCCAACCTCGGTTCATGCAAAAGTATCCATACCCGGTGACCAAGAGTCTTTCTTTTAAACTACACACCGTATAAATAGTAGTAGACCCCGAAGGGTCCACCGTGATCACCATTTATTCTTAGACGGACGGTCACGTCCTCTGCGTCCAAGCTAGGGACCCAACCTTTCTAGGGGACCTCCTCCTTTACCGTTGGGTGAGGTCGGAAGAACGGACCTTTTAAGGTACCTGTCTCCTCGGACCACCCGATGTCAGGTACCCCAGCGTTTCTCAACTGTACTGACTCGTAGACTCGCGTGTGTGTGTGTATAAATAGTATATTCTTATTGGATTTTAACTCGCAACAAATCCTTTCCCCATTTAAAAATTTAAATCAAAAATTAAAATTTTATTTCACCCCGTCTTTACAATTAATGTTCTAAATAATACAGTTTAATACACTTTATTACCAAAGAAATCCAGTATTCGTCAACTTATAATCTTTAGATTACTAAGTTGATTGTGTCATAAGTGAACTCCCAATGAATCCCTCTCTTGCAAACTTTACCTCATCACTCTTATGATCTTTCGAAGAACTCTCCATCAGTAATCTTAGTCTTTTCATAATCAACTAATTATTGTATGTTATAAACAATCCTTGAAAAGTAAATGAAACACAATAAGAATGTTGTGTCGTTCTACTCACAACAAAATGGGTGAAATATCCATTCTTTTAACTATAAATCTCTTTTTAGTCCATTGGTCGAATTCTAATGTAGTACTGTTCTCGATTTATCTTTATGAGACACCGAGTGTCACTAGTGTCCGAAGTTACTTAGGAGTGATTAGAAGGAGTAATTGAGAGAAAAACGTATAACCGGAGATAAGAATTGATAAATTCACCAGAATAACACTTTTACACTTTATCGTAAAGGAGTTGATGTAACGTATCTTCTGTTCACAAGGTTCTCCTTAATTTTCTACGAGGTATTCTCTTCCCAAAGAAATAGTTTATAAGGTCTTTAGACTAACAATATGCATCTTCTAGGTGAGACTTTTAGAGTAAGTTATCCTTATCTCTTCTACAAAGTTTTAGTTTCAATACAACATTGTAATATAAGTAGTGTCATAGATGAAATAAAGGTGTAAAATAAAATAAATGTAATTCGTAATTCTTTAAAGTGTTTATATTGTCAAAAATTATTACTAGTTGTGTTTGGATATTAGCAGAACGGAGTTTTCTCTTTATGATTCTTTAAAAAAAAACGAGTTTTTAACAAAGTGATTGTTATAGATTATTCACCACTGTAAAAATTTGACTAATACAAATTTCCCTTAGTTATATACCTAAAGAATAAGTTCGTATTGAGAAGTACCAAAAGACCTTTATAAAAATTCCACAGAATTTTGAATACATATTCGATAAATTTCACTTTCACGTTGAGTGAGTCAACACAGACTGAGAAACGTTGGGGTATCCGATATGTTAGGTACCTTAAGAGATCCGGTCTTATGACCTCACCCAGTGGAAAGAGAAGAGGTCCCCAAGTTTCAAAGTCCCAGCCTAAACAAACCGAAACAGAGAACTTCGGTCTAAACCACTTAAGTAATGGTCATGAAAAAGACGACAACAGTGTCGCAGAATAAGATATAACGATTCATCTCAACCGTATTAGTACAATATACAAATGAATTACAAAGAATCAGTAGTCTATCGTAAGTCCCTCTTCCCTGTTCTCCAGAATACAGTAGACTCGTAAGACGTCATTATTGAATTGTAACCCTGTCGGGTACTTAAACAGATGTTTCTCAATGGGTCAAGGTAAAACTTTTTAAGACCACAATAATTGTCGACCAAACAGAGAAGTCATTTGTCCCTGTAAAACGAAAAATAGACGGAATTATAGTCGTCATTCTTGGAGTGTAAATAAGTCGTACCCGACATATGTGACATACGGTTTCCACCGTATGACTGAACACGTTAAAAGGAATAAATGAACCTGACGAAACTTATAGTTTTGTTTTTGGACTTTCCGGTCTTAAGGTTCTGTATCGAAGGATTTGTTGTTTTGTAAATGTTCTTCAAGTTTATATTTTGTGTTCTACTGTCTTGGAAATAAAACTCATCGTGTTTTTTAACATTTACCCGTAAGTGTAGTTTGTAGATTTTCCGGGGATCTTTAGGAAGTCTCTTAGGATCTTAAAAGTTCTTTTATTAAACTTTTCCTCTGTTAGTCTCAAGAGATCACCCCCAGTACCTAAACTTCATCAAATTCTTCAATTGAATAGAGATAAGTAACATTTTCCGTCCGACATACCACCTCTGATCTCCTTCTCAAACTTTACTCACGTTCCTTCTTCGTCATTAACTGTTGATTCTTCGAAAAACTCGTCTTATAAGATTTTCCTGGCGTAGAACTCTAAACTTACACAATAACATCAAGGATCCAAAAACGTTAGAAGACTCTCTTACCTCTCTCTTATCTTTTTATAAAACTCACTGAGGGCTGTCCTTTAATAAAAAAGAAAATTTTTAAGCGTCCTAAGAAAGTTGAGTATTTAAGTACTTTCGTCGTTTTTATAATCAACCCTCCTTGATTTGATTCGACTCTATAAAGACTCGAATTTTTCATACCGGATTTTTACCGTTCTTTAAAAGGAAAATTCAGATATTTATTCTAACATTTGTAACTCAATCCGTATTTGAGTTATATAATTTAACGGTTCCAAGTGGATCGTTTTTATAGTAAATTTAAAAAGTCAATTATAAAATATAGATTTCATCTACTTATAATCTCTTCTTGTGTAATCAAAATAACCCTATCTAAGAAATAATTGGTAACGGTCTTTGTAGATTGTCAGTATCGCACAAACCAAATTCATTTTGTAAGCACATGACAAAATAACTATCACACTGTTTTTAAGGGAGGTCTGTTGGTACTACTCTCGGACAACTTCACCTCTACTAAATGAAAAACTACTAAAGAATTTATCCCAATGTATGAAATCAGTGGGTTTATGCTAGTAACTTGACAGTGAATTAAATGACTACAGCAACGTCTCAATTAAGGATGTTGTATTATTCACCTAACAAAAATCACCTTTTAAATGTGGAAGGTTTTTACTTTGACTATGGACCCAGAATAACACGGGTTGTATATAAATTCCGACATACGTTCCATCCTTTTTTTTACGTCCTTTTTTTATTAATACGGAACAAAAGGACTGACCACAAAATTAATACTAAACTAAATTTGGTTTAGGGGGTCCGACACATACGTGTCTAGTTTATAAGGTGAGGGTGTGTGGCGGAGACGTACTGGGGTTCGACACTCTTTTCTTTTAAGTATCGGGTATACAGTCAGTCTACAATTAAGAACGGGACCGTGGACCTCTCCGAGAGGGTGGACTGACCTCACGCAAACGTCAAGACCCGCATATGGGTTCTATACCTCATCCGAGAGGTCTAGACCTTCATAAAACCGACTACTCAACCGTCTCCAGTGCTCCCGTCTCGGGTCCCAGTCCAAGACTTAAACGGGTCCACGTAAGTTCCACCGTCAACCCGTTGACACGGGGACGACCTTTCTGGTCCCTTCCTCATAGACTCAACGGAGAGACCGAAGCCTTCAAGTGTCGGGCTGGACGTCCAAGGACAGTTAAGGTTAAGTTTGTGAGTACGTCTAAAATATCAAAGGTCCTCTCTTCAATTCCTGATAAAAAGACCGGGACTAAATTAAGACGTAAGGACTAGATTGGACTTTGTGGGTAAGAGTATACGACCTGATTAATCCAATTCTCGCATTATTCATTTATTCAACATCAACTGTTCGTAAGGAGGAACTTCGTTCGAAAACCACAAATTGCTTTTCTGTCCCCCACACCTCTTCTCCTCTCTTTTCTTCTCTCTCCTCTCCTCCTTCTTCGTCCGGGCTCGAGGTATGACACGAAAAGAGACTTCGGTGACAGATTTCTACCATAATCCTTAACTAGGAGTACACTCACTTACTTGGAGTGAAGGCCAAAACCACTGTCGTCGTAGAACGTGGGTGTGTTGGCCAAGCGTTCACCTATTTCCGTCTTACTTATTCCTCCGTTCTGACGTGACGATGTTCAGTCAGACAGTAGACGGTCGAGACCTTTTCGTCGAGCTCCATATACGGAAGGACTATCGTACTCGATGGGAAGTGTACGTTTCCTATCGTGAACGAAAGAACCAAACCAAATCTATCATTGGTAAGTAGACTATCTTAGGAGTAACCATGTTAACTTGGTACTAAATCTTCACCTTCACGACGACCAATTGTAGGGGTGTACCGGACTCTAGGAATATCGAGACCCTAGAGGTAAATTATCAAGTCATTTTCAACGATTTGCACATAATTTTTAGACAACTTTCCCCGGATATGACATACCTCTACTCATCGACCTACAAGGTACATCACTTCCTCTACGAGTCGACGCGCACATTCGGCACGGGACACCAACCACAACGCCCCCATCCCAACCCCCCTCCTTGTGTGACTTCTCCGGTGACAGACGGACTCCTTCAGTCCCTTCGAAGTAACTCGGTGATTGTAAACTTGACTCAAATACTCTGCCTCCATTTCCTTTACTCACTCTTGACACTTTTCTGTCGAGTCCGTCTTTCTTGTCGTCCTTATTTTACTCCCTTTTATGTAACATCCTTCCGTCTTACCGACAAACCTGGTCCTGTTCCTCGACTCAGACCTCGCGTGACTCTCGTCCACTTCGCGACTTCCAGTCGACTGCTGTCAGACTCCCCCTAAAACTTAGGGTCCGGTCAAATATACCTGAAGTAGTGAGTCCGGTCGCCAATAGATTAGTACGAGATGTCTTTGGGGTCCAATCAAATGTCCAGAAGACGTCTTATTATTTCGCAAAAGGGATTTATCATGTGTAGTCGAAAATAGACAGTATATGTAACTCAAAAGCCCTTCTAAAATAACCTTTTTAAACAAACATTTGTTGTCCATACCAGTCGTCTCTCACTAAAATCTCAAAAACTCGTTCCGTAAGTATACTTGTTTGTACTTAAGACCCATTTTTTTTTCTTTCATTGGGTCGATACCCTACCTCCTCCCTAACCTCAATCCTCTACATTAACCGTTTCTCTGACTAGTCTACCGGTGGTGTCATAATGTCCGGTCTTCTGTCTTGTCGGAGACAGCTCTGTCACTGTGACTCTCGTCTCTTCTGCCCCGAGATAAGTTCTCTAAAAACGGTATTTCGTGTTCATCTTACTACCTTACTTTCTTCTTATTGTCTACTGTTCAAACACTAAATCCAGTCACGTATTTCGTCTATTAATCTTTATCAGAGTTCTTATTTGAGAGATGGGTCTACGAATGTCTCTTAAACGTAATCGCATTTCTAAGTTGTTCTTTTGATTAAAGTTCCCCAAAAGGAATCCCCTTCCTCCCTCTCGAGTTACGTACCGAGTGGACTTGGAAATTTTTTATTTTTCTGTGTCCGTAAGATTGAAACAAACTTGAAGACCCTCACAAATCTATATATTGGTCTTTCAGGGTACATAACAATACGACAAACCCACCTGTTTAACTGAAAGATTCGGTAATTACTTAAACCAGTACGTAAGGACCTTCTACTGATATTAGACCGGTCTAAAACCTCTACAAAAGTAGTAATTTCGGTACGGGGGTTATCGAAACACGACCATGTTTATTGGTCTCGTAGAAAAAAGATTTACAACCAATCACCGAAGGTAGAGACACACTTGGACAACAGAGGTAGTGGAGGGGGTTTTATTTCAGAGTCCCTTCATTACCCTCGTCGCGACTGAGTCTGTCGTCTAAAACCTCCTACTACCTTATTCCATGACAATCGGAAAAATGGAAATGGATTTAGGTTACAATCGCTACTATCGCTACGAAGATTCACCTCTGCACGGTACGAGTCAAGTAGGAGTGGGATGTGAGGGACGAGTGGCTGTGTTGGTAGACATTCTTCGAGTCAGAGTCCGAAGAGACGGGAACGGGGGATACTCAGGGAGGAAGTCGAAATACTTTCTTTTGTAAAGAAAGACACTTTCCAAAAACATGTGGGCGTAGACCTTCACAAATAAAGTCACCGTACATTCGATAGACACCTAAATCAATCGTGGTCTGGGGGAAAACATATGAGGACGGAATTTTTAAAATATTTACTAGAATAACTTAACCACGGTCATACGTGTACCAAACCGACTAACGACGTATATAGGAAATGGACGGTCAGTGGAAACTAAATGCAAGGAAGACGATTCGAAAATGAAAGGTTTTTACCACGGTGACTTGACAGGAGATTTAGTAGAATAACCAATTTAATGAGGTTCTGCTCGACTATACAAAACCCAACGTATGTCTGTCTACTTAAATATAGAAAAACGGGAATGGGTGAAGATCATTTCGGTCGGTGAATCCTCCCAACCTGCACAATACAGTAGCTAGAGAAATAAGGTCTACTTATGGTAGACTTTGTGACACGGTTCTGGTTTCACTGTTTCTCCACAAGAAGTCGTAGGGGAAGACGGGTCTCTGGAAGAACTTGTGCATTCGGACATAGAACCTGACTTGGACTACACCCCTGAAAAGTACCGAGTCTTTTCCCCTTTATTTCAGAGAGTTTGTTATTCATTTGAAGTAGTCTTTCTAGCTCTGAAACATCCGAGATGTTTCGAAATGATTGAACACTCAAAATACCACAAAGGACCTCTTTTCGTCCACCGAACCGTCAATAAAACCTATAACCGATAAACACCATTACCAAAACTCCCCAAAGTATAAAGATTTCTCTCTAGGATTTTCGATCAAGGATTCTGTCAAACTGTTTCACTACGTAGTAAAATTTGATTAAAAGATCCTCAAGTGACCAGTGACTTATACGGTAAATTGAACTAGAACGTCCAATGGTCGAGAGAGGTACCCCCATTAGAATTATGAAATCTCCCATTAGAATTAGTGAATTATAATTTATTGACCCTTCCAATCATACGACTGTCTCATTTCGTTATGACTATCTTAAATTTTTATCGAAAAGTCAAGTCAAGTCAGCGAGTCAGCACAGGCTGAGAAACGCTGGGGTACTTAGCGTCGTGCGGTCCGGAGGGACAGGTAGTGGTAGAGGGCCTCAAGTGAGTCTGAGTGCAGGTAGCTCAGTCACTACTATAGGTCGGTAGAGTAGGAGACAGCAGGGGAAGGGGAGGACGGGGGTTAGGGAGGGTCGTAGTCTCAGAAAAGGTTACTCAGTTGAGAAGCGTACTCCACCGGTTTCATGACCTCGAAGTCGAAATCGTAGTAAGGAAGGTTTCTTTAGGGTCCCAACTAGAGGTCTATATGTTTATAGATTGAATTTTTTCGAAACGTTTCTTACTGAAAAGAGACAAGATATACCACTATCCCCTCATAAAAATTTAAAGTACTAATATGAACTTTACCGTGCCTTCGTAAAGTTTACGAACCTAATGTGTCTAGAGTCACAGTATCGAGTGTTTAACAACCTTCGTTTCCTAGCTCGAAGATCCGTGGAAATGAACACCAGGGTCGTTCGGACCTCCACAAATAAGGCTTTGTGAGTTCTCCGAAGTAAACAGGAGGACTCTCAAATACACCGTGAGGGACACAGGAAGACTCCGCTTTCTGTAGAGTCCTCGAGTGGTCAGTCAGTGCGACCGTGTCGGATCAGTCAGGAAGAAGACCACACGAAAAGTCTCTACACCCCCTGACGTACCCTTTAGTTACGGTCCATACACTCGGGTCATAAACGTAATTTGACAGTGAAGATAAGTTTTACATATACACACAAATACATCAGAAAAACTGTCCATCTTAAATACACATACACGTACATATGTGCATTCATCGGAGTAAAATTTTGTAACAGAAGATTCCCAAAATTTACATATTATGGTAAAGTAGTAAGGTTGTCGGATTTTCTATCATCTTAAACCTGATAGGATTTATTTATTTGTAATTTTCTTATAGAATTTACTTGGTTTAAAGTGACTGTGATAAAGTACAATTCGGTGGTCAACTGTAAGATGACAGAAACTATCAACCTCAGTCTACTGACCGGACGAGGGGTCAAATTAGTCAATGCTTTTATTGACCAAAAAATCGTTTATAAATCATCATTGTGAACTTTCAAGGATCGTGATACGGATTTTGTCTCTTGTACGAGGGGTTTCGTTTGTGCCCAAAAAAACAAATTTAGTAACAGTAGGAGCATCTTGTGTCTTCATCTTTACCGTGCCGATCACACGGGAAGACTGTCCACGTCTCCTCTAGGTCAGACTGTACACTGATACTCCGTCTCTGGGTCTGGGTGACTAACAGAAAGAAACATCGGAAGTCTCTTAAGGGACGACAAAAGTACAGATATAAGTGCACATGTTTCACCCATTATTACACGAGAAATATCAAAGTCTCATAGAACTCGAGGTACTGGCGACCTGAGGAAAGGACGGGGTGTAAAGACGGGGGCACACCCGTTTGTCCGGGTACAACTCCTGGTAAAATGAAGGCCACCACCACCGTAATGACTGGTGTATACCCTTCACTCCGAATCTACGTTTTTCCCATACCATTTTTCTACTTTTCGATGTCTTTAACACCCAACGTTTTTCACTGACGGTTTTCGAAAAGGTCCTTACTCTCGAATCTCTTCAACCTTCGAGATCTAACTTTCTTACGTTCTATATCATGTAGCGTTTGACCGAAATTAACGTTCAAAGGTCGAACTCCTAGTTCTTTCCTGGAAATGGATCTTTCCAAGGATAAGGACGAAAGTGACTAAGGATTTAGGATTTGAAGTCTATCGTCAGTGACTGGAGAGAATTTTATACAGAACATGGGTACACTTTTAAATTAAAGTTCATAGACCCACTTTCCTAAGTATTAAGTTGTTTTAGTAAACCACTACTATGAAATTCAACATCAGGACCAGGCAAGAGAGTCAGGTAGAATCATCCTGGACGGAGGAAATCAAAAAGTTCTATTTACTCTTAAATATGACAAAAAGATGTTGGAAGATTCTTAAATTGACACTTTAGTGACAAGGGTCCAATAAAGTCGTAGGTTGGGAATGTGAGAAAAGAAGGTTGGATTTGACTCTTAAAAAGAGATAAAGAGGAAACACCTTTCTTTTTATGATATTATAATATACTTGTTTGAGAGACTCCGGGAAAGATTAAAACCATCGTCACAAAGAGTGTTAACGAACCTTCTTAAAACAGTGACAGAGGTGAAATTAGAACTCTTCGAAGACACATGCGGGTATGAAGAAAATCCCCAGTTCCAGATCTCTTCCTTTGGAAAAGTGTGAACCTATCTAGATCCGGGTCCCTCGAGGACCACTAAGTCCCATACCATCCTTCACAGTTTAGGGAGGTGAAGGAATAAAGAAACTGAGAGAGACTTGACAAAAGAGGAAGTCTCTGTTTAAAACTTGGAACTGGGTGAAAGGGGTTCTATAAAACATAAAACACCAGATGGATGGGGATCTATCTGGTTCCCTGACACAAAATTATTAAAAAATAGAGGGAATCACTTAATGTTACCGGAAACGAATAAACCTCGAGTAGTATTTTCTACCTACTCACTTACCTGTCTACTCGCTTTACTACCAGACTTCTCTCTTGTCGGAAGGTTACCTGTTTCAGGTTAGAATTAGAGGGACCAGTCCAAATCCGGGGACTTGAACCATATAGGACTTGACCTAGTCAAGTCAAGTCAGTGAGTCAGCACAAACTGAGAAACGCTGGGGTACTTAGCGTCGTATGGTCCGGAGGGACAGGTAGTGGTTGAGGACCTCAGGTTGGTTTGGGTGCAGGTAGCTCAGCCACTACGGTAGGTTGACAGAGTAGGAGACAGCAGGGGAAGAGGAGGACGGGAGTTAGAAAGGGTCGTAGTCCCAGAAAAGTTTACTCAGTCGAGAAGCGTAGTCCACCGGTTTCATAACCCCAAAGTCAAAGTTGTAGTCAGGAAGGCTACTTGTGGGTCCTGACTAAAGGAAATCCTACCTGACCAACCTAGAGGAACGTCAGGTTCCCTGAGAGTTCTCAGAAGAGGTTGTGGCGCCAAGTTTTCGTAGTCAAGAAACCGTGAGTCGAAAGAAATATCAGGTTGAGAGTACAGGTATGTACTGGTGATCTTTTTGTACCTATAATTTGTCATATATCTAGTGACGTCTCGGTATTTTTACTATACCAACGAAGTAATAATCATAGGTCGTAATTAGTAACTAAGGGGACCTTAGAGTCCGTTTTAGTACGGGTCCAGTGGAGTACTCGTCATAGATAAAATTTTACTTATAAAAGTCGCCCATTAATATATGGTCTACAAAACTTCTTAGGAACCCGTGACTCTCTCATACTTCGAATCGAGGAACGTAGTACGACCTCGGTAGTACCCTCGTCTGAGACTTAGAAACCGACATCGCGTGTCTGAGACATGAGCACCACACACTCAAGTCGTCAACGTCGTATACCAGAATCGACGAATCACCGTACACCCTAGAATCAAGGGGTTGGCCCCTAGTTTGGGAGTAGGGGACGTAACTTTTCGTCTAAAAATTGGTGACCTGGTGGTCCCTTCAGGACTGTTCAAAGAACGAAACCCCCATAAAAAACAAAACAAAACAAAACAAATTTAGGTTCTTTCGTAACAGATTAAGAACCAACCGGAACAATCTCTTTTAGGAAGAAGTACCCACTTCAGTCTAAAATGACCATACCGATAAAATACTCGTTAATTTGACTATTGTAAATTCCATCCGATGTCAACTATCAGTTATCTATCCAAAAAATTACTGTCCTTAATATTTATACTTTGATAGGGGACTATCTCCACCGTGACTTAATAGTGATAGGTAAGTCCTTCGAAAACTGACTTTTTAATATCCGTGGTCTTTATTGGTGAATCTTTTGTTCTAAACTTCTTGGGTTTTATCGGCTTAATAAACCTCTAATTCTGTGCCGATAATGACTCTACTAATACTTAAGGGTCTCTGTGTCGGATTGAAAAGACTATTTTCACGGAAACAATCACCATACGACGACATGTCAAAGTCTGTGTAAAAATACTATGTAAAAATACGTACCGGTAGTTAATCCTTTTCTCAGATCTGTAGAACAAAAGTTTAAACCTTCTTGACAAAAGAGTAACCTATTGTCGAAGTGTATGACAGTACTTTATACAGTCCAAGGGTGTGTCTGACATCAACAGACGTAAGAATCACCCCTTGGAAAGAGAACGGGGCAATTCTTTAAGTAAGGGTCGTCTATCATAAAACACGATATTCCGATTTATTTTAGAGACCAGTGGACGCCATATTTCTACGTCGAAGTATAATGGAGTGACTTCCTCTTCAGCAGAAAGAAAAATACGGTTTCTTTTCGTCTGTAGGTGTCCCTACGACGTTAAGACGAAACTCTCTTTATTTTCTTAAGAGTCCTAACCTGATTGAACCACCGAGTCACCATTTCTTAGACGGACGGTCAGCTCGGTTAGTTGTCCAAACTAGGCACCCAACTCTTCTAGGGGACCTCCTTCTTTACCGTTGGGGGACTTCATAAGAACGGACCCTCTAGGGTACCTAGCTCCTCGGACCGGCCGATGTCTAGTACCCCAACGTTTCTTAGTCTATGCTGAAACCTTCATTTGTTGATTTCCTATCATTGTTTCCTTCTTATCGTGTTTACTCATACAGGACTGCAGGACGACGGTCGATTTCCTACCACCAAGGAGAGGTCTCCGTCTGCCTCTATTCTAGTCCTTCCTTCTGTCTTCTTTAGTGGGAGGGTACACATTAATCCTTTGGTGAAGAGACGTCGGAGACAGAAAAAGGACTCCCGACACAAACCAGACGGAGAAGAGTGACCCGTCCCTTTAGTTAAGGGGACTACTTGTTCCTTCTTAGTTCAAGTACTCATTAAGAGTATAAAATAAGTCTTCTTTAGTACAAGGTCAATTAATTAATTCGTCGATATCAAAACTTGAGGACCATACACCAATCACGGTACAATCTGTGTCCTCTTCTCTCCTTCCTTTTTTTACTTGTGGACGACTCACGGCCGTGGAGAGTGTCCTTACCCGTGACTCTCGGTCAGAAATAAACGTGGAGACGGTTGATGGTCGGGGTTACGGACCCTGATCTTTCTCTCGAACTTCAAGTCAACATCCCTCCCGTTGTCCTTGAGGGAGAAGTCTATTTACCAGTGAAATGGAGTAACTAACGTTCACGAAAACCTTAAGTCTCCCTTGACATACCGACCTAAGTAGTTCTCAGAGGGAGTCACTAAGAACACGCAGAACCACGAGAACATCCGGACCACCCTTCCGGAGGACGGGAGCTGGGGTGCAACACACGTCTTGGAGGATAGTGTTTGTGACGAGTCCGGGGGAAGTGGCGGTGCGGGACTCGGTTTTCCGTCCGTGATTGCCTACTCATTCGTCTACACCAGATACGTCTGTTACCGGACAACAAGTCGGGTACTTCCTTACTTCACGACTAAGAACGATGGTGTACCCGTTTGGAACCTTTGTACGATTCACTTTATTTAGTCTGTGCTTTCCTGTCTATAATGTACCGAAGTGAAAACACTTTATCGAGTTTTTCTGTTTAAGTGTCTCTGTCTTTCACCTAAACTTCAAAGGTCCCCACCTCCTCTCCCTCTTAATAACAAATTACCCATGTCTGGAAAACAAGCCTCACTACTTTTGAAACCCCTTTGTCACCACTATCAACAAATCAAAACATTTGTATTACGGTGACTTAATACGTGAATTTTACCAATGTCACCGCTTACAAAACAATGTATATATATATATAAAGAAAAAGTGACAGGAGTGGGGGGTTTTTTCGTCGACGACGGTTTACTGTACTTCCAGATACCTAACACGACATCGGTCTCAGAATCCACCCACAATACATTCAGACTCAACCTCCTCCTAAACTCGACGTATTCAAAAATTCATTCTCTTTTCCGTCTAAGCGAGTAGTTTAGGAAGAAGAGAAGTACAAGATTAAGTTCTAAGTCATATATGAGTATTTGACTGTGTCACAGGTGTCACCAACGTACACGACCGACTTTTTCTCATACTGACCCCGAAGGGCCCGTCGAGCACCACTTCTCAAGTGGACGGTTGTGTCCTCCGTACCCAAACTAGGGACCAGACCCTTCTGGGTGTGCGGTACCGTGTCGATTCGGGAACGTGGTGTCGACAGCCCGGAGACGAGATCTCGGACCTTCGACGTCGATGCTTCGGATCACGGGATCTCGGACATGTTTATTTATTTGAATCTTTGTCCTACTGAGTATAATGAGAATTTAAACGACCACACATACAGAATATCTAGGTCTATTATTTACGTACTTTGTATAATCAAAAAAGACATATAATCGTTGATTAATCTACCCGTAATTTATAAGTTTAACGTTTATATAAATAAAATTATTTTATATATTATACTAAGGTAATTTAAAAGTTTTTTTGATTTTATCTTTAAAATTAAAATAAATTTATGAAATTTTTGTATAGTTCCCGTTCCGGGTAGTATTACCATAAGTGTGTTGACCATTTCCTTTTCTATATGTCCGATCTTAAGTCTCTTTTACGGTCACCACAAAAAAAATACGAAACATGTTACGTTTCAAAAAGCTTAAACAATGATATTCAACACCAGTGTTGAGACAGTTTTTGTCACTGTAAGAAACCTTATTAAACTTCCAATGAATACTAAAAAAGACCTACATGGGTTTCTTTCTTGTAGAACTACTTTACCTATAGTTTAAACTGGAACGTTAGTGACAGTTTGTATACCACCCTTACGACTGATTCTTGTCCACTTCACTAAACTGAATTAAAACTCGTCCATATTCTACTTGGTATTTCTCTGGTTGTGTTCAAAGAGTCTAGTTCTTATTTGGTTCCAGAAACCTCCTTTTATTTTAGTTAAAATTTAACGTGACAGGTGTTCAATGAGTCATACTTGACAACTGATGACACTTATTACGATCGGTTTCGAATACGTTTTCAATATAGATTTAAACCGACTAAATGAATAAAATTTTTCAATAAAAAAATTCTCTTTTAACAAAAGATTTAGTTTTCGTTTAAACTTGTTTCCTTATTTTTATGAGCGGATTAATACTTCCTCTTAAAAGTGTTTAGTAGAATTTTGACTAAAGACATCTTTTATAAAAGACAAATAATATCTAGTCCCAATAATAATGTTCTTTTAGTAAAGTTACTTAGAGAATAAACAAAACAACAATAAAGATCTTTTCGATACATTTAAGAGACCCCACTCCTTCCCCTATTCGTAACAGACTTTTTCGAAGAGTGAATTAAAATTGAACCCCTTGTCACAAATAAGTCAACTGTATATTTGATGTATCCCATTCGTCAACACAGGTCGTCCTGTACATCACCTCTTTGAAACCTTCTTCGACAGTCTAACCCTTCGTCCCTCTCTTCGTGTATTTTTAATCTTTGATTACACTTTCCGACCCTTTCTCCTCTTCACTCTGAAGTAACTCCAGTCCCAGATCCTCTTTTCTCGGTCCTCCTCCCTCTCCTTCTCTCCAAGTCGTCTGCCCCCTCCCTACTCGGCACCGGTGTCCGTGAGTCTTCGGTCACTCCCGCATCCGGGTCGACGTCTTTCCTAGGCGCAAGTTCCACCTCCCTCCACATCCGAAACCGGGTCTTAACGTTGTCGTCAGAAGAAGGAGACATTGTGAAAATTCTGGAGATCATACACAGCGGGTCCACGTGAGATTTTCCCGACACGGTCCAATGAGATGGTGGCCGTCAAGTACTCTCAAGTCCAAAACGACACAAGTACGGTCATAATAATTCAAAATTTGCAGTAATTTTCAAATTATTAAACTACCAGACGGTTGTAAAGATTTTACACCGTACCGTGATTTTGCTTTTGGTAGGGACAAACATTTTATAAGGAACCTCTTAGGGTCACGACAGACGGAAACCATATCACCCTTCTTGGGAACGGGGGTCGGTACTGTTCAGGTACTCGGAGAGAGGTAGGTATTACACTCAGTATTGTCCTGAAAGACTCAGGGTCTCGTCAATTCTTCTTCTTTCCTCTACTATTGTGACTTGTAAACATTAACACTCGATCTATTTACATTTGAGTTCTATCAACCAGATATACAATTGAGTGTACCATTCTGTATTGGAACTCATGGATGGAGTATTCTAACACACTCTGAATATAATTCGATATAGTGAAGATTGGGGTCAAAAATTTTAGTTTTAAACTTCATCTCCTACCTGACTTATTGGTTAGGATGAAGTTTAAAACTAAAATTTTTGACCCCAATCTCCACTATATTGACCCCATATACATATCTTCACTATATTGACCCCAATCTTCACTTTATAGATTCTTATCGGTCCTTTTAAGAGTTTTTTTTTTTTAACCCCAACGACAACAACACAGGGAGTCAGTACTGGTTGAGAAACGCTGGGGCACGGGTACCTGATCTTGGGACGGTCCGAGGAGACAGATACCGTAAAGGGTACGTTCTTATGGTCTCACCCAACGGTAAAGGAAGAGGTCCCTAGAATAACTGGGTTTGGACGTAGAGGACACAACGTCAACCTAAGAAAATGGAAATTTGGTGGTCTCTTTGGGGAATATTAACCCTCTTCCTCATAATTAGTCCATCCGGTTTATAATTCTGTATCGTGTTTCGAAATCATTGAGTGTCAAGTTACAACCATATATTTATCTAACTCTTAGGAGTTTACTTGTTTTTATATGGGTTTATTACCTACCACTTAAATTGTATGCTATTTTTATCTTTTTATTAGAGGTTTTAATACAAACATTGGTTTACTTTTGTTGGTGGTTTTTGTGGATTATATATTTCGTTGTTCTTCCATATAAGACAATAATGAATTTTCCTCATTAGCTCCTTTCATAGACAGAGATAGATATACACAAATACATACGTATACGAACATCTCGATAAAGTTTAGGACTTTCTACTACGACACTTTCACCCCGTGAGTTATACGGTCGTTTAAACCTTTTGAGTCGTCACCGGTGTCCTGACCTTTTCCAGTCAAAAGTAAGGTCAGGGTTTCTTTCCGTTACGGTTTCTTACGAGTTTGATGGTGTGTTAACGTGAGTAGAGTATACGATCATTTCATTACGAGTTGTAAGAGGTTCGGTCCGAGGTCGTTATGCACTTGGCACTTGAAGGACTACAAGTTCGACCAAAATCTTTTCCGTCTCCTTGGTCTCTAGTTTAACGGTTGTAGGTGACCTAGTACCTTTTTCGTTCTTTCAAGGTCTTTTTGTAGATGAAGACGAAATAACTGATACGGTTTCGGAAACTGACACACCTAGTGTTATTTGAGACCTTTTAAGACTCTCTCTACCCTTATGGTCTGGTGGATTGGACGGAGAACTCTTTAGACATACGTCCAGTCCTTCGTTGTCAATCTTGACCTGTACCTTGTTGTCTGACCAAGGTTTATCCTTTTCCTCAAACAGTTCCGACATATAACAGTGGGACGAATAAATTGAAGACACGTCTCATGTAGTACCCTTTGCGACCTGACCTTCTTTGTGTTCGACCTTAGTTCTAACGTCCCTCTTTATAGTTATTGGAGTCTATACGTCTACTGTGGTGGAAATACCGTCTTTCACTTCTCTTTGATTTTTTGGAGAACTACTTTCATTTTCTCCTCTCACTTTTTCAACCGAATTTCGAGTTGTAAGTCTTTTACTTCTAGTACCGTAGACCAGGGTAGTGAAGTACCCTTTATCTACCCCTTTGTCACCTTTGTCACAGTCTGAAGTAAACCCCCCCCGAGGTTTTAGTGACGTCTACCACTAACGTCGGTACTTTAGTTTTCTGCGAATGAGGAACCTTCTTTTCAATACTGGTTGGATCTATCATATAAGTTTTCGTCTCTGTAATGAAACGGCTGATTCCAGGCAGATCAGTTCCGATACCAAAAAGGTCACCAGTACATACCTACACTCTCAACCTGACACTTCTTTCGACTCGCGGCTTCTTAACTACGAAAACTTGACACCACAACCTCTTCTAAGAACTCTCAGGGAACCTGACGTTCTAGGTTGGTCAGGTAAGACTTCCTCTAGTTGGGACCCTAAAGAAACCGTCCTTACTACAACTTCGACTTTGAGGTCATGAAACCGGTGGAGTACGGTTCTCAACTGAGTAACCTTTTCTGAGACTACGACCCTCCCTAACCCCCGTCCTCCTCTTCTCCTACTGTCTCCTACTCTACCGACCTACCGTAGTGACTGAGCTACCTGCACTCAGACTCACTTGAGGTCCTCAACCACTACCTGTCCCTCCGGACCGCACGGTGCTAAGTACCCCAGCGTTTCTCAGCCTGTGCTGACTCGCTGACTTGACTTGACTTGACTTGACTACGAACATATATTATCCGAAGGGACCACCGAGTCGACCATTTCTTAGACGGACGTCACGGTCTCTGGACCCAAACTAGGGACCCAGTCCTTCTAGGGGACCTCTTACTTTACCGTTGGGTGAGGTCATAAGAACAGACCTCTTAAAGTACCTGTCTCCTCGGACTGTCCGATGTGTCAGGTACTCCAGCCTTTCTCAGTCTGTGTTCACTCGTTGATTGTGACCTGACCTGACCTACGAAGATATACCTCTCTTAGCAGACCTTCCACTGACATCAACAACTGCTCAAGTCACTACTCTCCCTCCGTATGATCAATTACAGTTGCAAACGGTATCAAACTTCAAAATTTGGTTAACGTTCATAATGGATAAAATTTTATAAAATTTCTTTTATCTTCGAGTCTCATTTTCGGCCCGGTCACCCTTGAAAATGTTTATTTCATAGAACTACTTAAAAATTCCAAAATGTTTCCATAAAATTACGTGACGGTAGATTACATAGTCCTCAACATATTTGGATGGAAAAACGTTACGTTAAGAAACGGGTCAGGGTCCGTGTCTTGACTGAACATCACTTCTCAAAGACCTCACACTTCCATCGAAAGGAACTGATAGTTTACCCAGATTAAATTCTTCGTCCTACCGGCTCAACCGTCAGGAGAATTTATGAAAGGGGTATCATGGTTCCACTTTATAGTTTGAAAACCGTCGGTCCACTCAAGGTACTTAAGTGCACATGGTAAAGAAATGACAGATCTTAACTCTAGGTGACGGGGCACGAATCAAAATTTAATAGAAAGACTTTAAGAACGATGTAAAGACGTGACCAACTTTACTTCGGGAAACTTGTGTACCCCTCAACAAATTTACAGAACGAAACCCTTCAGTGACGACTTGCGTAATACCGTCTCAAAACAAAGAACGACGAGAAAGGTTCAGAGAAGAAAAACCAGGAAGGAGTGACGGGTGTCAGTCTCGGTGATACAGTCTCAAATAGAAGTTTTTTCAATCTTTGATTCGTTAAAAAGAGAAAAAAAGTTTGAATTGTAACCTCTTTCGTGTCATTTGTATATAATGGTCATTAACATAGTTTAACCCCTAAAACGACTACTTCAGTCGTAGAGTCTTTTACCTCTGTCGGTATAGAACGTATGCTAGTGGAACTTTTTATGGTGGAGGGGTTTTTTATTACGGACAATGTTGGTTTATATTTAGTCTTACATTACTACATTGACGACTGGAAATGGTCGACACTAACAATTATCATCAACCCAGACATTATTGACTACCTTAGTATCACCAAATACCTACTATTCTCTTAGTGTCATTCGGTAACGAACGAGAGTTCCAACCGTTGTCATGAGTAATAGATGACACAGTATAGACACTACAGACATTGTTAGGGTCTTGAGTCACAGAATTTTGTTGTCAATAGTAAACTACAGCGTATTAATGATACCCGGGCCTTAAACCCTCGTCATCCCAACTCGGACCGAAAACACTAAAGGGTACTCTAATATCAGTCGACAGTCGGTCCACGACTGACTTCAGTCTACCAAGGAAGATTCCACCGAGCGAATAATGTACCGACAGTGCCAATCACGACCGGCAACGGACCTCTAGAGTCAAGAGACACTCTAATGTACAGGAGTAACGTACCGTTGACCGAATAAGGTCTCGACCTTTGGGTTCTCTCGTACCTCTTTTAGTGTTCCCGGAAGACGTGGGATGGATTCCCAGTACGATTATCGAAATGGTTAGGACTAAGTCACACCCTCCTCGGTACGTTCCCGTCCTTATGGTTCCCCGTTCTTAATGGTCCCTGACAGGACCTTCGACCGACGTGTCGTTGGGTACGTCCTATGTCAGAAACCCTTTTCTCGTTAAACCTGAGTCAATTTTTTGTTTGTTGTTGTTTTTGTGCTGTGGTTCAGTCTTTGAAGTAGAGTAGAGGTTTTCATAGTTGTGACTTCTAATCCCGTGTAACGAAGGTTATCGACCACTATAATTTCCTCTCGTAAAGATATCGGTTCTTAACGACTTGTTCAAGGCAAAGGGGAGGTGATTTAGAATTCACTTGTAAAAGTAGTGTCACCTAAAGACATACTACTGATTACTTGACATACCATTAGGTCGGTAACAAAAATTTTTAGGCAAAACTGTTTATTTCGACTATACGACGACTTTCTCAATCCTGGACACACGCAGAGGAGGTGTCTCTCCTCCAAAGACAAGAGGTGCAGGTCGGGTTTGGGGTTTGGTGCAGTAGTCGGATCGGAAGTCAAAGAGGAGACATCATCCTGGAACCCAACTCAGTTGTGTTGACCCTAAACCTTAGAACTGAGGTCTTTCAGACACAAAAAAGTTGGAGTCCGAGTCGGTAAGAGACTAAAATTTTGATCATTGTACAGTTCAAGATGAAAGTTTCCGTGTAAATCGTCATTTACTCTCTTACACGTATTCTCCGAAACCGTGTCACTGGATTACTCTTAGTCCCACGTCAATTACTCCACCATTAGTCTCAGTAGGATTAGCACGACAGCAAAGGTGACAGTATGTAGACTGGAACTGGACAGGTCCACATGAGGTACGACTGAAACTCCATGCGACTCAGAAGATTGGACAAAAAATTTTTCGTCTTCTGTTGAACAAGACTGAAAAGATGGGATCTCTTTACAATATGTACATTCACTTTCTTACGTACTTTTAATGAATCTCTTTTCCTCTCTTCATGAAAATCTTCCGGTAATCTTATTTTAGATCTTCTCCGAACTACCGAAGTCAATTGTTCGAGAAAACACTTGGAGTCTCCGGAGTATAAATCAATCTCAAATTCCGAAAAACAACAACAGATCAGCGAGTCAGTACAGATTGAGAAACACTGGGGTACCTAACGTCGTACGGTCCGAGGGGACAGGAAGTGATAGAGGACCTCAAACGAGTCTGAGGACAGGTAACTCAGTCACTACGGTACGATGGTAGAGTAGGAGACAGCGGGGGAAAAGGAAAGATTCCGATCTACTAGAATTTCTAGGGAAAGTAGGTAGTAGAATCATTAAAACATAAACTAGAGTCTCGGTGAGATACCTTATTCTCGAGAGAAACCCGTCAAATGAAGGTACTGAGTCGAAGGAGTACATCTTTTACACTGATCATCATCATGGAAGAGTACCTGAACAATCCCTAATTCACTCAATTTTATACACTTTCGGGAAAGTCGTAACGGACCTTACGTCAGTCTTGAGGTATTCAGAATCGTTACCACTACTGTTACAAATACTACTACTACTAAAACGGCTACTCCTTCGACACTAAGTAGTTTCCAGTAGTAAAAAAAAAGACTCTAGTGTGTCATCCTCTCGACTTCGAACTTAAGTCCAGAAGATGATTTGGTGTAACAAGTACGCATATAGAAAGTCTGTAACAGATAAAAAATTTACATCTCAACTAAGAGTGTCGTAGATTTGTCACGACGGTTCTGACAGAATGTCTTTTTTCACTCCTTACCCTTTCTACCCCACCATAAACGGGGATCCTAAAACTCAGACACCCTGTATACCGTTGTGAAGGAAGTTTGGATCCAGGGTGGTCCCGCAGTCGTGGATCCTCCCACCTTCTCTTAGGATGAATTAAGGGTCCTTGAGAAACTCGACGGAGTGAACGCGACTGTGACGGACACTCTATTAGTGAGTGAAATGGGATGGAGTCAATGTAGAAGAGTAAAGAGTGAATAAACCTATTCTCCGTACTTAAGGTAACAAATAACATATCCGACAATTTCGTCATTCATTACCAAACCAAAATTTTATCTAAGAAACCCCTGAAGGGACCACCAGGTCACCAATTCTGAGTCACGAAGGTTACGTCCCCGACGTCCAAGCTAGGGACCAGTCCCTTGATTCTAAGGTGTACGGCGTGTCACGTTTCTAATGTCATCTCAGAAACAAGAGATCAGAAAAGGTGATTCACAACAAGACGAAACCCACTTACGAGCTTTTCGTTCTAGAGTAACAGAGGATACGTCAATGACGCAAACCTTATGTGGTGTGAGGGTCGGTTACGGTCGTAGTAGAACTTCACTTCACTTCACTTCAGCGAGTCAACACAGGTTGAGAAACGCTGGGGAATCTGACATCGGGTGGTCCGAGGAGGCAGGTACCCCAAGAGGTCCGTTCTTATGACCTCACCCAACGGAAAAGGAAGAGGTCCTCTAGAAGGGTTGGGTCCTTAACTTGGGTGCAGAGGGCGTAACGTCCGTCTGCGAAATTGGAGACTCGGTGGTCCCTTCGGGGTCGCAATAGAATCGGTACAATTTTTCTGTCCCCTTTGATCTTCGCTAAACTGATCAAAATAATAAGAAGGACAAAACAAAAGTTTATATTGGTTCCGCAATAAAGAGTTTCCGACACAGAAACTTTTGTTTTACAGGAACTCATCGAGAGGTTAAAATTTGTTACGACAGAAATGAGTTTTATAAAAACTTTAATGAGAGACCATTAATAGAAGTCTCGAACGTTGTGTAAGAAAACTTTTCTGAGTCACCACTACTTAGTTCAATGAAGTGTTTATGTGGTATGTCAACATCTGTATTTATATTTTTCTTTTTAATACCTTACCTAACAAAACACCGGGTCAAGTCATCGACTTCGATTCAACTACGTCTTTTAAATTTTTAACAATTTTTAAAAATTTATAGTTGACCATGATTATCCAATAATGGTAAAGACCTGCAGTAACGGTATAAAGGTAACATAGGTGTAGTAATTCTCATAAATAGAAGGTATGAGAGCAAATGGATCACCTTTCAATTTATTTTACAAGATATTATTGAAAAAATTGTTTTATTACGAGTGAATAATATAACAAGTTAAAATATAAAAAATAATAAAAATTTACAATATTTTTACATAATAAAATAACGGGATATTTTGTGTGTCCGAATAATTGGACCAAAAGAACCGGACAAATACTCTTACAAAATAGTTTTACCTATAAAATTTACAATATTTCTATATTATGATACGATTTAATCTGATATTTACTAATTAAACCTTTTGTTTATGAAAAATAATAAAAAGATCCTACAGAAATACACAATATTATCCGCTGATAATCCTTCATTCTAAGGAAGGTTACATGTGGATACGATAGAAACCCGTGTGTCCGGAGAGGACGTCTACTTATTAACTCAGTGGTAAACAGAGTTAAATTTACAACCAAAAACACACATATGAAAACATAAACAACAACAAAGCGATTCAACACAGATTGATAAACGACATGGGATACCTGACGTCGTACGGGGCGAGGGGACAGGAAGTCATAGAGGGTCTCAAACGAGTTTAAGTACAGGTAACTAAGCCACTACGACAGATTGGTAGAGTAGGAGACAGTGGGGGAAGAGGAGGACGGGAGTTAGAAAGGGTCGTAGTCTCAGAAAAGACCACTTCACCGAGAAACGTAGTCTACCGGTTTCATAATCTCGAAGTCGTAGTTAGGAAGTTACTTATAAGTCCCAACTAAAGGAAATCCTAACTGACCAAACTAGAGGAACGACAGGTTCTCTGAGAGTTCTCAGAAGAGGTCGTGGTGTTAAACTTTCGTAGTCAAGAAACCACGAATCGGAAGGAATACCAGGTTGAGAGTATAGATATACACTGATGACCTTTTGGTATGTATAAAACATAAACAAGTCTTCTGAAGAGACATCTTCAGACATACTCATTTAACTATACCTGATGACATCCCATATAACTCAATCGACGAGTCAACACAGACTGGGAAACGTTGCGGTACCTGATATCCGGCGGTCCGAGGAGTCAGGTACCTTAATAGGTTCGTTCTTACGACTTCATCCAACGGTAAGGGAAGAGTCCCATAGAAGGGTTGGGGTCCTAGTTTGGGTCCAGATGAAGTGACGTCCGTCTAAGCAATGGTAGACTCGGTGGTCCCTTAAACATTACATTCTCCTCTCTTTTTTTCATGTTTCAGGTTTTTTTTACCCCGATTTAAGAACTTCATCTAAAGTCATCCTCTTTTCTTTAATCTAAAAACCGACGATTGTCAACCGAGTTCCCCACAACTAAATGACTTCGACACAGTACACCGCTTTTCTCGTCCTCAGTTCTCCGAACCCGAATTCGAGAAACCGACACGGTGATTAGAGGGACTTCCTAGAGTCTGTTTAGTGAACTGGAGACACTCGAAGACAAGGGAGTAGACATACTCGTAAAACTACTGTATCAACGATTTTGGAGGAGGTCGAGATTGTAAGGTAGTAAGATCAAGACTTACTTGACTAAGTCTAGAAGAAGAGGGAGACACAATTGACGTACGTCTGAAGAATTTGTAGGTGTCTACAAATTGAAGGTCCGAGACATAATCAGTCGAGTCTGACGGTAATGTCTTATGGTATCTGCCTCACCGAATTTATTGTCTACGGAGAAAAGACTGTCAAGACCTCAGGTTCTAGGTTCACGACCGGTCGAACCGGGGACCACTCTCGAGAGACAGACCGAACGTACATCGATGAGAGACCCATATTGGAGTGTACCAGAAAGGGTGAGGGGAGGAGAATATTTTGGTGTGTAGGATCCCCAATCCTGGGGTGGGAATACTGGAGTAAATTGGAATTAATGAAGGATTTTCAAGACGGAGGTTTTGGTCAGTGTAACCCGTTATCCCGAAGTTGTATCCTAAAGACTCTCCCTTTGTGTTAAATTAGGTATCTTCAAGGAGACCTATAAAGTGAGACCTTGGAGAGAAGTAAAGTTCACCAGACTTGAGTGATAGGAGGAAAAATCCAATATTTCTTTTGTTACAATTTAAAGTGTTCGAAGGTTTTAATCTCTTTATTATTTACATGGGAGTTGTTTACACATTTTCTTTATCTTCACCTTTACTGAAGAACTACTTGGCAAGTGGGTCATAAAATAATACCTTTGACATCGTATTTTGTGTGTCCGCATATCTGTTCAACTATCCTAAAATACCACTCGTGGGTATATGGGTGGTGGACATAGGTGTTAATTATAAAAGTGAGAAGAATAAAAGAATGTCTAGACAGGTGAGAGGTAAGTAGTTGGTGGAGAAAAAACAAACTTCGAAAAGTTTGATACAAGGTTTGTGGTCATGGATTCGTAAGTAGAATAAATGATTACAAATTACAAAAAAAGAAAATCTAGTAGTAAAATTTAGTACGACACAAGACATATACAATTTAACTTTCTCAACACAACACTCTTTTCCCCGTAACGAGGTAATCATCTCCGATCAATATTGTATATGAAACACTTTCGTAGTAATAAATTTAGTTATTTTTCTCAACTCTTTATTCTCTTACTTTTTACAGTGTTAAGAAAAAATTTTTCGTTTAAACCGTCTTCTAATCTTTTTTTGTCCAATATCCGTAAACTCATGAAAATATATGTATATACCCTCTTCCGTTACCGTGGGGTGAGGTCACAAGAACAGACCTCTTAGGGTCCCTACCCCCTCGGACCACCCGACGGTAGACACCCTAGCATGGCTCAGTCTGTGTTGACTTCGCTGAATCGTCGTCGTCGTCGTATATGTATATACCTGAAGTTTTATTAAACGAAAGATGAAAACGAAACTAAACATTTACACTCCCAACTCTTTACCTTTTTCTACGAAGAGAAGAGATGAGAATAGGGATCTTTAAGAAAGAGTTGGTTCTCTCTTATAATTCACAGAGGATTGTACACCAACAGTGGAACATTTCTACCTATTTACTCCTTCACTTACTCACCTCTACTTACTTACTGATCGTAATCGTAGGCTTTCAGGAAAGATCTCTGACACTGACCACCGACACTCTCTTACTAATAGAAGACTACCTAGTACGTGACGGAAGAGATTTCACACCCGCATTTCCCAAGGTCCGTCCAAACATTTCCCGAACAAGTAAGTATACACGGACGCGAGTTATCAAAGTCACTACAGACTGAGAAACGTCGGGACCAACCTGATATCGGGTGGTCCAAGGAGACACGTAGTCTAAAAAGTCCGTTCTTATGACCTCACCCAACGGTACGGGAGGAGGTCCCTAGAAGGGTTGGGTCTCTAGTTTGGACGTAGAGGACACCGAGGACGTAACGTTCGTCTAAGAAATGGGTGACTCTGTGGACTCCTTCGGGACGAGTAAGTATCCGTAGGTATTAACCGAATCAAACCCCCAAAACAAAAAAAACGAAAATAAATATCATTATTATATTGTGTTGATATATTATGTCGATATACAAAGTATATATATAAACATCAATATATAGGTGCCCGGAGTAAAAGATCAGGGACTTAATGAACATCTAAAGAGTCTCGTCAACGTCAAATTTCAGACAGACTTAGACGACCTCAGAATCAACGAGAATCACCAAGTATAGAGTCGAGAAACAAGTGGTGAGTCTCGGGTGGTGACAGAATTACTCAGTAGGGTCATAAATCGTCGTAGGTCCCGTTAAAAAGAGGTTTCAGTGAACCTCACTTGAGGGTTCCGGACCTTCCTTAACAAACATGTCCTCTGTCGACCATCTCCTGAAAAAACCTTAACGACGTGAAGAACCCCACACTATACGATAAGGTCCGTCTGTGAGAACCTCACCCCCCAACCCCCTCCGTTTGGTTGTATAAGAGTCACACCTCTTAACAAATGAAAACTACAAACCTGTTCTCGACTGTGTCGATCTCTCCCAGACGGAAAAATTCGTGACAACAACGGTAGACGTTCCTATTCTCCAGAGGACTTCTGAGGGTAGGATGACGGCTACCTATACCCATCATCTTTGTAGCCACTCTAAACCGGGAAAATAAGTCTCGTTTAGTCTCACTGTGTGTCCTTGGGTTTAGTCGTCACCCAGATGGTACCCCACTATATCTATCTATCTTTCCTTCGGTAGTAGTGTCTTCGGGTCGGCCCTTCGGTTTCTTGTTCCCAGGTCCTAACGTCGTTAACCAGGTGTCAACTCCTGGAGTCTGTTTTTCGTCTAATCCCTAGATACTGGTCTACTGTTCCTGACACAGGAGAACCCTTCACCCCGTGTTCTTCGACACCGACCCCACTTCATGTTCTTGATTCCTCGATTCTTTCTTGATTCCTCGATCGATTCTTCCCCTCTGTCCGTCCTCAGTCATCCACACCCTTACGGGTACCCGTCTTTACCGTCGACTCTTCTACGGTGGTCACTTCAGGGTCACCCTACCACCTCGTCTCGCCCACCGGGTCGTCGACGGGTCCCCGACGGGTCTCCAGTACCCCGTCTCTGACTCGTCTCTTTCAGTGGATGAGTATCTGCTAAGGGAACAGTAGGACGTTCTGCCTTCGTAGTACTTCACGCCGGAGGAGACCCGTCCGTCCACCACTGTAGTAGGAATTTTCCGACTTTACCTACCAAGGTACGAATTCTTAAAACAGAAATTTTGTACATTAACCCCCGTTCTCTGTGGGTAAAACTTGAACCAAAAATTTAAAATGAGATGTAAAAGAACCCCAAATCAAGATAAACGAAGGTCGTACTAGGTTTATGGATGAAGTTTCGTTTGTAAGATTGTTCTTGAACAATTTTCCTTCCCTTTGATCGAGGACACCGAAGAACAGGTGACCGATACCTCCGTGAGTGTCTTGGTGCAAACACTCAACTCACATTTACTTAGGCTTTGGATGTTTAATCTAAAGGGAACTTTATGTGTACCCAAATTTTGGAATTGCCCTTTTCTTGAACCGTTTAGTTTGGACTGGTATAAGTCATTTTGGAGTGATTAAACGTGATTACTGGTCCTCTGGGTAACTCTTAATGACTATAAAACACACAATCGTATCCTTGTTCATGGTCTTGTCCCCACGTCCCTACTCCCTCATACCTCCTTCTCATCTACCCCCCTGTAGTTTCATGGTCTTAGTTTGTTTGTGTGAAAGACCATGTTACTTCTTACATGAACTTGTCAATGACCTTACTTTAAGTTATCGAATTACTCCCGGACCGGCACCACGCGGACGGGCGACGCCTCCGGAGGTATAGTAGGTCGGACGGGCTCGGTCGTCGATTACACGTGAATCCAATTCTCCGGAAACGAAAGAGCTTTCAACTCCCCAACACCAAAAACGTCCTGACACTTGGCTACTCTAAGGTGGTACACAGTGTGTGCACACTGTGTCCGAACGCGTCCGTTCGACTCTGATATCTAGTCGTAACCCCACCCTAACGAATAATGGAGAATTCTTTATTTTTCATGAACACTCTTCTCTATCGTTCCCTTCAATCTTAAGTCTGATCGACTTAGAAGAACATCACCTTCTCCAAATTAAAAAAGACTCGACTTCTACCCGGTAAATCATCTATGAATAGAACACATAAAATGATTTTTATTTTCAACGTAGAAGGAAATATTCTTTGTTCGATTTTCCAAGAAACTTCTAATTAGTAGACACCGGACTTAAAGTCATTAATATCACTGAAAATTGAGTAAAATAAACTCTTTATCTTAGAAGTTCAACGATGACAAATTATTGACACCAATTTCCTGGAGTTATTACGAAGGAAACTGACAGGAGAGGTATTATAGATTCTTATGGATCCACAAACCTATAAGAAACATTGACTCCTTAAAGAGAACTGATTTGCACAATAAGGAGACTGAGTTCTCGTCGGGGTCTATTACTGAACACAGATATGACTAAAATTAGTGAGGAAGGATGAACGGACTGACCCTCGATTACAAAATGGTTGACTCCTTATTAAATCTTGAAGGTGAGTTCGTTGGGGACTTCCGACGCCCCTTATTATTCATGTACTCCGGTCTCGTGACAAAATCCTGTACTCAGCTTGTTTACCAAAGTTCAGAAGAGCACGAAGGAGACCTGGTATTTACCTCAACAGTGGAGTCGACCACGTCTTTTTCTGACTTGAAGGACACTAAGTGTGACTTTGGAAGACGAAAGCAGTAACAATTAGAAAAGAAAGAAGGATTGACGGGTCAAGTTGTTATTTTGTACTAAGTACGTCTGAAAAACACGGTTGAGGGGAATTTAGCCCGAAGGGACCATCGAGTCGACCATTTCTTAGGTGGATGTTACGTCCTCTGGGACCGAGCTAAGGACCCAGTCCTTCAGGGGACCTCTTCCCTATCCGATGGGTGAGGTCATAAGAACCCGAAGGGAGCACCGAGTCTACCATTTCTTAGGGGAACGTTACACCCTCTGGACCCAAACTAGGGACTCAACCCTTCTAGGGGAACTCCTCCCGTACCGTTGGGTGAGGTCAAAAGAACGAACTTCTTAGGGGTACCTACCTCCTCGGACCACCCGATGTCAGGTACCCCATCGTTTCTCAGTCTATATTGACTCGTCGATTCGTGTGGTGTCGTGGGGAATTTAGTTCCCACTCCTTCACTCCTGTATACTTTCCAAATACACAGTAATCGTAGGAGTCAACCTCTTCTGTTACCGTGGGGTGAGGTCATGAGGACGGACCTTTTAGGGTACCTGCCTCCTCGGACCATCCGACGTCAGGTACCCCAGCGACTCCCAGCCTGTGCTGACTCGCTGAAGTGAAAGTGAAAAGTGAAAGTAAGAAATCTCTTCCTTTACCGTTGGGTGAGGTCATGAGGACGGACCTCTTAGGGTCCCTGCCCCCTCGGACGACCCGACGGCAGATACCCCAGCGTGCCCCAGCGTGTCTCAGCCTGTGCTGACTTCACTGGATCGTCGTCGTCGTCGTCGTCGTAGGAGTCACCCTTGATATGGTTTTACTGTTGAGAAGGGTTCGGGGGTCCAAACGGGAGTCCTGAGAGTCCACCCACAAGACAAAACGAAAAATTTTCCTTTTTTCTTTCTCTAGATTCTGGTTCATCCGAAAGATTGGTTCATTCAAAACAACAATTAATTACTAAAAAAGGTCACAAAAAAAAAAAAAAAAGGAAACTCCTTTCAAAAACTTTGTGAAAAATAATGATTTATCTCACGACAATAGAGACCGACTTGGAAGGATGACGAAGAATAGCTGTCAGTATAGGAAAACCTCTGAGTCAAGAAGTAATCGAACCTATCCAAAAAATTGTTCTCTTATTCGACACGTAGTAGTTCCGGAAAACGTCTTAAAAACTTTCATTTTAAAAACTAGTTCAATAAAATAAAGAAGAAGGTTAAAATTGTTTACATGTTCTTTTTCTGGAACGAGTACTCCACAAATGTCGGGTCAACTTTCTCTGTCCCATCTTAATATATTGAAGTAATATTACAAATTAACGAGACTATTAGAGAGTATTCTGGTTTACCCTCGTGCAAACCAGGGTAAATTCTTCGTTCAAACCAGGGTAAAGTCTCTTCGGAAGTGCTTCCTTCTAAAGGACTCGACTCTAAACTTCCCATTCTCCTCAAATCAGTTCGTCTCCCCTCTCTACGTCTTACTTGTCCTCGTTTTTGTCTCTAGGTTCCTCTGCACTTTGTCGCGACGTACCAGTATTTTACTGGTCGTTGAACCTTTGTAATTGTGTACTTCGTACACCACCCTTACTGACCTCTACTCCTCTTCTCCCCTCCACCCCTGACTCCGTCCCTCTTTACGAGAAACCCTTGAATCTGAATTAGAAACTACCCCACGTCAACGTCCTGAAAATTCGACCTCTCACTGGTTGTCTCAATCTTCCTTATAACATGAGTTGAAAAACCATCAAAACTTTGAAATGGTGAATTGAACAAGAAGTTTGTTTTAGAAGGTATAATTGAATTATAATTCTCGTCTAGTTTCGTCTTGACGGGTCAACTCCAACCCCATCTTTTGAGTCTTGAAGGAACGAACCGGAGGGGACGTGAGAAGGGGACCGAAGAAACAGTTGAGGACTCTCTGACAGTATCTTGGAGTGTGAATTTATTTTTTTGTTGGAAAAGTCAGACACCTGACCTTTTGACCCTGAGTCCTTCATTCTCATAGATTTGATTAAGAACCTTTTCGGGTCTTGCCTTGGTTCAGACAACTAAGGGTTCAATCGGTAGTCACCTTTCTCAAACCAAATATTGTATGTAAGTAACCTCTTTCTGATGGAGTACGTTCTCTTTAAGGAGTGAGGACAATTGTGTCCCCGTTATATACTCTGTTTCTTTTACAGGTTCCGTCTCAGGTAAAAGAGGTAAATGGTGTAGGATTTAATTAAAAAATACGTTCAAAAAAAAAAATTGTAAAGTCTAAGAAAAAATGTAAAGTCTAGGTCAAATATGTCAATGGAAACGGAAAAGTACGACTTTCTCATGGTTCAATGGGGAGTTGAACTTGTACATCCTTAATCTATGTCCCTCAAAAGACAATTCCCGGGAACAATGATCTTAGGGAAGGGTAATTCAGAACTATCACGGACCCAAATGACTGGAACAGATTTATCATATAGTACCGACTTCGGACAGGATTACCGTTTTCGTCACCTCATCCTCAGTCCTCTGGACCAAGATGAGGGTCAGGTCGGTAATTGACCGACCCATTGTAATCCTATTCAGTGAGTTCGAGTTGACATGTTACTCTTCTAACTTGATTTAATGGAGTTTCCGGGTAAGGTCGAGGATGTCAGACACTAAGATTAATATTACGTACACAAAATAGAAACTCTCACGACTGTAAAATATCTGACGGTACTCGAGAGTAAAAACCACCAGGATTTCTGAGGTTTATCAACCCATGTCCTTCTTTGACGAACACTTAGAGAGCTTTCTCTTCACCCGTAAAAATGAGTAGATCCGTTTTCTATATACGATTACGTTACCCAATTTAATAAACGTCGATATAAGGGTTAAACCCTTAACCTTACCGAAGTGACTATAAGACCATTACGTAAGGGGTACTGGAATAATTACCTGTCGAGTCGGAACCTGTCGGGTGGATCGTCTATCCTCCTACAAATACTTCTCGAGACGAATAGAGACACTTTTAGTACTATATCTTTGAGAAAGGTCCGAGTCTTAACATCTTCAGAAAGTCTCAGGAAGAGACTTGAGGGGAAGACATAGACTAGGGGGTCAGAGTAAAAGGATGTGTTCGGGAAGGAGTCGAACGATAAATTTCGGGAAGTGTAGTTCGGAATGATGAAATTCCTCTTCACACTATATTGTTTGTTACTGTAATAATATAACATTCCTGTTCTTTATCCCCCACTCAATATTTCGTCTTGTAAAAATAAATGTGTCGTCACAAAATTATTGGTCATTTTAAAACCTTCTCTTGATCTTTTTATCAATTTTCTATTTACCTGAATACAAAATTACAATACTAAAAAGTGTATGTGATTTCAAGTAAAAATGAATTTTTTTTTTTTTTTAGGGACTTAAAGCTTGTCTTGGGACCCTCTCAACAACCGTAGGAAACCAGTTGTGTAAACAGTCCCATAAAAAAAGTTACAGGAAGATACCAAGATAATTCGTTATTGGAGTAATCGTTGTGTAAGACTCACCATATCACACTATCGAAATGATGTTTCCCCAAGACATAAAGTCAACGGTCCTATATTGTGAGAATACTGTCCCCTCTTTTTCTTTTGAACGACACTTCCCCTTCGAATCTGTAATAAATGAGATTTATAACCTCGAAAGGTAGACTTTCAAATGTCTCCGACTTCTTAACAACTTAAACCTCTAAAACTTTATTTTTAGAGGTCGTTTGAGATTTTTACAAAGAGGGACTTTTGTCCAGATAAGGGAGGACACTCGTAAACGGAATGCCTCAGACCCTAATCGGATATTCAATAAAAGTAGTGTTTATGGAAAGTGACTCTGTGTCATAGTGCGAAAAGATCTCACTGTGTTTATTTTGTAAGACTAAGTCCCGATCCGGTGACCTCTTGTCTGACAGTCAACACAACTCAATGTGTGTTGAGTTTTTTTCCACCTGAAAAAAGATTAAAAAAAATTGGAGCAAGATAGTTCAGATAAAAAAAATCCGGTGAAGTCCAATCTCGTTACGTCCGGATTAGGTTTAATTGGGACCGATATAAGGTTTTCACGACCTTTGATCGTTTAAATTTAGTAAAAGTTGACGTCTAAGATAAAAAAGAAGAAAATGGAAACCGAAATACAGTAGTATATACTGGATTTTGATCCCCTTTTGTACAATGACTAAAATGGAGAAGACCCCGGGAACTGAAACAGATGTATCCGTCTTATACAATGTTGGTTACAGTGACAAGTCAAGTCAAGTCAAGTCAGCGAGTCAGCACAGGCTGAGAAACGCTGGGGTACTTAGCGTCGTGCGGTCCGGAGGGATAGGTAGTGGTTGAGGGCCTCAAGTGAGTCTGAGTGCAGGTAGCTCAGGTACTACGGTAGGTCGGTAGAGTAGGAGACAGTAGGGGAAGACGAGGACGGGTGTTAGGGAGGGTCGTAGTCCCAGAAAAGGTTACTCAGTTGAGAAGCGTACTCCACCGGTTTCATGACCTCGAAGTCGANAGTTGAGAACCGTACTCCACCGGTTTCATGACCTCAAAGTCGAAATCGTAGTAAGGAAGGTTTCTTTAGGGTGTCGACTAGAGGAAGTCTTACCTGAGTAACCTAGAGGAACGTCAGGTTCCCTGAGAGTTCTCAGAAGAGGTTGTGGTGTCAAATTTACGAAGTTAAGAAGCCGCGAGTCGGAAGAAGTATCAGGTTGAGAGTGTAGGTATGTACTGGTGACCTTTTTGGTATCGGAACTGATCTGCCTGGAATCAGCCGTTTCATTACAGAGACGAAAACTTATATGATAGATCCAACCAGTATTGAAAAGAAGGTTCCTCATTCACAGAAAATTAAAGTACCGACGTCAGTGGTAGACGTCACTAAAACCTCGGGTTTTTTTATTTCAGACTGTCAAAGATGACAAAGAGGTAGATAAAGGGTACTTCACTACCCTGGTCTACGGTACTAGAAGCAAAAGACTTACAACTCGAAATTCGGTTGAAAAAGCGAGAGAAAGTGAAAGTAGTTCTCCGAAAAATCGAGGAGAAGTGAAAGACGGTATTCCCACCACAGTAGCCGTATAGACTCCAATAACTATAAAGAGGGACGTTAGAACTAAGGTCGAACACAAAGAAGGTCAGGTCGCAAAGAGTACTACATGAGACGTATCTTCAATTTATTCGTCCCACTGTTATATGTCGGAACTGCATGAGGAAAAGGACAAACCTTGGTCAGACAACAAGGTACAGGTTAAGATTGACAACGAAGGACCGGACGTATGTCTAAAGAGTTCTCCGTCCAGTCCACGAGACCATAAGGGTAGAGAGAGTCTTAAAAGGTCTCAAATAACACTAGGTGTGTCAGTTTCCGAAACCGTATCAGTTATTTCGTCTTCATCTACAAAAAGACCTTAAGAGAACGAAAAAGATACTAGGTCGCCTACAACCGTTAAACTAGAGACCAAGGAGGCGGAAAAGATTTTGGTCGAACTTGTAGTCCCTCAAGTGCCAAGTGTATAACGACTTCGGACCGAACCTCTTAAAACTCGTAATGAAATGATCGTACACTCTGCTCACGTTAACACGCCATCAAACTCGTAAAAAACCGTAACGGAAAGAAACCCTAACCTTACTTTTGACTGGAAAAGGTCAGGACACCGGTGACGACTCAAAAGGTTTAAACGACCGTATAACTCACGGGGTGAAAGTGTCGTAGTAGAAAGTCCTAAACTTTATCGAGTTGACCTTAAGGTAGTGGAGGTGATCGAAACAAGCATCACTACGAAAGATTCCGGGTGAACTGAAGTGTAAGGTTCTACAGACCAAGATCTACTTACTAGTGTGGTAGCACTAATAGGCCCAGCTTCTCTACCCTTATGGTCTGGTGGATTGGACGGAGAACTCTTTAGACATACGTCCGGTCCTTCGTTGTCAATCTTGACCTGTACCTTGTTGTCTGATCAAGGTTATCCTTTTCCTCATGCAGTTCCGATATATAACAGTGGGACGAATAAATTGAAGATGCGTCTCATGTAGTACTCTTTGCGACCTGACCTTCTTTGTGTTCGACCTTAGTTCTAACGGCCCTCTTTATAGTTAGTGGAGTCTATACGTCTACTGTAGTGGGAATACCGTCTTTCACTTCTCTTTGATTTTTCGGAGAACTACTTTCATTTTCTCCTCTCACTTTTTCAACCGAATTTCGAGTTGTAAGTCTTTTGCTTCTAGTACCGTAGACCAGGGTAGTGAGGTACCCTTTATCTACCCCTTTGTCACCTTTGTCACAGTCTGAGTAAACCCCCCCGAGGTTTTAGTGACGTCTACCACTAACGTCGGTACTTTAGTTTTCTGCGAATGAGGAATCTTCTTTTCAATACTGGTTGGATCTATCATATAAGTTTTCGTCTCTGTAATGAAACGGCTGATTCCAGGCAGATCAGTTCCGATACCAAAAAGGTCACCAGTACATACCTACACTCTCAACCTGACACTTCTTTCGACTCGTGATATTCTTAACTACACAAACTTGACACTACAACCTCTTCTGAGAACTCTCAGGGAACCTGACGTTCCTCCAGGTTGGTCAGGCAAGACTTCCTCTAGTCGGCACCCTAAAGAAACCTTCCTTACTACGATTTCGACTTCGAGGTCATGAAACCGGTGGAGTACGGTTCTCAACTGAGTGACCTTTTCTGAAACTACGACCCTCCATAACCCCCGTTCTCTTCTTCCCCTGCTGTCTCCTACTCTACCGACCTACCGTAGTGACTAAGCTACCTGTACTCAGACTCACATGAGACCCTCAACCACTACCTGTCCCTCCGGACCGCACGACGCTAAGTACCCCAGCGTTTCTCAGCCTGTACTGACTCACTGACTTGACTTGACTTGACTTGATAGTTCCTTAAAATTGATATTACGAAAAACAGGACATGTCTACACCGAAGTACGCATTTCCACAAAAATATGTAGTTTTCAGGATCCATCCTTTTTACTTGATTTCTTTTGACTGGACACCTTATTTCATTTTTTGAACCTTTGTTTTAGACAAGTCTTACGGTGTATTATTATCGATATCGTAACACTACCATCTTCGACCTACTGGATAAATAGACTTATTTAGTTGTCCGTGGTTTTTTTTTTTTTTTTTCCGTCAATTATAACTTGACTTGTACCTGAAATTTTTGTACCTGTAGTTGGGTTGACTGGACCTATAAAAAAAGTAGATCCTGTCTCATTTGGTCATTTACGTTTTCTAACGACATCCGTTAGGGAAGGGAAGGTCGTTCCGACAAGGGGGTTTGCCTTGGAAGGAAAGGAAGTCGTTTGGGTAGACACAAGTCTCTTATACAAAAAGAAGGACGAACACAGGAGAATGAGTCGAGTTTGAACGTTCACGGATTCCATGAAATACAAACTATGACTATAATATTCACTACAGAAAAGATAACATAAAAGTCTTATAGATAAAAATTTTCTAATTTTTCCATTTATCACACTTTCTTCGTTTTGTCTGGTCTTTTTGCTTTTTCTAGTAAACGGTTAGTTATAGGGTAACTCTTGGACTTATAAATTCTTTCCCTATATAAACAAAGTCGGACTTTTCTGACGAATGACAAGTCGGATTTACAAAACCCTATCAAATACTATATCTTTTAACTTTACAAAGCCCAATCAAATACTATATCTTTTACCTAACTTAACTTTACATATAGAAAGAGGATATATTATTGTATGGATTAAGACATGAGTATTTACGATATCAGAGGTCCTAAAGAAATAATGTCTAAAATAAGAGTAAATACTCAAGGTACAATTTGACAATTTAGTTGTCTTAGTAGTGGAATCGGAACTTAATCGTATCGTGTAGTAATCCCTTTCGTCACGATACGTAAATTAACGACAAAAATTTTCAATACAGTACAACAGTACGGGACGTAAACACAAGTATACAATGACACAAATTAAATGTTCCTCAAACAAATTAAATGTTGTTCGAAGACCCGACGAAGGACAACAAAAGATCGAGGGAGGTTCGTGTCGATAAACCATTATTGACACCGACAACGAGTTACTTATAAACTTTATGTCACTTTGATTTCACTATATCCTATTCTCTTGTGTACCATCCCTTAACCGTTTTATCTTTATGGTCCCGTCGTACTTTACAGTTTGGTGTAAAATCCCGTGAAAATGAGATAAAGGTATTTACGTACGCCCTTAATACAACGTTTATGAACTTTGACAAACAAAAGTAAAAACCGGACTAAAAGATCGTAACTTCTTTGGTACAGATTACTAGAACTCACAAGGATTTCTTTTTCTTTAATATAAAATGTATTACCAAACGTACACACTCGAGGGAGGCCGTCGTCGTGATATTAATCCCACAGCAGAGACACTCCTCTCTGAGGGACAGAATTTCTACGTTGCCGGTGTAGACTGACGGCCTCGACTCGTGTCTTGTAGTACTAAAGCAATTTTCTATTTGTGGTCGAGAAAGTGAATAAGTAAGGAAGAGGAAGGACCACGAAACCGGGTTCGGTTTCTTCGGTTCCTGTCGACTCACGTTTGGTAAAAGAAGGAAGGAGTAAGTCGTTTGGTACCTCTTTCTAGAACCGAAGAACTGTACTTATTGAAACGAAGTTCAGCTGAACCTTGATAAACCCGTCGAAAAGTTTTTGCTTTTTCCATGTTATTTTCTCCTGACTTGAAGGACAAAATGAGAATTTCATCGTCTAAGTCGTTTCAGGCTTAGAGAAGACCCTTACTGGTATAAGGAGGGGTCCCTGGGTGCTTGACATCTTATAATAAAGGAGTGTGTTGAAAGTGACTGCAATAATTTTTCGGTCAGTCGAACTCATCCGGTCCACTCTCTGTCATCTGCGAGAAGTTAGAAGTAATTCACATCACCTGTATATTTACTGACGGAAAATCTGTTAGTATTTACAGGGGCTAGTCTCCTTCGTGTCACCCATCCCTGGATTTCCGCCAGGAATTTGGTTTTACCCCCCTTTACACTTGTGAAGATATTCCCCACATATACTACATACTTTTATAAACTGTAGATAGACGGAATACATGTATACGACTGTTTTGGTATGTGGTAGAGAACAGTATCGCCGGAAACGACATATAATTAAAAACTAAGGCACGTTATCAACTCTTTGACCTTGACTGCTTCTCAGTTTATGTCGCGTAAAGTTCAGTCATGGATACCGACGTGTCATCCTCATCGCCTTTCTATACTTCTTTGGTAAGACACTGATTTTCACTGTCAAAGTAATCCTCTCGTTTTATTCCCCCCTTTTTCGGAAGACTAAGACAAAACGTAATCAAACGTAAGTAAAGACTCACGGGGTCTCTGTCCTACAGACGACGGGGAATAGACAATGTCACACACGGTAGTTCGGATTCTCTACTTTTGACTGGTAGAGCTATCTTTCTTCGTAGACGGTTAGTCTTGACCGGTCGGGCTCTCTACCCCGACGTCTGGTGGGTCGAGGGAGGAGGTGCCATCTCGCTAGGTCCGTTTTCGGCCGTCCCAAGTCGTACGTCACAGGAGACTGGGAGAGCTCTTTCACGTCGTACAAATACACGTTAAGGTGCACTACTTTCCTCGAAGTCACAACTTTAGTGTTTCGGACTCAAAGAGGAAGTCCGGACTCACACGAAACTATTGGGTTCTTGACGCCCAACACCTCGACTTACCTTCTCTTACGTGAGGCACCACCAAAAGTAAGATTGTGCAAGGGGTAGTTCTTGTGTAAAACACGAAGGAGAACAAGTAAAAAATAGAAAGTCTATTCCTTTATGACAAAAATAGAGCCCCGCCCCCCCGCACCAAGAACCTTGAAGTCCCTCTGTCGATTAGGAGAAAGTATTCGATCTGGAAGTCTATAAATCTCTCGATAGGACTCACTGACTTGACTTGACTTGACTAGGACAAGGGTCTAAGACAATCTTTTTAGAGACTCTATTTTCTTAATAGATTTACCATTTACAAAGAAAAAGAGAAAAGATATTTATTATAAAAAGATTTAGTGAGAAATCCATATGAAATTTACGGATGTGAACATCAAAAACCAGGACATGTCCCCATCCCTGTTCCACGTTTCTCTCCGACCGTCACCCTCGGTCTAGATGTCTCCATCTTTCTCTTCTTTCCTCGTGGGACCGGTCCCCTCCATCGTCTACCCCTACCCCCTTCTAGGAGACGTCTCCTTCGACAAGTCACTACAGTCGGGGGGACGTGTCAGGGTGGTGCATCATTGGTCCAAGTAGGCTCTTTGACTTACTGAGTACCATAGATGAGAAACCACAATCGAAAAGGACTGAACCCTGACCTTAGTCAGTCCAGTCATCACTGTCAGTGAGTGACTGAGAGTGGATGAGGTCCTTCTACTATTTCCTAGTAGACGACACTTCTCTCGCAGGGGATCCGGTCTTCGTTCGCGTGTTCCCTCTGTTCAAGTTTCCGATGAGACTCTCAGACGTCTCTCAACAACGTGTCACATAAAACGAAACCCTTTCAACTAAAGTCGGTCAAGAAAAAACCGGACAATAACGGTAGAGACGTAAGTAAAAATAAGGGGATGAACCCCGGCGGAGACAAAACTGAAAACAAAACTCAACTGGTTTTTCAAGTAAGTACAAAAAGGTATTGTAGAATGTCTTTTTGGTTCACTTGGAAAACCGGTTGGGCTATCAAGCGGGGTGTACGTCTAGGGTCGGGGTTCGTACCACACTGACAGGTGACCAACTCTGCTGGCCTGTGGTACGGTCACCGCAGCCTCAACACAAGTGAGAAGACGGAGACCTCGTGTCGGGCTCCAATCCCTACCTCAGTCGTGAGTCGTACACGAGCACTGTACGCACGTAAGTCACTCATGCACAAAGACACTGCTAAAATCTCGAAGGGCTCCACAGTCACTAAGTTCCGGTCCTACTGTAGGTCAAACTCTTATACCTGAGGCCTCGTCGACGGATCCAAGTGTAGTACCGAGGGGACGAGTCACCTATTCACTGGAACCCGTGGAATATATCGGAATGACCATTGTGGGTCGTGTATCCTAATAACAGTCTTAGTTCACACAAGCATACTCATTCCACGAGTCTCGTCACGGACCGTGTCTCCTTTGCGTCATACGATCGGAAATATTAATAGATTTCTTTGTTTCGCCTAAAGAGAGCAGAGGTCTTCTCGTTCCGTTGGTGACCCATTTTATGAAAGATGTCGGTGACCCTGTAATAAATCTTTACAAATCCTATAGTTGAATTTCGAAAGACAAGTCCTATTAAAACTTGGTCAATCACCTTCCCTTGGAGGGTTTCTATTTCCCACTTTAGTGTAACAGTCCATCTCGTCATTACGAGGTCGTAGGCAAGGGAGACGGAGGAACTTCCAGTCGAGTGGTTCCTTTTAAGATCCTCCGTCGTAAATGAAATACGTTTAATTAACACTCAAAACACCCACTTGTTCTGATAAACACACGATTAGTAGGAAAACAAATTATTTTGTGATTTTCCAATTTTTTTTATCTCTTAAATAGTATCGACAAGAAGACACTTTTATTACACAAGAAGTTTGATCTTCTTACCCATTTGTATCGTAGTGAAAAATTTACAGAAATAAGAGAAGACTACAAGTATTTATGATAAAGAACACCTTTCCCTCACATCTCTCTCCTTCGGCTCCGTACCCTCTGCTCTCCCAAGGAAGAGGTAAGTCAAAAAAAGTTTCCTAAGTCAGGAAATTGTCGGAATGTTAGTTTTCAATTCAATTTTTACGTCTTAATTTCGGAACGATTTTGAGCTGGAGATTTCGGTAAAATTCTACCGACGGCACATATCTGAGTATCGAGGTGTCACATCGAAAGTCCTTCCAATTACTTCGACTGGTCTCAGACTCGTACAGCGTCGGTACGGAGCACGTATTAATCCCCTTTTTGTCTTCTCACCTTGATCAGCTGTCCATTTTCTTTAGTCTTACCTTTCTCACTGACATCACCCCTCAAACAGACCACAGTGGTTATTGACGAAAAGGAGTCCACGGGTAAAGGAGAAGACCGAATCGACGAAGATTCATCAACTAAGACTCGGAGAAGGAAGGAGTGAACTTACGTTATTTTTGATCTTCGTTTCCGGAAGGCTCAAAGGGTTCCGACCTCTTATCCTCTACACCATAGTAATGGTACCTAACCAGAAGTTTACAGCCTACTGCTACCCAAAGGGTGAAGGAAACCGCAGGTCTAAGTATCCTCTACGGACACGCGGGGAGAAGAAATTTGTTCTTCAGTCAGACGTAGCGAAACCGTCCAATTCAAGGACCTTTTCTGGACTGTTCAGTTTTACTACACTCAGTCATAATTTGAAAGGGTATCTGTCACAAGTCATCCTCAAATATAAGAACTGGTTCCCGAACTACGGGTCGAAAAATATCTTTATTGAGGTCTGTGGTTCTAAAGTAGTTGACTTAATTAATCTCTTCCCCGACATCACAAAGTATTAAATTCTGAAAATACATAAAAATGATGTTCCCGTATCATTTGGTATGCCTTAGAAAAATTTTTGAATAAAGATAGTGTAAAAATAAAATTCCTGGATCTTCCGCTGTTATACAGACGGAATCCTACCTTTAAATTTTCTGAGAAATCTCTTATAAAACTGTTCAAAGGAGTTACTCTACAACTCGGTGAGTCGTTACCAAGGAATTATTTCTTTAGTGTGAAAAGAGTGACTATTAAGTTAATATCGGTCGTGTCCAAAATCTCTTACTCACAAAACCATCTTGTCAAACTCCAACCTAAGTAAAGGGGTATTAACGGAAAACAGAAAGAAACGACGGTCGGTATGACCCCATCTATGATTGTGTCCGGATGAGTGACGGGACTCAGTGTAGACACAGGAAAGTTCTGAAGGACAAAGGGTCACTTTTTCCTAGAGTACACAGGGGTGTAAGATGAGTAGGGTCGGTCACACCCTCTGAGAGAAATTAGGAATATATTAATGCAACGAAATAGGATGAGAACATAAATATATTTAAAAAATACGTTTAAGAAGTTTTTATAATATAGACTTTTCAGGGCACCTTTCCACAGTAAGTCTTACTAACCTTCACAAGGTCGTTCCTTTCGATTGTCGAGAAGGAACGAGGCCAGAAAGACGGGTACCTCTTCAGGAGTACTGGAACTGCAACCATAGATAATCTTAAGATAGGGTCCTAGACACAAGTCCCAAACACACGTAGTAGACGGTCACCAGTCTGGGGAGGAATTTAGAACTCAAGGGTCTTTTCTCTTCTGAATCAGATGCCCTCACTAAGGACGTGATCGTTTAGACCTTGTATTAGACTTAGACATGAAGATCTACTCAGTCATCGACTAATCCTTATATAGACACTGATGCGTTTTCCACTGACTTTCGGTATTCACCACTGAGGTGTCACGGACATACACAAGACATATGTGTGTTTATGTCTACGTAAATCCATTCACTTACCTATCATATATTTTGGTTATTGTTTTTTCGGGTCGAAGAGGTCTGAAACTAACTGTTCTATTAAAAAAATTTTTCTTTCTCGTAAGTCGTAAAGTCAGTATTTAAAGGTTCTGAATAAAGATAAACTTTTACAAAAAAACAGAACGATTGGTGTCTCTCGTCAACCTCGTTGACCCAGTAAAAGAAAGCTAACGAAGAGGTCGCGACCGGGAACCTCTGTCTACACTACTAGATTATCCAGGAAAGGTAGGGATTATAGATATTAAAACCGATGAGACACCGTCGAAGAATAACGAAATTTATTCGGCAGAATTAAGTTTTTTGTATGTAGACCTAACCTGGACGGATTATATAAAGTTCTTCACACACACAGAGGTTTCGGGGTGGTTCTTGAGACTTTCTGAAATTTTTTTTGTTTTGACTTTTCGTTCTTTTTGCTTGTTCCTCTTCACCCCTCTGATACTCAGTTTGTTAAAAGACAAATCAAACAAAATAAAAAAGTCATTACTCTAGTTGGGAATCCGGGGAAATTTAGTGAAAGACGAAACAATGATAGGTTAGACTTGTAAGTACGTAGAACGTTCGATTCAGTGAAATCAACACCGGTACCAGCAAAACGTTGGGGTACCTGACATGGCAGTCCGAGGAGACACCCTAAGAGGTCCGTTCTTATGATTGCACCCAAAGGTACGGGTGGAGGTCCCCTAGAAGGGCTGGGTCCCTAGTTTGGGCTCAGAGAATTCTGAGGACGTAACCGTCCGCACAGGAAATGGTAATCGCGGTGGACCGGACCCTTCGAGTATGTAGAATGAAATTATTAAAAAGTTTTAATAACTGAGTCAAAGAATATTCAACGGGGTAGTAATGATCGTAAAACTACGAGTGTAGTAGAGACCGGTCAAGAATCGGAGTATAGGTGAAACGTTGAAGAGTTACCTTTACAGACTTCTCCTTCACCGTAAACCCGTACGGAGATTTACAGTCAGTCACCACCAGGAGACCGGTCCACACAACCCCCGTAATAGTGTTTGTGTATGATAGAAAAAGGGTCAATTTATGTAGTGGTTGTGACACTTTAGCGAAAGTATTTATGTACTCGTACGTCGGAGACGTCAACACGAAACGTAGCACATAGACCAACTGGACGGCATCATCGAGAGGGACTGAGAAGGACGTGTCACTCAAAGTAAATTATACATCGAAAAATATTCGACAACAATTATAAAAGAGGACGCATATAAATCAATGAAGGACTCTAAGAAGAAGGTCTATCCTTCTTATCTCTTGGCACAGACACACAGAATAACAGGTAATCAGACGGAGACAGAAGGAGGTTCTGATGAAGTCGGACTTACGACTTAAGGAAAAAGACTGGGACAGAGGTATAGAAATCCCAATATCCGTCTAGTTTGGTTCTACTTTTGGCCCTAAGTAAACCTCACGAATAGAGGTCTCGACAAGAGATATCTTTCCACTATATGGAACGGTTTTCATTCATCCTAAAACACATAAATAAGTGAGTTGTCCATAAACAACTGGTGTATGATATAAGGCCCGTGGAGTAATTTAATGTAATCTGACTAAGGTATATACCGTGGGTCACGAAGTCGACATTGAATCGAGGACTACAGTGTAAACTTAACTTTACTCAGTCTCCTATTGTTCTTTCGACAGAGACTGAGTGGAGCCAAGAAGAAGTCTCCTTCCGTCTCACCTCACTTTCGTCTTCAACATGGCCCGCCCCTCAATTTACACGACCGACGGTCAGGACGGACACAGACGCAGGGCCAGGAAGGACTTGAGACTCCGAATCTGTTCAGTAAATTGGAGGGAGGTGGTCAATAGAGTAGATTTTACCTGCATTATTAGGGTGGACGATAGGTCTTAACACCACTCCCTCACGATGATCCTTCTGGAACAGTTAGTATCTGATTTCTACACGTTTCTACGTGCATTCTGGGTGACCACGGTCAGGTTTGATTTACTCGCGGCTAGTTCCTTTTGTAGAGCTCTCGTTCGTCAAACCCGACGAAATTATGTATTACCTTTTCCAAGATTCGGTTGACTGTCTTTTTGGGACCACTCTTTTTCGGTCAACGTCTATAAGTGTGTTGTCACATGTGTCTTCCTTTCCTTTCAATCAGCGTGTCAGCGCAGACTGAGTAACACTCGGGCACCTAACATCGGGTGGTCCAGGAGAACAGGTACCTTAAGAGTTCCGTTCTCATCACCTCACCCAACGGTCAGGGAAGAGGTCTCCTAGAAGGGTTGGGTCCCTAGCTTGGGTCCAGAGGACGTAACGTCCGTCTAAGAAATGGTTGACTTCGGGGGTACATGTGTCTTATATTGACATTACAATATTATAAAAACAACTTAGTGTTCCCTACGTCTGCCGTCCCTTAATTTTGAGTCTTACTAGGACTTTCTGTATTCTCCCAAACTAAAAAAAAAAAAGGGGAGGGCATAGTCACCAAGAGGTAAGTCTAAGTTACAACCTTAACTACGGAGTCGGAGTGAAGGTCTCTAGACAATAGATCCCCACGGTAGACCCGGTATCCTAAAATATTCTAAGGGTCCACCAAGATTCCGTGGTAGTCGACGATCACTCTTTTTAGTGACACGATCTCTCTAATTTTTTCTTCTAGAGGTTTTCAGATTCATGTTACCACTTTAAATACCTGGGTTTCTCTATTGATAGTTGTCATCTTCACAGATACACAGATTACTTCTACCCACCTTGGCTGTCCGGAGGTTCGTAGTAGAATATCCTCGAATCGACTGTAGAGTGGTCCACCTTTTAGCCTCGTCCTCTTCTTTTTCGTCTCCCCTCACTGTTTTGAGAAGAGTCTAATTCAAAGGTGAACTTTTCACTCAAAAGTCGGTCATTATACTATCGACAGCACACTCAGTTCACCGTTATCCATATGTATTTGTACTCGTAATTCACAATAAAAGTGTTAAGAACAAGGGAGATCATTTATAAATAGATTGCCGATTAGACTCAACAATATTGATTAGCACCGGCCAAAGGGAAATTACACGTCTGTGATACTAACACTGGTCTGAACATCAGAGTCCAGTAAATGTCTTTACGGTTTTTTTTTAGAAAGGTGTTCTTTCTGTCACCGTAAAATACGAATCGTTTTATTGACATAGTCGTAAACCTTTTCATATATCATCAATCGTGTCAGGGTTTTATTTTATGTTCTTTGTTTCATAAACGGAAAGTAACACGAGGCCCAGGTCAAGGGTCTCGTAACAGGACTAAATACGGGTCTCCAAGTCAGACTAGGAATTGTAGTCAATGGTCCTTTTTCAGTGTAAATACACAAAATTTCAAGACAAAAATTTGTGTCGTTTTCGGTTCTTTCAGTTTCTTTGACATTACGATTTTTGAGGTAAGGACCATACATTTCAATAAGAAGAAATGAGAAATTTTTTATAAGAGCTAACCCCTTTCTGTTTTATGAGTCTTTTCGGTCCGAAGGGCACAAGAAACGTTTCTGGAAAGAGCAAAGGGTCGTCATATATATACGAAGAGAGGTAGAAGGATGGAGGAAGGGCGTCAAAAGAACCTAAGATTTTCGAGAGACAAACGAAACGACAGACGGGGTGTACCAAACAACAACCCGAGACTTCAAGGAGTGGTCACAGATATGACAACTCGTAGAACGGTGACAGTAGACACCGAGTGAACCTTATAAATTCAGACGGAGAACTTCTCTAGTCACTTGGGTCGACGACATAAAAATAATTATTGATCGGAAAACGTAATTCAACTCCTTTTCAAGTACTAACAGTACAGTTTTTAATAGCACGTCTTTCCTCGTTTCAACCTCTCGTCTAACCACTTTTCGTCGTTCTCAGTCTCTACCAGGTCTTGTTAAAAAGTTTTGGACCACAAAGTACATAAAACTTAGTTTCCTGTCAATAGGTCTTAATCTAAAGTCCGTAAGGTGGTTCGATACGTCAAAGTCCCGAAAAATGACCGACAATTATCAAAGGTCACTATCTTACACTCACCTACTGAAGTCAGCTGATGTGAACACAGGGACCTGTACGACAAAATGCGGTGTAGACAAAAGGAGGGTGCACCACGGAGCCGGTCATGGACTATGTATCATCCGTAAGTTAATTAAAAACGGTTTAACTCAGCTGAAATATTTATACATGTGTAAATTGAAACCAAAATTATTAACATCGGTGTATAAAAAAAGACAAGTTGATGTGGGAAGATTACTTTTGTATCTTACGACGGTACAGTTTTTGGACCTTTGAATGATTCACAGTAGAAAGTAAAGGACTGTGACAAGTCCAAGTTTATAAGAAGGACGGACACTACATCTTTAGGACTGGTAGGGGTCTTTTCGTATAAATAAACCCCACCCAAAAAAACCAAATAAAATGACTTCATATTAAATGTATGTTATTTTATGTAACAAATTTTCATATATCAAACTACACAAAACTGTTGATATATATATCAGTATATTGGTAGTATTAATTCTATATCTCTTAAAGGTAACGACGTCCTTTTTTCAGAATTAGAAAAGGGGAGGGTAGGGGTTGGGACAGTTGATGACCACACAAAAGACTGGGATATCAAAACGGAAATCTTACAGTATATTTATACCTTAGGATGTAAACATGGTCAAACTCAGACTGAAGAAAGTACATAGTGTTACGTAAACTTTGGGTAGGCACAACAAACACTTGGTATTAGTAAGAAATAGATACAATTATCTATAAAACCTATTAAGGTTAAACCCCGTTAATATTTATTTCAAATGTAATTTTATATATTCGTATGTGATATTCAGAAATACACCCGCACAAGAGTAAAGAGAACACAGATATTCAAAACTTCAAGTTTTGAACAGGTATTCAAGTTCAACAGTCAAAAACAGAAACACATACTCATACAATCGATTCTTTAGAACCGAATAGTATTCCAGTATCTCTAAAAAAGGAAACAAGAAGACCTTCAAAATATCAAAGATTACGAATCCAGACACTAAGTAAGGACCAATTATGTGAACTGGGAACTTATTATCCTAAAACTTGACACACCCAGGTAAATATACGTCAAAAAAAGTTATCGTATGTCGACCGGAACACATAAAAAGTATAGACTCCTCAGTCGTATGGTTTCTAGATTTAAAGGTAGACTCCAACCAACTGAGACGGCTACCTATGACTCCAAGTCGATGTCCTGAACTCGTACCAACTTAAACCCGTATGAATCCCCAAGGACCATTTAGAGGGTGAATATAGTTCCCCACTGACAAACATAAACCATATTCCATCCCAATTCCCAAACCCCAACCCCCACAACGTATACTTACAAGTCAACAAACTCGAAACTTTTCTAATAGGAAAGGAAGTGACTCAATAGAAACTACTTTTATTTACGTGGCGTATGTACACTGAGAAAGACTGTGAGAACGTAGACAAGACGATGTAGAAACATGCACACGATAACGGTGGGACTGAATTGATTAAATCGAAAGATGAACAAAACTCTAGTCCACCATGTACAGAAGGTTAAAGTAAGAAAAAGTTCTAAAAAACCGACAAATTTCAATTATCAATTATCAATTGATTTTTCAATAATTTTCAATTATCAAAGAAACGAAAAAGTAAATCTTAGTCGAACAGTGAAAGATGTCTTTTCGGACCACCTCAAGTCTTCGTTTAATATGACTTAGACATCTATGGAAACACCTCTCATAGAATTGTTATAACGGAACGGAACACTAGGAACTTGTACATATAGAGAAGTAAATACATCACAACAAAAAAAAAAAAATAAAAAGAACAGTCACAAACCATTAAAAGTAACATGTCCAGAACGTACATAAAATAATTTTAAAAGGGACACATAAAGTACAAAAAGGTGACAAAAAATAAAGTCAAAGATGAGCAAGTATCGATTTTATGTATTTATTTTAAGTAAAAATATAACTGAAATATAAGACTTTAGGACGATTTTAGTCATCAAGATCATAGATACAAAAAAAAAATCCAAGAAACGACAAGAGACGCATCTGTCGACATGACAGACATTTATCTCCGTCGACATAACTTCGTAAAGGTCAAACATACGGAGAATAAAGTGACCATAACTACCACTTCTCCTTACAACTCTCATCTATAGTACGAAACAAAGACCAGAATACTCTTTACACAAGATTAAACGTGTTAATTTCAAATACAATCGACACCTAAAAAGACACTACAATCGACATTCTACAAGAAATCGTCTAATCCTTTGTGATAACAAAAGTAAGATAAAGACAAATACACATATACGGAAGAACCTTAAAGATTCCGAAAGATACACATAGTAATCCTACGATTGAATTTTATCAAAGACGGTGGTTCTTCATAAAACAATCGTACGGTTTCATATTGACAGGACTTTGGTCTGAAAATAAACAATTATAAAGATTTCAAAGATCGTTATAACCCATGAAAGAATGGATTAAGTAGAACAGTAGAGTCACCGGTGTTACACGGGTCCATTGTCATAAGAAGGTGTTCGTACAAAGAAAAGTTTTCAGTCACTTGAACCCAGAAAAAGTAACTCGAAACAGAGAGACTAGTGTGGTTTTCGTTCACTGTAGTAACATGTAAATTATACTAAGTAAGACTATACTCGTAAATAAGTATCAGTGATGGTATTATTGGAAAGAACAACGACACACCATTACACTATGTACCCGGGGAACATAGAATGTTCTTTGACCTATTCGTCCGGACAGACAGTGGTGTGTCATTAGTTTAGAGGAACTGGTAGTTTGACGAGAATATACCGATCGTAAAAAGTGTGAATTTTAAAAAAGATTAGAAATGTATGCGTATATATATTAAAAATTTATCCATATACTTCCGTACTCTTCGGAAACTAACTAAATACCGACCACTAGAGAGAGAGTGAGAGAAAGGTCAGTAAAGGAATATGACTTTATCAAGGTCAACCCCTCGTGACTCGTCGGAGTACTAGAGTACAGGAGTGTTCAAAGAATAATTTGACTATGGTCAATGGGTAAAAGGATCTCCTTCGTCTTGAAGGTGTAAATAATGAATTGGGTTCGATGAAATCTATCCTGAAAGACTGAATCTACGAAATCGTACGAGTTGTCAACGACTTCGGGGGTCACGGAGAACAACTCAAACATAATCAACGATACCTAGTCACTCACGAGACTCTGGAGTCAATTTCACCGTCCAAACTCAAGGAGTATTTTCACTCAAAACATACGACGAGATTCAGTCTCAAAGTCTATTCACGGGGTCTATATGTCGTAGAGAAGGAGGGCCTACTGAAGTGGTACCTCTACTCTAGTCACGTGCAAAAGGGTGCGGTGCACCGTGACCATCCAAATTCCCTGAAACACTCCTTTTACGTAGTGGTTTTAGACTGGAAGAGACTTCTTTCTATACAATTGCCTAACTTAACATAACTCCCTGAAAAAAAAAAAAAACCTTTAAGTAACCCTCTATCACAGAAAAAATAAACGTTTACACAATAATCTCTCGAGTGTCAGTCGGGAACGTACTCGTAATCCTGTCTGAGGTCTTTTGTCGAAAAGAAAAAAAACATTTGATACCTAGACAGTGAGTGGACCCTGATTCGACCTGACACTGGTAGGAAGATCTTTTACAGTGCAACCTATCAAATACACATGCACATACGCGTAAGCATATGTCCGTATGTACCTATGCAGAATTCACTGAGGAGGGGCGAGGGAGGGGGACTGGGTTTCGTTCTAGGACCACTGATCTTGACACTGACCTAGTGACGAGGTCCAGGAGTCTCGGATAACCCATGGAAAGTAAGTCGTGTACGTGTCTTTTACGTCCTTTCTCCTATTCTATAAGAGTCACAACGGTGACAGAATGTCCCGAAAGGGAAGGTTTATGTTAAAGTCAAGACGGGTTGGGGAGTGACGATGACGTTAGGTATTCGACAGGTTGAAACCATAGACGCACCGAAGGGAGGAGATGAAGTAAGTCCGGACACTTACAGTGATCTAGTTTCTATGCCACTGTAACGAGGGTAGGGTAACGATAGACAGGGGGGTGGGATGGAACAAACAAGAGTATCATAAATTGTGTTGACAGTAATACAAATACATAAATGAATAACTGACAGAATGGGTGTTCTTTCAGTCTAAATCATAGAAGTACTACTCGGGGGTCGTGTATCTTGTCATTGATGAACTCGGTAGTATCCGTGAGTCATTTATGAACACTCGATTACTTATTTGTCTACATTCGACGCCCCGTAAAAGAAAGATATAAAAAAAAATTAAACAAAAATTAACCTCCTATAACGAGATTCACATGTAACCAAAGACGACATGTTGTTACAAATAGTAGTCAAGTCAAGTCAAGTCAGTAAGTCAGTGCAGACTGAGAAACGTTGGGGTACTTAGCGTCGTGTGGTCCGGAGGTCCAGGCAGTGGTAGAGGGCCTCAAGTGAGTCTGAGTGCAGGTAGCTCAGTCACTACGGTAGGTCGGTAGAGTAGGAGACAACAGGGGAAGAGGAGGACGGGGGTTAGGGAGGGTCGTAGTCTCAGAAAAGGTTACTCAGTTGAGAAGCGTACTCCACCGGTTTCAGGACCTCAAAGTCGAAGTCGTAGTAAGGAAGGTTTCTTTAGGGTCCCGACTAGAGGAATTCTTACCTGACCAACCTAGAAGAACGTCAGGTTCCCTGAGAGTTCTCAGAAGAGGTTGTGGTGTCAAGTTTGCGCAGTCAAGAAGCCACGAGTCGGAAGAAGTGTCAGGTTGAGAGTGTCGGTATATACTGATGACCTTTTTGGTATCGGAACTGATCTGTCTGGAGTCAGCCGTTTCATTACAGAGACAAAAACTTATATGATAGATCCAACCAATATTGAAAAGAAGGTTCCTCATTCGCAGAAAATTAAAGTACCGACGTTAGTGGTAGACGTCAGTCAAACCTCGGGGGGTTTTATTTCAGACTGTGACAAAGGTGACAAAGGAGTAGATAAAGGGTACTTCACTACCCTGGCCTACGGTACTAGAAGCAAAAGACTTACAACTCGAAATTCGGTTGAAAAAGTGAGAGGAGGAAGTGAAAGTAGTTCTCCGAAAAATAAAGGAGAAGTGAAAGACGGTATTCCCACCACAGTAGACGTATAGACTCCAATAACTATAAAGAGGACCGTTAGAACTAAGGTCGAACACAAAGAAGGTCAGGTCGTAAAGAGTACTACATGAGACGTATATTCAAGTTATTCGTCCCACTGTTATATGTCGGAACTGCATGAGGAAAAGGACAAACCTTGGTCAGACAACAAGGTACAGGTCAAGATTGACAACGAAGGACTGGACGTATGTCTAAAGAGTTCTCCGTCCAGTCCACCAGACCATAAGGGTAGAGAAAGTCTTAAACGGTGTCAAATAACACTAGGTATTCATAAGTATATAGGGGATATACATATATTCATATGTATATCGGGTAGGGAGAACTCGGAGGGAGGGTGGGGAGAACCAGCAGTGTCTCGTGACTCTCGGCTCGGGGGACACGATACGTCGTCGACGGGTGATCGACAGACAAAATGTACACCATCACATACATATATATACAGTCGTACATATATACATATATATATACCGTTGCGATGAGAGAGTCAAGTAGGAGGGGAGAAACACCCTCCCCCAACCCCCTCCGTAAAAGTTTGGACACTTAGACGTAAGGGGTTCTCGGAATATCAGTCGGAATATCAGTAGGGGTCTGGGTTTCTGTGTATTCGTGACAGATATCTTTCCTATTGACTATGCAGAATTACACAAAAGTTGACAACATCCATGACAACACCATTTATTGTAAGTAGATTTGGGCAGTAACGTCCTAAAACTAGTCATGGATAAAAGAGTCAGTCACCGATGGTCTTCATATTAAAGGTATACACAAAATTTAAAAAAGTTTATAGAGGGGTATGTGTTTAAAAAAGTGGTATTATATACAAAAATCATAAGGGAATGTGTAATATTTCTACTCTTAATGACTAGGATCCGAAGTCATCCGGTTTTTATTTCATTGAACTAGAGTCAATAATCCAATCGGAACTTCGTTTCCTGACACCACACTACCTACCGGTAATAGTCCTTGAAGTGAAATTTTTATAGAGTTGAAAAAGGAAACCCCCGGTCATGGAATTATAAGAGAGCAGAATATGAAAATACGTCACAAACTCCATTTTTACGGTGACAGAACTTTTTATAGTGAAATTCAAGAAAGACGGGATCTAGATAGTAAATCCTTTCGGAACGAATTCGCATATGAAACAAAGTCCACGGATGTCGTGAGGGTGAGGTATGGACGACACTTTTGGTCTTCCCTTTTCAAGACAGGGTCATCTTCGTCTCGAGTAGAGTAAACTACGAGAGTCCGGTCTTTTCATCACCCCAAAAAGGTGTTTTCGTCGACAAGGATGGTTAATCTGACTGTCCAAAAATTTCTAAAGTCGTTACTGGAATCAAAGGTCCGGTAAACCAATTTTGGTATGTCTAGTTATTTTCATTGTATCAATTACATTCTCTCAACGGAAACAAAAAAATTCTGACGACAACTGTTTCATGGTGTTTGATCCGTCGAACTTTGTTGTCGGCACACAGTAGAGGGTCAAGAGGTCCGATCTTTAGACCTTAGCTCCTCAGTCGTCCCGTCCAAGGAAGTCTCCCCACTCAGACAAGGGCCGCAGAGGATCGAAACACACTACTGGTCATTAGGAACCACGAACCAAATATCTACAGCGGTCAGAGGTGAAGACGGAAGTGTACCATGGGAAGGACATAAATTCTTTTCAATGAGACGGAAAAAAATTTAATTAGTGTTTATATAATAGTATATATATACTCTTTATTTTTAAGAGTTAGACATTTTATTAATCACACTTTAATTAAGTATTCACAGGTAGACATAACCAAAAGAAATGTACTCCTGATGGGTTCAAATGTACCCCAAATGAATAAATGGTTTATAAATAACTCGAAGATTTACATTCTGTAATACCCTAGATGTTATTATTACTGGTTTTGTGTCAAACTTTCAATCCTCAATAATTAATTATATTACTTAATTTAATTGTAAGAGTTTATCTTTATACATATTAATCTCTTAATATTAGGTTCACGAAGATCTCAACTCTTATACGTAAAGTTACTTGTATGTAAACAATTTTTAATTTTAAGAGGTTCGTATACTAAAGTACAACAAAATCGATATTGAAAAAGAACCCCTAGCAGAGGACATATTACAGTGTTTGGAGGCAGGTATCAAGAAGTCCGTGAGACAGATAGTCTAGATTTAGACAAAGAGTGAAGGTGATATATTAGCATTCCTTAAACTAAATCCAGTATGGACTTACCAGATGACCAAAAGGGATGAAACAAGTTAAAATCAGACTGAAACTGTTATTCCTCAAGTACTAGACTCGGTATCAGTCGAGGACGGGAACAAAACGACTGACATATCTCGAAGAGGTAGAATATTAGATTAAAGCCATGACTGGTAGACCACTACAGGTACACATCTCAGAAGAGCACACAACAACTTTCTCCCACAAACGATACTGGTCACGTAAGAGAACCGTTTTAAGACAATCGGAAACGGGACTAAGTAAGACATGAGGTTCCGGTTTAAACGGAGAATGAGGTCCACAAAGAACTGAAAGATGAAAACGTAAGGTCAGGGGATATAACTTTTCCTGTAGAAAACCCCCACAATTAAGATCTTCCAGAATATCCAGAAGTGTCTTGGTAAGTTTAAGTCGAAGAAGTCGTAATGACCAGTCCCGTATCTGAACCTAATGACACTATAACTTACCAAACGGAACCTTTACTTGTCTCTAGTAAGACAGTAAAAACTTTAACATAGGTTCATGACGTAAAACCTGAGAAAGCAACTGATACTACCGATGAGGGTATAGAAGATTCCCTAAGAACGGGTGTCCTCATCTATGTTACCAGTAGACTCAATTTAAGTGGGGAAGGTCAGGTAAAGTCAAGCGACTAAGGATCTTACCGCTGCAAGTGAGAACGGTAGAGGAGAAACTGGTGAAGGTCAAACGGAACTAAGTACCTAGATTGTAAGGTCCTAGGATACGTTATAACGAGAAATGTCGTAGCCTGAAACGAAAATAGTGGTCAGTGTAGGTGTTGACCCACAACAAAAACGAAACCGAAGCAGAGAAGTAAGAAAGACCTTAATAAAGAGGTGACAAGAGGTCATCGTACAACCCGTGATGACTGGACCCCTCAAGTAGAAAGTCACAGGATAAAAAAACGGAAAAATGAAACGGTTGTCAATCCAGGTAGATTAGTTTCGATACCAAAAAAGTCATCAGTACATACCTACACTCTCAACCTGATATTTCTTTCGACTCACGGTTTCTTAACTACGAAAACTTGACACCACTACCTCTTCTGAACTCTCAGGGAACCTGACGTTCCTTTAGGTTGGTCAGGTAGGATTTCCTTTAGTCAGGACTTATAAGTAACCTCCCTGACTACGACTTCGACTTTGAGATTATGAAACCGGTGGACCACGTTTCTTGACTTAGTAAACTTTTCTGGGATTACGACCCTTTCTAACTTCAACCCTTCTCTTCCCATACTGTCTCCTACTCTACCAACCTACCGTAGTGACTGAGTTACCTGTACGACGACGACGACGACGACGACGGCGGGGACGGGGACGATTCAGCGAAGTCAGTACAGGTCGAGACACGTTGTGGTATCTACCGTCGGGTAGTCCGAGGAGACAGGGACCCTAAGAGGTCCGTTCTTATGACCTCACCCAACGGTAAACAAAGAGGTTACGTACGTACGTACGTACTATTCAGCAAAGTCAACACAGGTTGAGACACACTGGGGTATCTGTCGTGGGGTGGTCCGAGGTGACAGGTGTCCTAAGAGATCCGTTCTTATGACCTCACCCAACGGTAACTCAAACTCATTTGAGGCCCTCAACCACTACCTGTCCCTCCGGACCACACGACATGAAGTACCCCAGTGTTTCTCAGCCTGTGCTAACTCTCTGACTTTACTTGACTTGACAATCGATATTGACCTTATTATTATGTACAACTTGTATTTACATTTGTGGGAATGGGAATGTATTCCGAAGTGTAAAATGACCTGTGAAACTATATATAATGGTATCGGTTTTAAAGGTTCAGAGAGAAGAGGTTTCAATCTAATGTTGCAATACAAAATTCCATAATGTTGGAACGAACTGAGAAAAAAGTGATATTCAAACTGAGAAATTATAGTGGTACATTAATACAAATGTACTTCTTGACCTTTCTTCCGTATCAGAGGTATACAAGTAAAGCCGGACACACCGATTTACCGAATATTCTCAGTCACGCACTTTTACCGGATCTAACTTATTTAATCGTTTTAGTGTTTTCCTTTGGTGACATCCTTTATCAAAATGTGTACATTAACGACTTTAGGAGATCGCTTACACAGTCAGACATGATTGATTTATTTAAACAAATATCTGTACAAGACATAATCGAAGGTGAGAAAGTGTCGGGAAACGGTTCGTTTTAGGGTGATCTTCATCCTACAAGTGTGGGCTCATCCTCAAAGAACCTATTTATAAAAATGATATACCTCTGGTTTTGGTGAAGATGTTTAAAGTCTGAAACTAACTTTATGATATAAAGAAATCGAAAGAAAGGGAGGGTAGAAAAGAGGACCGTCGATAAGTACGTAATCGAATGGAGGGGAGTGGAGGGTGCCGACACCCCTTGCTCTTCTCCGGTCGGCGTGTGTGCCTTCGGTCACCCGGGACCCTCACCACCCTGGACGGGTAGGCCAGCAACTATGGTGGTGTACCTGATCTGCCTGTCTGTCTTTGAGTACACGTTTTCTCGGAAGGGAAGGAAGAGGATTTAGGACCAACTTTACTAAGTACCTTAATTAAAGTTACATATATAGGGTTCCGAGATGAAATATCTTACGGACGAACGTAAGGTAACCTCACGAGCTGCTTATCCTATGTATTTCCATCTTAAGTAAGTCGGAAAGGATTTCTTTAGTACCAATTCTCAAGAACTTTATTACTGTCGGTGTCAGAAAACCTTCCTACAGAGACTAGAGTTGAAAGCGGTTGTTCTTAGAGACAGAAGTAAAGGACCAGGTCCTAACCACGACTTAAAAAGTATCCGGAAGACTTCCGGACAAAAAATTAAATAGACCACTGATTATTTTGTTTTACAAGATACATTTCATAAAAAATGCCATTATTGACAAATTTCACTTTAATTCTTGTAAAAAAATTACACGATTTGGATGTGGAAGAGTCATAAAAATTGTTATACTGGTCATTTGTCGTCTCAGCTTGTTACCACCTTATCCTGACCAGACCCGGTCGTGTCATAAGAGCAATGATACTAGGTTTATCGGACGGGAAATACCGTGAGTCAATACAGACTGAGAGACACCGAGATACCTAATATCGGACGGTCCGATGGGACAGGAAGCTTAAAAGGTCCGTCCTTGTACCCCCACCCAACGGTAAAGGATGAGGTCCCCTAGAAGGACTCGGTCCTTAGCTTGGACTTAGACAATACGGAGGACGTAACCGTCCGTCCAAGAAATGGTGACCACGGGGGACCCTTAGGGGTTTTTCGAATGGAAAATTCCAAATAATCTTATTACGGATTATTGTGCTCGTGACAGCGACGATATCTCTAATACATAGACTAAACCTTACTAAGGTAGGAGTCCCTAAATTAGTAAATTATACGATCGAGAGAAGTTTAATTAGAAAGTGTGATCTCTTGTGTGACCAATAAATACTATGAACTTCCACTAAAAAAAAAAACTACCGACTCCATCTAACATTTACAGACACCGTTTAAGGTAATTGTGTTGAGGTAATATCTTTATACCGTTAATTATACTGTTTTCATACAAGTATCACGGAAGGTGTGAGTTAATCCCTTCCTCTGTGTTTCCGTACCTCTTCCGTACGGACAGCGACTCTTCAGTCATGGGTCGTCAATTTCAAAAAAATATAAAAAACTACATATCAACTAAATGTCACAAAAGTTCACATGTTGTTTCACTAAGTCAATATAAGAAAAAGTCTAAGAAAAGGCGATATCCAATTCTATAAACTTACATAAAGGGACACGCCATGTCATTTAGGAATACAAATAGAATATATATCACGATACAGGTAATGAGAGTTTAAGGATCACCTTGGGAGGGGTGAAAGAGGAAATCATTGGGATTCACACAAAGGATACGGACACTCAGGTGAAGACGAAACATTTATTCAAGTAGACATAGTAAAGAAATCTAAGATGTATATCCACTATGTACTATAAACAGAAACCGAATAAAGTGTCTCATACTATTAGAGATCTAAGTAGGTATAACGATGTTTACCGTAGTAAAGTAAGAAAAATACTGGCTCATCATAAGACAACACACATACATATGTGTGTGTGTGCAGAAAAAATAGACAAGTAGACAACGACCTGCAAATCGAACGAAGGGACAGAACAAACGATACTTATCACGACGACACTTGTGACCCCACGTACCTAGAAAAGGTCAATCAAAAATAGAAAAGGCCTACATACGGGACCTCATCCTAACGATCTAGTGTACCATTGAGACAAAAATCAAAAATTCCTCGGAGGTGCGACAAGAGGTGTCACTGACGTGGCTAGATGAATGAGGAAGAGGTGACAAGAAAGAAAGAAATATGGGTTCAAAGACTTGACATAGACCTTTGAAGGAGTATTGTAAAAGGATATTCGTGCCTTGATGATCTTTTATTAGGGGAGTCAAAAACACACATACTCTTCTAGAAATAAAGAGGAAATAAATAGAAATAAATATGAAGAACCACAAGGGATTCGAGGGACCCAGATACCAGACTACAGTTGTAATTAAACCCTTTTAGGATCTAGTAGTAAAATTTTTTATAAAGAAGACAAGAAAAGAAAAAAAGAAGAAGAAGATTATAAGGACGATACGTATACAATATGGTAAACATCGACAGAATATCAAAAACCTATAAAGTAAGACACAAAAGACCCAAAAAAGTGAGAAACGAAAAGGTCAAAACCTCCAAAGAGCATGTCATAGGAGTTTAAGTCTCGAATAAAGGAGTCAGAATAAGTCAGATGATTATTTGGGTAGTCTCCGTAAGTAGTAAAGGAAATGTTACCTCAAAAATATAGATCGTAAAGAAAGAATGAAAAAGAATTTTAAAGGCAGTAAAACGAACGTAACGAGAAAACAAGACTGTACCACAGATGGAATAGGCAATCTCGGAAATCGTAGGATTAGTAACAACGACAACAACAAGTCAACGATTCTCAGTACAGGTTGAGAAACGTTGGGGTACCTGACATCGTGTGATCCGAAGGGACAGGAAGTGACAGAGGACTTCAAACGAGTCTAAACACGGGTGACTTAGTCACTACGGTAGGTTGGCAGAGTTAGTATCAACAATATTCAAGGGTCAGACAATTAAGGTTGTACGGTCAGTATTTACCCAGACCAAGACTACGAACGACACAAGAAGTTTGACACAAAAATGGAAAATAATATGGAACATTAAAACAGAATCAATCTGTCTGTACTACATGACCCAATTTCCTTGACGACCTTTTTATCCGGTAATAATAACACTACCATTTCACACCTACCTCCCCTCTGTACGATACGTCGACACTCATCCAGAATCAGAATGTCTCGGACACGGAGACTTGACATCGAAGTGCCCACGAAAAATCACGGGGTGCGTGGGTGGTCTGATAATCTTACTGGTGCCACGTGTCAACCATAAAGGGAAACGGGTCCAGTCAATGCGAGAATATTTGGAATCCGTCCAATTCGAGACTAATTTAATAAAGAGAACACGAATCTGGAATAATTCTTCTTGCATTACGAAACCACATAAAGTTTTACAAAAATTGGGAGGGAGGCGACCTTCGTACTTCTCCAAAAAGACACTATCAGTGACACTCTTGGATCAACTGGAGGTCCTCGATTTTGAGTGTTTTCACACCAAGGGAAGGGGTAGGGGGTGGGGTGGGCACAGACTCAGGGGGACCTCAAAATCGCGGGTCCAAACAGGTGTGACTCGAAATCGTCAAACAATAAATGTCAAGTCAAAGGGGATGGGGTCGTGACCAAGGGTGTCTCCAAAAACGAATATCTAGAGACAAGGTAATTCAGCACTGAGAAACAGAAAGAGAGACAAAATTCCCGTCACCAAACGGGACACTGAAGTGAACAGGAAACCTAGATTCTCATGAACTAAAAAGTGAAACAAGTTGAAAGTGAACTCATTTGTTCCTGTCTCCCGTTGAAGGTCTGAAGATACGACCTAGTCTCTGGTCTTCAGGAGGTTAAGAAGGTCAATTTCTCTAATATAGTCCGAGATTTCGCCACTAAGCTTTCTTAGCCAACTTGCAAATATATTGTACTCGCAAAGAATGGACTTAAAACTATTTGGGAAGTCACCATCCACCACACCCAATCACAGAATCCGAATTATAAATAACACTGTTCGTATCGGATATCTGACCGTAAACTTTTATTCAGTCTGAGAGAGAGGAGACCCAGAATTGGATCTTGTAAAAAGACAGGCCGGGAAAGCGGTGAGTAGGGGTAGGGGTCGAACCGGAGTCGACTTACAGAAAAGGAAGTTCTTCGTACCAACTAGTGGTGGGTGGAGATGACCAGGGTAGTGTGAGATGAGAGTAAAGCACTAAGGGTAATGGAAACAGTAAAAAGTAAGTGATACAGAGGGGGTAATCTGACAAGTGGTAACTTCCCGTCCTTGGTGAAGATTCTAGTGACGACATAGGTGACGTAGAACGTTGGATACAATAATTTACTTACTTACTGTTGTCCAAGTATGTTTTTATATGGAAGAGTCCACCGATGGTGTCACTAAAAGTAATAATCGCTGACACAGGACTATCAAGATACAACATTAAAATAATAAGTAAAAGAAGATTTTTAAGAACTCTTGAAATTAATATTAAACAAATGACAAGATTTAACCCCGGAACTGGTAACCATTTGTCGACAACGATAAGTACATGAATAAGGAGTACAACATACAAAACTGTATCGTTTCCGGTGACTCCGTCACAAGAAAATGAAAAATAATACAGTAACAACTGTTGAAACTTTTACCTTTTATGTTAACTCATTGTAACGGTGGATTGGTTCTGACAATTTTGCAATAAAATATGATGGCATTCGAAAAGTCATTGTCTTACAACCTTGAATTTTACAAATCTACGTTGTTTTGTTAAGTTATCACAACAAAATCTACTGAACCTAAGAAAGAAAGACCGTGTGTTCCGTCAACCGAGGTAACGACGTTTTCAAAAATGAGGACCGTCTATTGTCATTACTCTTCGGGTCTTTACGAGGGTCACCCTTGACTCTTGATTGTAGTCTCATTGAGAGACGTCGTAACGAATACTGACTTAATAGTTCCAGTGATTAAATAAAAAGGATGATTAACGACGACTGCTAATAGACCACTTTACTATTCGTAAATCAGATTCGGACTAAAAAAACCTCGACTGTTATAGAGTCGGGGACGACAGTACCACTTATGTACAATCGTAAAGGGTAACAGGTCTCCTTTGATTCGATAAACGTTTAGTTTACGTAATCTACGAATAGATAACTCGTGGATGAATATGCAACATGGAACCTAACATGGGACCTGTATGTCTCTGTTTATTTTATCGTTGAAGGACGGAGGACCTCTCGAAACTTAGTTTGTTCTTTTTGTTCTTAATTGACAACAATATGACTCGTGGAGAGAGGGGGTGGGACGGGACGGGTGCGACGGACGGCACCCCTAAAACTACTGATTGAAGACGGTTAAACTATGACAAATATGTATTGTACACAGACGTCGAACCTTATCAAACCTTTAAACACAAAATTAACAAATATTAAATCCACCTTCCTTTTTTTTGGAATTATAATAACGCTAATTTAATAATGATGGTATTTACATAAATTCACGTATGTTATAGTACCTTTCTGATCAAATTCGTATCTTTACCATGTGAAGATAAATCTGAGTATTTTAACGATTTTTATTGTAAGTGTTTTTTGAATAGAGATTTTATGTCACGACAAACGTAGTTGGTACATTAATGAAACGAGTCACTGTCGTTTCTTTAATTGTGTAGAGTATATTAAACTAACTCTACTGAACCCGTTAATCTTTACCATTAAAAATTAGTAATTAAAATTAACTCTCTACAAATATAGGTCTTACGACCTTATTGAAAATTCTTCTTATACTATGTCTGACTCTCTTTTTGTACGTATTTTACTGTGCAAGGTATTCTAAATATCCGAGTGTCAATGAACCTTATCTTACCCTCAATTACGATACAGAAAAAGGGTAAGACGGTCGGTCTCTTCTGGAGAATAAATCTCCCGTCCCGAGGGAAGTGACAGAATTTAGTTCCGAGACGACAGACTGTTTGACGGGAGGTACTAAAAGTGTCCTATAAATATTGTACCCCTTCATGAGTTTTTTCCTTGTACAAATTACTTCTCGAAACGTATAATGTCACGATATGTAGTATACCAAGTTAAATCTAAGAGACTTTAAATAGTCTCAATCTTACTTTAATAGTTTTCCCCCTTTCAGTGTACCGTAACCATGTTTGTTCTACACGGATAAACATAAATACAAACGATTACTTTAAGTCGGTACTAGGGGTGAAACTAAAATTCTCAGAGTCTGGTGGTAAGTCAAAATAAGTAATATTAATTTAGAGAACGGGTGTGCGTCTGTGTTCCCATCGTTCTTTTCCCCCGTATAAAATAGAAAATTTCTCGATAATGTATCGAAACTATACTTCGAGGTCCCCAAGTTTCTAAATATCATAATTTCGCTTTGTTCTACGGAGAGTCCCGTGTCAGTGGAGGAAGTCGTTTACCTCCTCGACCCTCCCCCGAACCTGAGACTTAGGTCACTGGGGTGTCTCCCGTCCCGACTTAACCCCGACTACCCCCGGCACCTTAAACTTTGTTTGACTACATCTGAGGCTACAACGACGGTCTTCTCTATCTTTTTCCCTCTATTTTTGTGTCAACCAGAACTGTCATTGAACCCTCACTCCACCCAATTAATTACATCGACAGAACACTTTGTCGTAAAAATCTGTACTTTAATTGTAAAAATATGTACTTTAAGTCTCTGTATGTATGGGAGTAGGGGGTGAGTTGACTTATCAGGTTATTTACCTTGTGAATCCAATTGAAGTAATCATTTTCTGATCCCTTTCGGACACCCGAAGGGACCACCAACTCATTATTTCTTAGGTGGACATTACGTCCTCGGAGTCCTCTGTGTCCAAGCTAGGGACCCACCCCTTCTAGGGGACCTCCTCCTTTACCGTTGGGTGAGGTCATAGGAACGGACCTCTTAGGGTACCTGTCTCCTCGGGTTAGTGTCTCTCAGTCTGTACTGACTTCGTTGAATCGTCCGTACGCCCCTTTCGGACAACGAAAGTCAAGTGGGGTGACGGAGGGGGTGGTGTAGGAGGTCGTTTCGGTTCGGTCATCAGTATCTTGGAGACGGGAGCCATGGGAGACGTAGGGGTACCTCGTCTTCTCTCGAGAACTCTTTGGTGGTCCGGGAGCCATTGATCCCACCGAGGACACCGGGCGTTTAGTAGGTTTTACGTCTCAGATGGGATGTAAATCAATTAACCCTCAATTGTCATCAAACCCTTTCCCACTTACATCCGAGGTTTAGAAAAATAACAGGAAAGAGAGGACCTAAATCGGGTTTAACCGGTTGAGGTTTGGCTGGGTCCGTCCGGTGTAACATACGAACTGGGATTTAGTCTGTGACTCGTGTCTGAATAATCTTTCTGAACTCGCGTTTATTTACCACACAGTAAGGGCACTTCGAAGATTTCCACACACGAAAACGGTGTCTTGAAAAGTCGGTCCAACTAGAATTAATAAAACTCTCAAACAGAGAAAAATTTTTGATCATGGTCCCGTGACCCCCTATAATTCACTAAAAGGTTCCCTCTCGATTAGTCTATCGGCTTCTCCGTCCGTATCTTGATTTTCGAGTAGTACCGCACATAACAAGATTGATGAATCGACAGGACAAAACCTGTTACTTCAGGAAGGGAGGGAGGTCGGGGAAGTGAAAACAAGTCGAGGGTTCCTAAGAAATAGACCTTTTTGTTAAAAAGGGGACTGTAGACAAAAGGGGCAATTCCAGTCTTTTCGACTTGTATGTCGAAACCCGTCTTACTCCTGGTAGGATCCAACAGACGGGGGACTGGTGTCTAGACACACAGAGAGAGACCCGTCATCAAAAAAGTAGACAATCTAATCCTTGACCTGATCTCCTCAAGAGTTTCTGTGAAACGTTAAGGTTTCAAAATAACAAGGAACTAAAATCTACATTCGTTTTCTAAACAAGTTGTACCAAATCATCCGAATCAAAGGTTTAGGGAGACGGTAATACCTTAATTTGCACCACACCGCCCGACGTCCCGACGCGAGGGAGTGTCGTCGTAGGGCCGAGGACCCTTCCTCTTCTTGTTACTGACCAGACGTGCACCGGGTGTCAGTCTTCACTCTCCCGGCGTCCATCGGACAGACGAGAGAAGTATTTTCCGTGCAGACTTTTGGACTTAAAATTTTTGAAAAATAAAACATAACGCCATATTAACTAATTGTTTGTTCCAACACTATCAAAGTCCACTTGTCACTTCCCTGAGTCGGTATACATATGAACTAGGTAAGAGGAGGTTTGAGGGGAGGGTAGGTCCGACGTCGTATTGTGACTCGTCTCAAGGGACACGATATGTCATCCAGGCACAACCAATAGGTAAAATTTACATCGTCAACCTTTGGAATCAAAGATAAAGAAGACATAATTTACAATTCTAATCCTAAGGGTAATACTTTATGACAGATTACACATTAGCACTGTCTGACTTTCTCAAGACATAAACAACTGTCTTCGTAAAACCTCAGGACAAGTACCACGCGAGTGGGTGACGTGACAACAAGAGTCGGGAGCGACACGTAGGTCCAGTTTCACTTCTTAAAAAAAAGTTTTACATAAATAAATGAACCAACGGAGTCCAGAATCAACGTTGTACACCCTAGAAAACAACACCATATGTCCGAGGCATCAACCCCGGACACCGGAATCAACGTGGTCCCGCACACCCTAGAAACAAGGAAGTGGTCCCTAACTTGGGTGCAAGGGGACGTAGCGATCCACCTAAGAATTGGTGACCTGGTGGTCCTTTCAGGGACCTAACGAAAATTTTGTAAGGTTTGGGCTTGAGGCGAGTCTGGTTACCTGAAATTTCTTCACTTCGGTCTCATAGACAATAAAAACATTTCGAGGGGGTTCAATAAACCTACGTGTCACAAAATAAAAATAATAATAAAAATATATAATTGGAAATTTAATCAGACCTTTTATTCGTGATCAACTCTCACGGAGGTTTGACTTCTGCTAAATCTAAGTCCAGGGTAGAGACGTGAGGTTCCTAACACGGTTCGATTAGATCAAATTTAGAAACTTCATGTCAAAATTAAATTCACTGGAAATCGTTCTGAACTCAAACAATCCTGATCCTCTTATCTATACAGATGTCATTAGATCTACCTTATTTAATTCGATCTAAACCTCCCCTCCTCAACAAAAGAAAACAAATCATATTCTACTACCATATTACTTTTCTTATGTCCAGAACCTAAAACTTAGGATCTGTATAGTGAAATTTTTCCTCTTATTATTCTGGAAAGAAAAATTATCAACACCATTACGATTTAATCTGTACCTGTATTTTAATAACTTATGAAGTATTCGGTTAAAAATTTTCATGTCATAAAAAAAATTATAAACGGGGGGAGGTGAAATTCTTTATATGTTTAGAGTACGGAAAATGGACTTTAATTTATAACACTAATTTTCATCTTCTCGTTCGTTTTTCGGACGGAATAAAAAAAGGGGGTGAGAACTCTCACTGGGGAGTTACGTAAAATGAACACCACCAATTTGGTAATTGTAAGTCAACCTTCGAGATCACCGACGTCCTGACACAGTGAGTAGAAGCTCAGGAGACATGGTGGTTCGTGCATCACCGAATGTGTCTCAACCTTGAGTTATTTCTCAACGACTTTAGTCTAAGACGTTTAAATATTCTTAAGTCTATTATCTTGTTTTGAGAAGACAGAATCTGGAAACTCTTTACTTCATAAATTTTCACTTAAACTCCGGACGATATTACTCTAAAAAAGGGGTAAAAAAAGGTCGAAATAACTCCCTATTAACTTTGTATATTCCAATATATTGTATATTCCGATCTAAATAAATTTTAGAAGGAAAATAGAATTACATCCGTAAATAGTGATATTTGAATGGAGAATCTTCAAGACGACGTCGGGTCAAAACCATACGACATCCCCAAAAAAAACAACAAAAAGAACTTTAAAAACATAAAGGGAAAACTGAAAAAACAACTGGGTAACAAATAGGTACGTCCACCCAAAAAATTTAAAGATGTATAAATACTTAAAAGCTCGAAAGGAGGATAGTAACTAAAGATCAAAGTAACACAAACCCTTTATACGAACTATCCTAAAGTCACAAGAATTCAAACAATTTGGAACAAAACACTGATTGTATACTCTCGACTGATATAACAAAGTGAATTTACTATAGGGGATTAAATGTATCTGAAAATAGTGGGAAAAAAGTAAGAATAAAGAAAAGAGGAGAATGACCTATAGTTTTTTACAGAGAAGTTCAACCGTGTAAGAAAGAAGACAAACTAACTCAGACAAAAACTTCGAGAGAGAACGTAAAAAGTGGGAAGTCGAGGTCTTAAAAGCAAAGTGAGAAATACTAAAGACAGAGTAATGACTTGAAGAGTAAAACGAGTACGTAACAAAAGAACTCAAGTGATTGAGTCTGTTGAGTCAGACAGTCGAAAGACTGTCTGTTTAGAATGACACGAAAGAATTCTATTAGTAAAACTCAAGAAAAAGTTCATTGAGTGTTTACGGACAAAGAAACCAGAATCAGTGTCCTTTTCATGACTCGAGGAAACCACCACCATGCCAAGGAACGAAAAAGGACAAAGATCATCGAAACGTAACTACAAACGCGTAAACTCCCCCGTCAGTAGAGAAAGGCGGAAAAGTCTGACTGAGACCTTCTCTTCCTAAAAGTGGACTTTCACAGACACTCTAGAGACCGACCTACCTTAAGTCGTCGAGACTACGACCCCTTTCGTGTCACCGTATCAGAGGTCCGTCGAGGTAGTCGTCGACTCCAGTTGAAACCGTTTCTGACGCCCCGAGAAGTCACCGGGTCTGGTGTCTCCAGGACGGTCACCGTCACCTTAGATGTCGACAACCCCAGGAGTTACTGTCTCCGACGACCCCCAGAAGAAAAAAACGGACACCCTCCTTAAAGATCGGTTTCCCTAGGAAGAACCGTGGTCTAAATCGTGTGACCGTGAGTCACCGTCACCTCGGCCCCAAAACCGTAGTCCGTGTGCCCCGTCAAGGAACCAGGACCACGTGGTCACGGCAACGTCACTACGATCATGGTCACGGACTCCCATCCGTACACGTGTAGAAGGCGTCTCGGTCCCAGACTCAGGAACCCTGAGTGGTGTCGCTAAGCACCGGGGTCCTACCCCTCTATGTCATCACCGTGTTTGACACCCCACCGTCGTTACCGTGTGGGACCCCTACCACCCAGGGTCAGGACGGAGACCGAGGTCCCGTGTCCCATGCCTCGTCGGCGTCGAATCGGAGTCGTTACGGTCCAGTTTCGGTACTGAGTCCTGGGTTTCCCATCTTGCGTCTCGACATAGTCACATCGGGTCACTACCGTTCGTTACGGTACTGAATCCTGGGTCCTCGTCTTGTCTTTCGTCGTAGACCCGGGGCGACTATCATCGACGTCTTGGGACCTCCGTCCCATGTCTCTCGTCGTCATCGAAGTGAGGGTAGTTGCCACTCTACGATACCGTAGTACCAGGGTCTCTCACTCCGTGTCCCCTCGTTCAGAGTGGCGTCTCTGTCGAGGTCGGGGTTATTCCTTTGTGTCGTCGCCCCTGAGGTACGTCGAGTTACTGACCCAAGAAACAACCATTACTGACACCCCCACGAACCATCGTTTGTGACGTTTGCAGGTGTCGTAACCCCTTCCCTTCAAACGGCCCTTAGAGGACGAAAGGAACAGGAGACCCTACTATAGGGAGGTTCCACCCAGTGAGAAACATGACTCGAGGAGACCTGACCCTACCCACTTATTACGTTTATTTTACGAAGGATGTGAAAAGACATATCAGTATGAAAAAAACAACATTAAGTCTCGATAAAAAACTGACAAACATCAACAAATAACAAAACAACCCCTCTGTTCGAAACCCTGGAGGATCAAACGGCAGAACGACTACGAACAGGGATGTTACTTTAAGAACAAAATAAAATGAAATTTTTCGTCTTATTTAGTCCTTCACATCATCACTTTTATTTCACATCCAGACTTGACTTCCCCTATCAAAATAGACATTAATTTCAGAATGATTAGTCTGATGACCGCGTTTGTTGTGTATATGTGTGTTAGTATAAGTTGAACCTTGACGTCCCATACGAAACATCGTATAAATAGAAGAAAAACAAATTCTATAAATAATTGGAAAAGGAAAAATTACAATTAAACATAAGGAATTTTACACGTTAATACTACTTGGTATATTCGTTTTCATTTGGTCAAACCCTAAATTTACAAAAGGGATCAAACAAGTAACGGGGACGCGTGTGTCTGAAAAATTTAAGGATATAATTTCCATGTGTGAATACTCAATCATGGGGTGGTCACAGGTCACGTCGTCCATCTTAGACACAGACGAATAGGTCCATCTAACTCGAAGGTCATTGTCCAGTATTAAACCTCGACTTAGTTATTTTTTCTCACAGTTTTTACCCCCTATTGCACTATGGGTTAAAATCCTTTTTTCTGACTTCTTGATGTTAACCAGGAATTTTTTAATTTTATGTATATTATATATATATATATATACACCTTCACAATGTGGCGAGGTAGCACAGGTCGAGAAACACAGGGGTACCTGACATCGGACGGTCCGAGAACAGGTGCCTTAAGAGGTCCGTTCTTATGACCTCCCCCAACGATAAGGGAAGACGTCCCCTAGAAGGACCTAACTTGGGCCCCAGAGGACGTAACGGTCGTCTGGGGTAGACTCGGTGGTCCCTCCGGTGTATGTATGTGTGTGTGTGTATGTACATATGTATATAAGAAACGACCATGAAACTCTCTATGATTTTATGGACTTGAAAAGTTATGTAAATGTACCTTCATTTATTATCAACTCTTGTCTTGAGATTTTAGTCTTTACTTCGAATTCACCATATATCGTTCAGTCTCGACCAAACTCCTCTCCCTCAGACACAATAATTAATTAAATATGAAAAGTCATCAACCCCTCCAGGACCGAAAAAGACGAGTTCCAGACCCAAAATGCTTCTCACAGACACTTAACAAGTGTTATAGATTGTTATCTCTCACTCACCCTGCGTCTCACAAAGTACTCTTGCACCGGAGACCTTCCGGGAGTGTGGTTCGTTACAAATTTAAATCAAAGTCGTAAGCGTCGTGTTTATCTCTCTTTAAGTGTCAACTGTGTTTCTACTCAACAGAGGTAGGTAGAAGGAAAGTTCAACGAATGAGACCTTCCCTACGGTTTAAACCCTGTAAGGGTATTAACGGGATGTGTCTGTCTGTTGTATGTAGGAAATATGTAGTTTTCCTTTTTCGTCCCTGAGCCCCGCCTCCTGGGATCCCCTGACCAAACGACTTTGACGCGAAGTGATTAATGTGTACGGACAAACCAGGAAGAAATAAAATCTTAATCTTATCCTTCTTGAATAAGGTCTTTAGGCCCAGTCGAGATTTGAAACCAAAAGAATAATTTGAACTCCCGGAGACAATAAGTCATTCGGACAGTAGAAAATCAACAAACGTTTGTCGTAATTAGTTGAGTGGATACTTCCACTTTTCTCTGGAAAAGTTGTGACCTCATTTGGTAAAGTATAGTGGGTGGGACCTTTCTAATTTGAACCATTAAAGAGTCCACCCGAGTCGGTTTTGAACCAGAAGAGGACTCGGTTCTAATGAAAAAGTTCGTTCTGAGTGGAGTTGGTAAATACAACTTCTCCTTAGGTCGAAATGAGGGTCCAGACAAATAGAGGTACATTTGGTAGGGACCCGAAATTTATAATACAATACAACTTCCAACAGTGTCACCAACATTTTGCACTTTATAGTTCCCATTCTTCGTCTTTCATAATGAAACCACACTCGGAGAGCTTCCGCCGGCACCACCTTCCCCGATAAAGTCCCGGACTCCGAGGGGACGGACACCAACACCCTTCTGTGGGATAGGCAAGGACGTTCAATAAACACCGAGAGGTTCCTCGAGTAAAAGGTGACAAGAGGGCACGTACCAGAATCCTCGAGCTCAATCTTAAAAGATCGGAAACAAACGTGCACACGAAGTCAGGTTTTCACGGGATACTGCGTCTCTCGGGTCACCATTCTACCTCGAGTGTCTCGCTCGGGGTTTCTCAAGATACCCTAGACAAAAGAGTAGGAACTATGCGACTAGGTCTCACTTGACACATTGTCGGGTGATTACTTTAAAGTTGGTCCCGAAGGTTCGGACTGTTGGTATCATTTAGGACATATACGTCCTCTAAACCTCCCTTCCAAAACTTCGATTAACTTAAAATACTAATTCTCTTTCAATAAGTCTTTTGGCAAAAACAAAGTGGAGTACAACCATCTTCAGAAACAGTTTTTGAACCCAAAATGGAAAGAAAAAAAAAAGACATATTAATTTTTATTAGTAAAAAATCTTAATTTGAGAAGACGTGTAAGGATTGTAATAGAATTAGTATTTTCGAATAAGACATAAAGGACATCCTACCGACGACTTCCATTTAAATAACCTGACTTTCAAATATATGAGGTCTTGTTGGGGTCTTAATAATCGAATTTTCTTGTTTTTTAAGTACTACAATACTCCTAAACAGAAAAAAGGTAAAAAGACTTTTATTTAATATCTTTTAAAAGTAGATTAACTTCAAATGTTTAAGAGACTTCCACCGACCAGGTTCAAATTGATTACTTTTGATACCACCACTTCTCTCCTTAAAATAAGGATTTAGGACCTAAAGTCAAGACGAAGTGACATACAGAGTAACATTTTCCGGGACATACCGGGCTAAGAAGGTCAAGACTTTATGTTTTATATAGAGAACTCCCCTTTACAACGAAAGAAATACCTCATATAATATAATAATACGACACAATGAAAGAAATCACCTTATATAATGTAATAATGTTAATGTTCTTAATAATGTAAAAAGAAAATACCCATATAAAAATAGGGTAGTACTTATAGATAGATATATATATATACGTATTATTTTAATACATTCTAAGTTTAAAAGACATTACGGATATTACATGTCTTGAGGAATCGTGGTATAACCCATTCCCCAGGAGATAATGATAGACAAGGGTATCGAAAAATGACTCTGATATTTAATCCGGACCCTACCTATATTACTCAGTCATTAAATATCTGATAATTCTATGAATCAATCTTCACTAAGAACCCGTACAGGTTATCTCTTGTGTACAAAGATTTCCTGTTTGTCTAAGTTGTGTTGTACAGAAACCGGATTGGTTCGGGTTAGTTAATTGTTTTACCCTACAGAATAAAGTGTAAAGAGGGTGAGGGGGTTTTATCTTAGTGATTGGTGAACAATTGGTGTGACTGAAAAATTGTCTCGTCAACGATTACGAACCGGTGGTCGTCACAAGTCTACTTCGTGGGATGATCTAACATCGGTCGGTTCGGGGTTTTGTCCTTCTTTCACGACGGACGAGAAAACGGGGGAAAGGACCAAACTGAACTACACTATTAAGTGACGTCTAAAGAAGAAGAAACTGTCTCACGGATGGCGTCCTTACCCTACCGAAAAGACCGGACGACTACACTGACGCTGACGCCGTTGTCCTTTCCGTTACAATATAATTCCACTAAAGACAAGGGGAGGAACCCGTTTTATTTTATGTTCAAATGGGAGAGGTGTCGGAACCCTCACCCAACCAAACAACACTGATAGTTGACTGACTGAGGTCGGGAAGAGGTTGGGGGAGTTGCGAATCAGAACAAATGACCTACCCGGTAAATCGGTTAATTACCGTCCTACAAGTCCCACCACACATCCACCTGTTCTTACGTTAAAACGTTAAACTTAAACCTTATCTCGACGAGAGTCGAGTGTATTGAATTTTCGTCCCAGAAAAAAAAAAAAAAAAGAGTCACAAATCAGACACAAAATAAACTACGTAAAACATTAGGTCCAAACCCTGTTTCCTTTGTGTTAATTTTCCTGTCAGTGTAAAGGGAAACGTGACAGGGTGGTTGAGATGAAAGACTGTAAACCACTGATCTAGAAGTACATAAAATGTCTATGAACAGGTGGAACACTTGCGTCTGATTAGTTTCTGGGCTATCCGGGTTACTTGACAGACAAGGACAGAAAAGAAGGGAAGTGGGGTGCATAACATGTAGACAGGAAGAATGCCGCAGACGGGTCGAAAGGTTCATAGACGGACACCACACAAAAAAGGGAGTATCTTGAGAAGGGCAGAAGTAAAGAGAGGAAAGGGACAGGGAACCTAGGGGTCCGGGTGGGGAGTGTATGTGGTATGGGCAAATCTTCGGTTCGTCAATCTTAGTCACCTTCCCGTCGACTCACTAGCCAAAAGAGTGAGAGAATGAGAAGGATCTGACTCACACCCGACCCGTGAAGGGACGAGATCGTCGACTGAGTAGGAAGACTGTAGATATGAGAGAGGTTGTTTACTCCTTGACAGTGAGAACCTTTGTTTGAGCTTATATCTTCATTATATGTCTAGAACTAAGTTGAACTTAACGTTTTTTTCCTTCAATAGAGAAAGTATGAACTACTCAAAACGCATTAAAATGAAAATAACATCAAAGATGTGCGTGACTCTGTTGGAAACAGTTCTTAATTATTTTTATCTTTACTCTTCGCACTTCCTAAAAGGACGATACTGGTCTAGTGTCACTCTGGGTCGATTACCCTAACACGGTGTTATCGAAGGGACCACCGAGTCTGCCATTTCGCAGACGGACGTTACGTCCTCTCGACCCAAGTTAAGGACCCAGCCCTTCTAGGGGACCTCTTCCTTTACCGTTAGGTGACGTCGTGAGAACGGACCTTTAGGGTACCTACCTCCTCGGACTATCCGACGTCAGGCATCCCAGCGTTTCTTAGCCTGTGCTGACTCGCTGAAGTGAAAGTGAAAAAGTAAGTGTAAACACTTGATAGTAAATGGACAAGACACAATCAGGAAGACCTTTTTTAGAAGTACAGTTCTTGTTGTTGTTGTTTTGTGTCTATATATTATAGTTTTTTAACGGTTTCCCAAAACTACAAGGTAGACACTAACCACTTTACATACTAATTTGAAAAGAAAAATAGTAGTAAGAATAAAAAGAACCGCAGGGATTAGTGTCTTTTAATATTCGAACGTCATTTGTAGGATTGAAAAAATTTACTGTCGTAAATAACATAAACCAAAGACACGGTGCGAGTATCTACATATTTTAGAAGTCCTCGACTAAAAAGTGTAGTTTTAAGGAGGAGAGGGTGTAATATGTAAAATTTCATACGTGTTCCGTCTTTTATATTCCAAATCCAAAAAAGGGGAAGTAAAATAAGATGGACTAGAGGAATATCAGGGTCTCTTCCTTCTGAGTTGCATGTAAAGAGAGTCTTTATACTGTCCAGATACAAAAACAACCAGACCGCATACAAACAGATAGAACTTGTCAGACTGTCCATTAATAAATATTTTAGACCAAAACGGGTCATTCAGGTATATTATTGGAAAGTGAAAAGTAGTATTCGGTTACTCGACTTAAATCTTATTTTGTTCCAGTAAATACAGACAGGACTTGGTCGAATCTACAGGGGCATTAACGAGTTATAATTATAAACATTAAGAAAAAAAAGAACAGATGTGAATCCAAGAAAAAGACTGAGAAAGGTGTTGCGATTTAAACTTCACTTTATTTTAAAGGAATTCGTCACTCATATCCCCTTTTTTTCTAAATACTTTCCTTTCAAAGTCTTTAGCACTGAATTTATTTAACAAGAAAGTTCTAATTTTATACACCTTAGGATTTTACAGTCTCATCTTCTACCAGAATTTCTGGTAACTGATGTAGGTGAGTAAAATGTCTACCTTTCACTACCGAACCTCTCCCTTTGACTGAAAGGGGTCCAGTGAGTTGTCGCCGACACTGTCTGGTCTCCGGTCTGAGTAACAGGGAATAAGAGTCAAATCAGAATATGGGAGGGTAAGACCTAGACGGAATCTACAGTGGTTGGGTACAGTCCCAAAATACCGTACAAACAGAATCTGTTATCGGATTTGAATAAAACACTTTCACTTTCACAATCAGTGAGTCGGCACAGACTGAGACGTTGGGGTATTTGACATCGGGTGGTCCGAGGAGACAGGTACCTTAAAGGGTCCCTTCTTATGACCTCACGTAACGGTAAAGGTAGAGGCCCCTTAGAAGGATTGAGTCCCTAACTTGGACACTAGACAGAAACGTAGAGCCCGTCTAAGACTCAGTAGTTCCTTCGGGGCTTTGAGAATAAAAAATTTACTAAGACTAATACCTGTATAAGATTTCGTGTTCGCAATCTAATTTTAGAAGTCTACCCGACACTATAATTAATTGATTACACAATATACAGTCAACATGTAGTTAAAAATTTTTCTTCAGTCCGTGTACTTTTCTACAAGTCGTAGTGATTAATAACCTCTTTATGTTTAGTCTTGATGTTACTCCATAGCGGAGTGTGACCAGTCTTACCGGCAGTAGTTTTACAGATGTTTGTTATTTACGACCTCTCCTACACCTCGTTTCTCTTGGAAGTATGTGACAACCACCCTTACATTTAATCATGTCGGTGATCCCTCTTGTGAGACCTCCAAGGAATTTTTTGGTTTTTATCTCGATGGGATACTGGGTAGTTAGGTTGAGACCCCGGACATAGACTTCTTTTGGTACGAAGTTTTTCCAGGACGTGGGATCACAAGTAACGTCGTGACAAATGTTATTGGTCCTGTACCTTCGTTAGATTTACAGGTAGTCGTCTACTTACCTACTTCTTCTACACCACGCATATCTGTTACCTCATAATGAGTCGGTATTTTTTCTTGTTTTACTACGGTAAACGTCGTTGTAACCTACCTGGGTCCCTAATAGGACACGCGACACGAATCAGCGAGTCAACACAGGACGGTCCGAGGAGACAGGCACCCCTAAGAGGTCCTTCCTTATGACTCCACCCGACGGTACGGGAGGAGGTCCCCTAGCAGGGTTGGGTCCCTAGTTTGGGTCCTGAGCACGTCACGTCCTCCTATGATTCACTTTATTCAGTGAATCATCTGTTTATAGTATACTATAGTAAATATACACCTTAAATTTTTTAGTATGTTTACTTACACAAACGTTTTGCCTGAGAGTCTTTTTGTTTGAATACCAATGGTTTTCCCTTTCTACCTCCCATCACCTATTTAATTCTCCAACCCTAATTGTATATGTGTGAGGTCATATGTTTTATTTATATTAGTCGTTCTTGGATGACATATCGCGTCCTTTGAGCTGAGTTGTGAGAGATTACTGGATACACCCTTTTCTTAGACTTTTTCTTATCTATATACATATACATATTGATTAATTGAAACGATATATGGACTTTAATTATGTTATAACATTTAATACGATGTTGTATTTTACTTTTCAATTTCGATTTGTTTTATTTTTCAGTCCGAGTTAAGATTTAGTTTACCCTTATATGTTTTATCAAAGATAAAAACATCGAGACACGAATCCTCTACTTTAAACTTTTCTTTATTTAGTCCATTCATTTATTGAAGAGAATACTCTTTAACTACGACGGAATATCTGTACTCCTATTTTCTTTATCTTCATAAAGAGGGAACCTAGGGAATCTTTTGATCCTTATTTTGATGGTATATTGGGTCGTTAGAATAATGATCCGTATATGGGGTTCCTTTGGTTTTAACTTTGTCTGTATACATGGGGTCACAAGAGACATCGTGATAAATGTCATCGGTCCTGTACCTTCGTTGGATCTACAGGTAGTTGTCTACTTACCTATTCTTTCGACACCATGTATATGTGTTACCTTATAACGAGTCGGTACTTTCCTTTGTATAAACTCAGTCCAGATTACTCCACCTACTTGAATCTCGGACAATATGTTTCACTTCAATCTTTCTCTTTTTGTATAATATATCATTGTGTATATATACCTGAGATCTTTCTGGATGACTACTTGGATATACGTTCCGTCGTTAATCCCCGAAGGGACCACCGAGTCTCCCATTTCGCAGACGGACGTTACGCCCTCTGGGCCCAAAGTAGGGACCAACCCTTCTAGGGGACCTCTTCCTTTACCGTTGGGTGAGGTCATAAGAACGGACCTTTTAGGTATCCGCCTCCTCGGACCGTCTGATATATCAGGTACTCCAGTGTTTTTCAGCCTGTGTTGACTCGCTGGTGAAGTTACCTTACATTTGTATCTTTTGTCTGAATGCCTGGACCCCCTCCCATGTCCCTCCTTCCTCTCCCACCCTGTTTACCTCTCTCATTGCACCTTTGTATATGTGATGACACGTTGTATCTGTCGGTTACACTTAAACGACATATTAAGTCCCCTGAGTTTGGTCTCGAGACATTGTTGGATCTTCTCACCCTAACCCACCGTCCGCCTTCCCTTCAAGTTCTCCCTCCTCTACGTACATATGGATACCGACTAAGTACAACTACATACCGTCTTTGGTTGTGTCATAACACTTCGTCAATAGGGTGTTAATTTTTATTTAAATTTTTTTTTATTTATAAAGAGGGAAGTGGACTTAAACCTTTACGTTGAAAGATTTGTACGGTAAAACTCCTATACAGTAATTGGAAGACAGACGTGTATAACGTTATCAACTCTAAGTTTTTATTACAAGGTCAAAATCTCCGTTCTCAACAATAAATTTTTGGTAGTCTTCGTATTGATAAAAATTACCACATATATTAAAGACATAAACCCTACTTAAGGAATAAAGAATGAGATACAAGAAACAAGGATATTTTATTATTTGTTAGATAAAAATTACGAAATTGGTACATCTTCTGTCTATTTGTATTGACCATTAAGAACCAGACTCTCATTTGTTCAAATGAACACATTTTTATTATTTTAAATTAAAATACTTTTTTTTAAATATATCAAGGGTTTAGTCCGTAAAGAAAGGTCAAGTATATTGGGGAATACATTTTGACTCAGTGATGTCTCTTTTGTCAGGGAGTAGACGGGAGGACCTTAAATCTATCTGGGAAGGGTTCAACGTAAATTTTAAGATGGTAGTTGGTACATATGTAGAATATTTTATAAAATGTCAAAGGACATACGAGACCGACTTGTAAAGTATCATGTATTTGTGAAGACGTTTATTATATTCCCGTAGTTCAACTTATACAGCATCGTCACCGCCGGTGTAATTCGACTAAGAAGTAGTTAAATAAAAGAATAAAAATAGAAGAACAAACCTTCTGTTCTACTTTGAAAGACACGAGAATAACATATCAACCACCCCCTACCCCTTGTTCCCGTCTGTCTCCTGAGATCGTCAAAATCACCTCAGCACAAGTAATTTCCTTTCCGAAAGACGTCTCCCGCAGTTCGGTTCGAATTTGTTGTTTAGAGACGGACGTCCTTAACCTACATTTACACTACCAATTTATTCCCGGTCTACCAAAATTTTCGAGTTTATAATTTTTTCAGTATAGAGAATTTCATTCAAAGATCACAGTCCTGATCCTATCACTATGGTATCGTGAATTCTTTTTTTTTTCTTTCTCTGAATGTAAAAAAAAGACCTTCTTTTATAGTTTATAAGTCCGACAGCATTCAGTACTCTCAAAACCGTTAACTTCGTATAAAATTTTGTTAGTTAAGGATGTTTCAGTACTCTTTGGGTCTATGTTATAAAGTAACAACCTTTGGTGACATTGAGACATATCCCATAATATAAGTACAAGAGAAAAGACGAGTAGTGGTGGGTTAGAAGTGACAAGGAAAAAAAAAAAAAAGGGTTTCTCATATTTTGATCTTTTTCTATGTCCTTTTTAGTTCTTCGTTCTACAAATGAATATATTGACAAATTGTCAATTGAACGATAGTTTTTATTAAATAACATAGTCGTAAAATTATCACAAAGTGTATTATTAGCAGCAAAATGTATTATTAGCATCCTGTGGTACACGGTGGGACATAGGATTCGTGAAATACACTAATAGACTAATTTAGGAGTGTTGGGGTGATACTCTCTACGTAACAGTAAGAGACACAACGGGCATCTTTCGTTTAAATTCTTGACTTCCAAACTTGAACGGACCACCAGGGCACCAATTCTCGGACGGACGGTCACGTCCTCAGGGTCTAAACTTGGGACAAGGCCCCTCTAAGGTGTACGATTTGGGTACACAGTGTTGATGACTCGGGTACGAGACGTTGTACTCTTCGGGTGTGCGTGGTGATCTCTTCCGGGTGCGTGTCGTTGTTTCTGGGTCACGGTGGTTTTCATTTATTAATTTTTTTTTCTTACCAAGTCACGGAATACGTCTTCACGGGTCCTGCCTCGATCGAAATCATGGGTTGTGAGACTGGGGTTTCGAGTACCAGATTTGGTCACAATATGGTGTACATAACATGATTTCTAAAGACTATTGTCTTAACGGGACTTGAATCTTCATAAAAGTTATGGTTTGTTGAACTAATGTTCTTTTAAGATAAAATTGAATTGTAAGGAAGGGACTCCGGTTCATAATACATATATTATCTTATAGTATATTACATATTGTCTGATATTAATATATCTTACTACGGTTCAGGAGACACTACAGAACTTGGAATTCTATTTATGTATCCTAGTTATGTGTATGATTCTTAGGGACATGTTTAATACTCCTTTTGAAGGGTTTCTAGGCACATATGTTTCGGAGAGGAAACACCTTGGTCTAAAGAGATCTTCCGAGAGTAATGTGTCCGATGATAAAATACGAAAGTATGTTCGATAAAGTACAATATTTTGTTAGGGGTAGTACAAATGTACACAAACGTCACCGGCTAGGTCTTCATGTACGTCGTTGGGGAACATTGAAATATGTTTACGGGGAAAATCCATAAACGGACAATTAACACTATGTCAGAACAAAGAGGATCGGGTCCTACACATTAAAACACGCACCCTATCACCACCTGTCTCTATTCCTTCCTTCACCTTTTTTTCAACGACTTGTGTTAAACGTAATCTTTACTACCAAAAGGAGAGAGTAATCGTCGAAGAAATTAAGTCGGGATCCAGACAAAACGGAGTCTTGTTCAGTGAAAGTTTAAAGATAAACAATTCGACAGGAGATCGTCACGTCGTCGGACACCATGATCCATGGACGTCCGAAGAAAACGTTTGCGGCAACTAAATGAAGACGATTGGTGAAATGAACCCTCTTCAATCAAGTGGACGGTCATGTAACCGGAGAAGGGTAGTGAGGAAGGTCTGACATACACGGTTAGGCAACTCGTCACGAATTCGTCGTCACTGAGGACGTCCAACCGACCGGTGTGAAGGTATCCAAACCGGACCTTTCTCTGTCACTCGGGTCTACCACGACCTTCAACCCTGAATGTACCGTCGGAGTCGTTCTAGTCGTACCACAGTCGAAAGGTGACAGGACCCTGAAAGGACCGCCAGGTCACCAATGCTGAGGCACGAGGGTTACGTCCCCCGAGTCCATGTTAGGGACCAGTCCCTTGACCTAGGGTACACGGTGTCGATTCTGGACCGTGTCACCTTTTTGGTTTGTTCTGAAAGGTACCAGGATTAGGGTGTCCTTCTATGGTCTAGATCCCCGGTCTACTGTCTTTTATTCTCACCACCCAGTGGCTCAGTACCTTACGGTTGAGATTAATTTGGTGGTCCGTCAAAAGGTCGAAAATAGGTATGGGTTTTCCTCCAGTTCCATCTTTTAGAGTACACAGAGGTCTTGGTCCCTCCGTCTACTAAGGAACACTGTCGGGGAGGGATCTGACCGATAGAACAGTACAGGGACCCTGCTAACGGCTCACTCCATCTTGGAACGGTGTACCGGGTACACCTTTGCACTTTCCAGAATCCCATGGAAGGGGACTTTATACGTCAGTGCACAGACACTTGGCATACCTTTTAGGCAGACGGAAAAGGACCTAAACGTTCCACCGGAGGAAGGGTATTTTGAAGGACGGACGGAATCCCGTGCCACGGAATACGCAGAAGACTCGAAAAATACGAGGACAACCAGAGATATGAAAGACAAAAGACAGGGATTAGTAGAGAGGTACATAAAACATCGGACGGGGTCTAATTCTTAAAGAACTCGCGTTCAGAATTTAGATATGGAGAACCATTAGTGGTGTACGTGTATAATCCATAAGTTACTTGTAGATGACCAACCAACTGTCTTTTCTTTTATCCGTAAATTTGTAGTAAAAAAAGAAAAAAACCAATTCAGATACAAATTAGAAGATACCTATGAACAAACGAAAACCGAAGTTTAGAGTTCTTGATATCTACTAGGGTCGGAAAAAGCATTACTGTCATTGTGTCATAGAGTTCTCTTTAGTGAAGTTTCGTCCGGTACTCAGTCCAAAGAACACCGAAAATCCCAGACTGATGTCCGAAGGGTTCACCGAGTCACCATTTCTTAGACGGACGGTTGCGTCTTGTACCTTCTCTACACCCAAGTTAGGGACTCAGTTTTTCTAGAGGACCTCTTCCTTTGCCGTTGGGTGAGGTCATAAGAACGGACCTTTTTAGGACCGCCCGATACATACCAGGTACTCCAACGTTTCTCAACGTGTGTTGACTAGCTGACTTGTGTGTGAGTCTGATGTCAAACTAGACTTCCCCAATTACTGGAGTCTGTCCTTCCCTTGGAGTCAGTGTGAACATATGATGATTTCTGGAGTCTTGGAAGTACGGTCGAACTCAGATCTGAATGTCCGAGTGAACGGTAAAAACAAACATCGTGATAGGAATTTTCGGACGACCCGGAGGGTGACCAAATGACGTTTCTGTCACTCGGTAAAATCCTACTCCAAAGGGATTCCATTGTACAGGTGACTTGAAGTTCATTTATACTTCTAGATAAATCTAACCTTTATTACTCTAAAACACTTGACCTTCGTTGTCAAAAAGTGGGTTTTCCTCGACCGTCAATCTTACAGACGAAAGAACTAGAGATAAGTAAGTAAGTAACTAAGTTTTTGTTTAAAATCGTGGATACTTTAGGTTTCGTTGGTTGTACCTAACTGTCAAGGGTTTCTCACTCTGTTCCTAGACCCCCTTTGGTTCCTTAATGTTTTCCCTAAACTAAATTTCCTCGTTCTCTGTGAACCTAATTTAATAGATATCTGATTTATACAATGCACAAAACGGTTGTATCCCTAGTGAGATGAAATCTGTAAACGTATGTACGGTGACACTAGATATTTTATGTTTAAGTAAATTTTAACTGTGATCCTGAAGGGACGACCAGGTCATCGATTCTGAGGTATGGGAATTACGACCCCGGACCCCAGTTAGGGACAAGTCCCTTAATCTGGGGTGCCCGACGGTGACGCCTTTGTATCTAGTGTAAGGGCTCACGACGTTGTTTCTGGGTCACATCTGTTCATTTATTTACAAATTTTTTAAAAAGAAACATTCACTGTGACTTTAGGACCATCGAGAAACTGTAATGTATAGAAAAAAAGTGAGTTCTATATCGTCTTCATGTACAATGTCTTACGGATCCAGTCCCTGAAACAAGGACAATTTTTCACTAAGAGTTCGAGTTTTTTTTTTTTCTATTGACGACGAAAGACACGAAAATGTCATTGACGGTAACAGAGGTATCGGGAAGTCACCATTCAACACGAAGACTTCCAAAATTTGAACAAATCGAACCTAAACTCCCAAAAAACAAAAAACAAAAAAAAGAGAAAACTGTATTTCATAGTGGACTTGAAAAAAGTGTACAGAATAAAACCCCTTTTAAATACTAGAAAAATTGTAATCCTTCAAAACGAAAAGGACTGTAAAATAACGAAACGTATAAACTTTGTAAAGTTAGGGTCTGTTATTTATGATACACTAATAATAAAAGTATACTTATCCGATAAAGGAGGACAAAAAAAGATTGGGTGAAAGGGTCGATTATGAGGTTTTAAATAATTATAATTTGACACGGTGAGTCGAAAGAATCTCAGTGTATATTACTTTTAACTTTCTCCCCGTCCAAACTCTGTCCTCCCCATTCATTATCAAGTCTCATTTAACTTCACACACCAAAAGAAAGTCAACTTAAAGATTACAAAGAACAAGTCAACTTTACTTCTAATATAAATGGGGTATTTAGTAAAAATATTTGACAGTATTGGTCAATAGTGTAATTTACCGTAGAAAAATACAGTAATAACACCTTTGATTTACCCAGAGTTGTTTCACCTACCCACAATCGACTCATGGGACACTCTTGAGTCACAATTATCGTGAGCGGACATTTTCGAGAGGAGAACCGAGGGAGGGACGTAGTTCGTGGCTAAAGAGTCATTCCGGAAAAGATTGGGGGTGGAGAAAATTTATGACTTCGGGGTCGGAGACGGAATGTGTGGGATAGACGAAGGAACGAAAGAAAAAAGTGATTATGGAGGTATGGCAAACTGTCTGAATGACAAAACGAATAATAGAAGAGGGAGATCTCACATTTGACAGGTTCTAAATCCTAATACCAGCCACAAAGGGTGACAACACAGGAGTCGCGAATCTCGTTCCCGGACTGTAATTATGTGCAGGGTAGTCATAAAAGGTTTGGCGTACTTACTAACTAGTCGGGAATTAAGACGTCTAAGAACGTTGTTATACGGGTACAGTAACAGGAGACCAAGCAGAGTGAAGACAGGACCGAACAACAGACTGAGGTACGGAGTTGGCAAACGGAAGGGAACCGCAACAGTCAACGAGGGATAGAAACGGCCGTAAACGACACCAGATAAGACAAGAAAACAAAGTTAAAATCGGTAGGATTATTCGTTTCTCACCATTGAGTAACCCCAAAATGAAACGAAAAGAGACTACTGATTACTATTGATTCGTAAACGTACATAAGTGAATAGTAGAAAAAGAAAAGGAACAACTTCATAAACAAGTTTGGAAACCAGGTAAAAAAAAAAAATTAACGAACAAAGGAATAATGTCGTAATCTCAAGAAGAATATCAGATCTATATCTTTACACCAAAAGTGTACAAAAGAGACCCAGAACTGAAAAGAAATTTCACAGAAACCTTCTAAACTTCAAAACTTAAAACTTCTTCAAACTAAATAGTCAAAGACAGGAAAATACCTAGTATGAAAAAACACAGAATAGATTCTTTAGAACTAGATTGGGTTCGAGTGTTTCCAAAAGAGACTACAAAAGAAGAACTATAAAATTTAAAGTCGAAAATGAAAATCCATAGACCAAGTAAAACTCAAATAAAAACATATACCATGTTTCATTCCAAATTCTAAAAAAAGAAAGAGGGACGTGTACCTATAGACTAAAAAGGTTGTGGTAAACAAACTTCTGATAAGCAAGAAGTGACTTAATAGAACTGTGGAAACAGACTTTGGTTAACAGGTATATACACACCCAGGTAAACTTAAGACAAAACAAGGATATTAGATATACGAAAAGGAATTTGTCATGGAGTGACAGAACTAATGATTCAGTACATTAGTCCAGAATACTTAGGAAATCGAAAGATTAGGATCCAGAAGATTAGTCACTTATACCTTATTGAAAAGTAAAGGAATCCAGAAAAGATTAAAGAGAGTAGTTACAAAATATCAAAAAGTCTTACATTTAGGTCATGTATGAAATAATCTAAATAGGTATCTATAAAGTATATACTACAATATTCTTTCTAATTTAAAAAAATGAAAGACCAAGTAATGATTATATATCTTTATTTTAGTTAAAAATACACTTGGAAAAGAGGATATTGGAATAACTAGAGTGAATAATTGATATTATCAACCCCCTCCCCCCAACAAAACCAAAAACAAACATATAATAAACCTTAAAAGATGTATCTACTAATACAATAAACGTCTATTTCTGTCGAAATAAAGAAGGATTAGACATACACACACACACGCACGATTTAGTGAAGTCAACACGGGTTGAGAAACTGGGGTACCTGACATCGGACGGTCCGAGGAGACAGGTACCTTAAGAGATCCGTTCTTATGACCTCACTCAACGGTACGAGAGGAGGTCCCCTAGAAGGGCTGGGTCCCTAACTTAAAAACAGAGAATACAGAGGATGTAACTATCCGCCCAAGAAATGGTGATCACGGTGGACCCTTCGGGAGATTAGTCATGGGAAAAACAAAAAGGGAGAACGGAATAAACGTCACTGATGCTAGACCATCCGACGTCAGGTACCCCAGCGATCCTCAGCCTGTGCTGACTCGCTGAAGTGAAAGTNCACTCAACGGTACGAGAGGAGGTCCCCTAGAAGGGCTGGGTCCCTAACTTAAAAACAGAGAATACAGAGGATGTAACTATCCGCCCAAGAAATGGTGATCACGGTGGACCCTTCGGGAGATTAGTCATGGGAAAAACAAAAAGGGAGAACGGAATAACGTCACTGATGCTAGACCATCCGACGTCAGGTACCCCAGCGATCCTCAGTCTGTGCTGACTCGCTGAAGTGAAAGTGAAAAGCGAAAGGACGTAACCTCTTCCTTTACCGTTGGGTGAGGTCACAAGAACGGACCTCTTAGGGTCCCCGCCCCCTCGGACCACCCGACGGCAGACACCCCAGAGTGTCTCAGCCTGTGCTGACCTCACTGAATCGTCCTCGTCCTAGAAGTCATATGACAACTTATCCGTACAACTCTTGTCTGTAGGAATGGAAAAAGGACTTAAATACCCTTTTTGGAAATCAGAAATTGGTAATTTAATCGAGAATTCTAAAAGAAACGAGAAATAGTATGACTCACTTCAAGGAAAGACAAGAATCAAAGGACTCACAAAAATATTACTTACCCACAATTTAAAATAGTTGACCTGAAAGACGTATGAATCTCTATTATGTCCCAACTCCCCCACTATGTAACGTAACTAAAAAAAAATAAATTATATTAACTGTATGTTGTAATATAATCAAAGTTCACATGTTGTATCACTAAACTACAAATAAATGTAACGTTTTAATAGTGATCCCATATATATAAAAAAACTTAATCACAAAAACAAAAGAGTTAAATGGAAAGAACGTCAAACATCTTGAAGAACTGAAACACCGAACGGTTTACCAGAAGGTCAGTACAAAAGGGTCAAATATAAGAGTAATTGTTGCAAACTTTCAGTCAAAGGAACACGGACGTGGTTCATAGTAATGGGAAACATTAGAAAAGATTAAACTTCTTCCCCTTCAGACTGGTGACGTAAATAAACGTAAAAATTATGGTGACTCCAACTTGTAAAACTTACACAAATAACCGGTACGGAAAAGTATGACAAGTTCTTTCACTTTCTCCTTTCACTTTTTCAACTGAATTTTGAGTTGTAAGTTTTTTGATTCTAGTACCGTAGGCCAGTGTAGTGAAATATCGTTTACTACTCCTTCGTTACCTTTGTCACTGTCTGAAGTAAAAGAAACCGAGGTATTAGTGACGCCTACCACTGACGTCGGTACTTTAATTTTCTGTGAACGAGAAACCTTCTTTTCGTTACTGGTTGGATCTGTCGTATAATTTTTCGACTCTGTAATGAAACGGTTGTTTTCAGGTAGATCAGTTTCGATACCAAAAAGTCATCAGTACAAACCTACACTCTCAACCTGATAGTTCTTTCGACTCACGGTTTCTTAACTACGAAAACTTGACACCACAACCTCTTCTGAGAACTCTTAGGGAACCTGACGTTCTCTAGGTTGGTCAGGTAGGATTTCCTTTAGTCAGGATTTAAAAGTAACCTTCCTGACTACGACTTCGACTTCAGGGTTATGAATCCGGTCGACTACGTTTCTTGACTGAGTAACCTTTTCTGGGACTACGACCCTTTCTAACTTCCGTCTTCCTCTTCCCCTGCTGTCTTCTACTCTACCAATCTACCGTTCGAGGCCCTCAACCACTACCTGTCCCTTCGAACCGTACGACGTCAAGTGCCCCAGTGTTTCTTAGTCTGTACTAACTCGCTGACTTGACTCGACTAACCGGTACGTAGGTACAACAAAAACTTAACGGACTGGAACATGAAATGGGGAAAAAGAGCATCCGATAAGGACCAAACGTACAACTACAAACAGGCTTTTGACCTAATAATTTTCAAATTAACTGGAGTTTGTTGGGATGATCTGAAAATTTATAATACTTAATGAGAGTGGGTTTTATTATAGACTTAAAGGTAAGGAAATAAGACACAAAGGGACTCAGGACAGTGGAAAAGGTCAAGAAACAAAAGAGTTGAAGTGTTATAATCTTGACGTCTTGGTGGAGTAAAAAGTCAACTCCGAAAACTGTGGTTTTCTTCTTTCCCAGAACAGGAAAGACTTCCACCAACCCTCACGGATGAGTCAAACTTAGGTGTCCTGGTGAGAAAACAGAAGACCGGTTTTCCTGTGGTTGTTATGTAAATCGGGGAAATGGTGTCCTAACACAGGAACACAGACTGTGATTCGTTAATTCAGACAGGAATTAAAAAGAGTACTCATTGAGTCTAGGATTTAAGGGGGAATGGGGATGAACCGACAAACTGTAAAATATTTAATGAAATTGAAACCCCGGAACCTAAGGGGTAGATAATTCACCCTCGTGACTTGAAGATGAGTCACTAAGACTCTGTATGAAAAATGACAACTTCAGACAGTAAATTTCTCCCGTAATCTTACCTAATTCCCTTTGGTCGTACCTTCAGTTGGAAATTCTTTACATAAAGGTGGATCTTAAGACAAAAACTTTCCTCGGATTAGTTTCGAAAAATTTTTATTCAAAAATTAATATCCAAACTTTGAAACACAATAAACATTATGGAAAAATCTTCGTACTTTTATCGTAAAGAGAGACATGGTCGAAACACGAAAGGGTAACCCATTTGTGACTAAAATAAAGTGAGACACGGACATCTTCATTTGGTTCTGTCGAGTCATGAAGGACAAATGGAGGACCAGGATGTATAACATCTACCGCTGTCTGGACGAGAGTTTTATTCGAAGGAACCAAATTAAGACGTAAAAGACCAATCCGTTGACCGGACAGTTATGAATTTGTTACCTTGTTAAACCGACGACTTTGGGACAAGACTGTAAGGGGGAAGTTTAACAGTCACCTTTCAGTGAATTACATTACCATCCCTAGTATATAATTATTATCATCCTAAATATAAATTTACCCCCGTAGTGTGTCCGGGAAAGTAAACTCTTATACTTTCGTAAAGGTCGAGAAGTTGAACCTTACACACTGTACCGTTTGCGTTTCTATCATTTATTGGGACAAAGGAGACCTCTAAGAGCGACGAGATTTATAGATAAAAAATTTCTCCTTTTAACTTACAATACACATAACTCACTGATTTCATATTCGAATCTTTATAAAATACAAAGGTAGTATCAAATAAGACGAATCGTATTTAGTAGTCTCGGTTGGTATTGAATGGTAAATGCTCTCGCAAAAGTCAACATAATGTGAAAAGTCAACATAATGTGAGTACAGTCTGTGTGGAAGCATGTTCAGGAAGGTTCCAGTTATCAAATCTTTAAGACGGAGAAGGTAGGGGAAGAGGAGAGTTGTGAATACCTTTATATACGATTAACCTTATCTTCGTCGTATGGGTTGCTTGTCCCAATCTAGTGAGGATTCCGTTCTAATTACTCTATCTTCAAATCCCTTTTTTATTGTAAAAAGTTCGTGATTCCCACATCTACGGTTCATTTTCGGTCGTTGAGAGGACCTAGTCAGTCTAGGGTGCGAAACGGGCGGGAGTTGAAGGGAGTTTCCTCAATCCTTTACGACATGCGGGTTGAGAGACCGGGAGGTGAAAGGGGCTCCGGGGCCGAGTCCCCAGTGGTGACGTCTTTTGTCCTGGTGTCTGAGTCCCACGTCTTGTCCTGAGAGGCGTGACAAATGACTCTCCTGAGGTGCGTGACGGCTCTCCGCGCTCGTGCGCGTCCATCGACGGACACAAGTGTCGGTCGGAAACAGTCACACTCTAAGTACAGATTCTCTCTCTTGTAAATCTCTGGTGCCCATAAATTTCAGTGTCCATAATTGTTCTGCAATTTAAACACTTTATCAGATGTATCAACTAAACACTAAGTTGGCACTCAATTGTCTACAGATCTCGACGACGGAGACCCCAGCGTGTCTCAGTCTGTGCTGACTTCGCTGAATCGCCGTCGTCGTCTCGATAATCTTCGAACGAAGCAAGCGAAGTCAACACAGACTGAGAAACGCTGGGGCACCTGATTGGGCGGTCTGAGGACAGGTGCGCTAAGAGGTCCGTTCTCATAACCTTACCCAACGGTACGGGAAGAGGTCCTCTAGAAGGACTGGGTCCCTAGTTTGGGTGTCAGAGAGTACAGAGGACGTAAACATCCCCCTAAGAAAAGGTGACCGTGGTGGATCCTTCAGGGTTGTCCTGTCATAAACGAATCTCCCTCTTTTCGGATTTCTACAATAGTCAAACGACTCTGACATTAACCGTAGGGCCCAGTGTCCAGACATTATACCTCTACTCTCTGATTAAAGGAAAATCTTAAGGTTGAAAGTTCTAGGATTCCATCGGAAATGGAGACCTATGAACCAAAAAATATCCGTGGGATTTAAGAAACTCTGACTTCTCATTTAAAATGTGTAAAGTGTTCACTACAAGAAAGCACAGATCATGGGTCTAGAATCAAAGATTCGTAAGGGGTAACTATAAGTCCGAAAAACCTCTCTCTCGACTAAGGTCCTCACTCCGTTCCTTTCTACGGGACTGTTTAATCGGACTTTGTAGAATTGAGTGGTCTTTTGTTTCTTAACGAGTTTCTTGGTCTCCCTGTACAGTTTTTACCCTTGAAGTTCTCTGATGGTGACCGACTTAGACCCTTTTAGACTGATATCATTACCCAATAGCGGGCATCTTATTTTCTTTATCAAAACTCAGGTATGTTGTATGTATTTATCCCTTCTTTCACTTTCGAGAAAAAACGGTAGTTAGTGGTTGATTATTCATACCCACCTTAGTACTGTAATTTTCTAGCAGTGACCCCCTCTTTCTGACTATTCCTCATCTTTAAATGTATCAGAGTTCAACAACAAGTCAGCGAGTGCAGGTAACACAACCGCTACGGTAAGTTGGTTGGTAGAGTAGGAGACAGCAGGGGAAGAGGAGGACGGAAGCTAGAAAGGGTCGTAATCCCAGAAAAGGTTACTCAGTCGAGAAGTGTAGTTCACCGGTTTCATAACCTCGAAATCGAAGTCGTAGTCAAGAAGGTCACTTATAAGTCTCAACTAAAGGAAATCCTAACTGACTAAACTACAGGAACGTCAGGTTCCCTGAGTTTTCTCAGAAGAGGTTATGGTGTCAAACTTTCGTAGTTAAGAAGCCGTGAGTCGAAAGAAATACCAGGTTGAGAAAAATGTACTGATGACCTTTTTGGTATCGAAACTGATATACCTGGAAACAGTCGTTTCATTACAGAGTCCAATAAAAGGGTGTTTAAGGAATAATCAATGTTTCCTTTTGATCATTGTTGTTCTTTTAGACTACAAGAAAGTTACCAAGTAACATTCATAACAATTAATTTAAAAAGTAACAAAACTAAGTGTTTATCAATTCGTGAAGAAACAGACCTCAAAATAAAAAGAGTTCCAGTACGGTAATTTATTCTTTACGTCTGTTTAAGTGAATATTGGTAAGTTTCTGACGGAGGTCACTACTGTTTAGGAAACCATTCTATATGAAACCCATTTGTGGATTAGTTCGAGAAAAACAACTCTGGATTACTTTAACAAGAGGGGAGGTTGTCGGTCTAGTCCGATTGGGACGTCGTGTCGTCTCTGTATCTCGTCGTCTTGGTGGGGGTGGTTTGAGAACCTATTCTCTCCCTTGGGCTCTCGATGTCGTGACCCACCCGTTTCACCACCGACAAGGTCCAACCGGGGACTTGACGTAGAACAGGGGGATCACTCCTAAGACGGGAAGAAATGAACCGGAAAACGACAGATGCATTCTAGTCTTTGTGACGAAAGTCAATGATACTACCAATCCACAAACGCTGTCCGTCTTCCGGTTACAGGTCTCTCCCGTCCGTCCCACTCGTCTTGGGGATCTATAACGACCGAGTCGGTCCGAGGACCGGTGGACCAAGACACTACCTGACGTGGTCGTAAGGTCCTCTGTCCTGTCCGGGGAGCTTCTGTTGTAAGTCTGTAATTTTGTGTGTGGGTGTTTTATCGGTAGGGTCTGGAGATTAGAATGAAATATTGGGTTTGATATTAATGTAATGTCGTTAATGAACTTATAATGTAAAAATAATGACAATATAGTAATACAGATGATCCTTTTTTATACGGATGAAATTGGTTATTTTAAGACTTACTGAGTAAATTCGATGTGCTTTGGGGACTGAATTTGTAAAACAAGTTTTATTAAAAATCTCGGACCCCCTACTTCTCCCAATTAGAGGTAGAGATACCAATGGGGGTTTCGTTCTTTTGAAAGTGACCGTCTACCTGAGGATCTCTAGTTTTTCAAGATCAGTCCCGACCAGTCTTTTAATGGTATCACGAAGGTACGTACGTACGATTCGGTGAAGTCAGTACAGACTGAGAAACGTTGGGATACCTGGGATCGGGTGGTCCGGGGAGACAGGTACCCTGAGAGGTCCGTTCTTATGATCTCACTCAACGGTACGGAAAGAGGTAAAATGTATATATAAATGGGGATTTACCAGATACGTAACTTGTTTGTGAAAGGATATTCTTTTAGTTCGCCGATTGTTCAAAGTGAAGGGTATCCATTTGGTTTGGATTCCAAACAGAAAACGAAGTAAAAGACTTTTTAGGAAAAGTGTTCATATACAGGAGCCATAATGAGACATTTTAAGTCACGGATTAAGATTTCAATACATGTAGACGACCTGTATATGTGACAATTTGTAAGTAGTCAAGTTAAGTCAGCGAGTCAGCACAGGCTGACAAACGTTGGGGTACTTAGTGTCGTGCGGTCCGGATGGACAGGTAGTGGTTGAGGGCCTCAAGTGGCTCAACCACTACGGTAGGTCGGGACTGACGGATGTTTACACTTTTCATAATGGTCCAGACAAAAATTGTAACAATACCGTTCCGACAACGACGCCCCGTCCCCCGGCCCCCGCCACCCTTAGGATATCTTAGAAGTACTCTTTTGACTTACTAAGAACCTTTACACCGACACTAAGGGATTGAATGATTCACCACTACAGTGACCACGACTCTTCGGTCTTTGTTCATCTGCCCGATCAAGTGGTCGTGTGAGACCTCTACGTGGCCTCCCCTTACTTTGAGCAGACTCTACGTCAAACACGACTTGACGCGGAGGGTGGCGGTGAGAGTGTGTGAGTCAAACAGTAGGGGAACTCGTACACAGTACCTTTCCATACGAGAACCGTACGCCAAGAATATCTTGAACTAACCGGGTGACCGGAAAGGAGACAAGTAATGGGTGTAAACAGAATCCTTTATTGGTGGAACAAGTCGACAACCGTTTTCTGCCCCCAAGTGAACGTACGGGAGTCAGTGAATGAATCGTTCACTGTTCTTCAAGTCTCTTCAGAATAGTCCTGTTCTCTCTCACTAGTCTGGAGGAACAGTGGGTCAAACTTAGGACCCGGTGTGAGACCCCGTCTCCTGTGGTACCGTGTAGTCTACCACGGGACCAGGCCAGAAGTCACTCAAACATTATAATGTTCTTATTATTTTATAATCACGTACTCTCCACCGGAGACTTTCCTTTCGGCTACAAAGAAACTGTAAATATTTTTGTCCACTTAAGAAAGATACTTTAGACAATTTGATTGTACGTCATTTATCTTACCAATGTTCAGTTTTATGGTAAGAACTAAATATCTAAATGGTTTAATTGGACGGTTTGAGTGTAGGAAGAACGTTTCTGTTTGTTGGTTTCGGAAGGTGTCAGTGTAAGGGATGGAGGCCGATGTGCAAGGTTAGGGTCCGGACAGGGTCCGTGGAGCTTCCGAAGGGGTGAAGAGGAGTACAACAGAGTCGTAGAGTCCCAACAGCCACACAAAAGAGTCCGGACACTGGGGGTAGGTCACAAATGCCCTGGTCGACCACTGGAGTGTGTGGGGAGTCGACACGACGTTTGGTAAAGTTATGTTGGTGGTCGGAGCCTCAAAATTACTCTTAAACGGGACCTCGAGGACCCAGACCTTGTCGAACCCCCGTCTACTCATGGACGATTTCACAACGAAGGGGGTGGGGTGGGTACGGGGAGTCTTCCCGACATTTTCAATCTCAAGACTCTCCACCCGTCTCCGACAACGTGTGTCCAAGGACCCGGGTGTCTCCTACCGGGGGAGGGAGGAGGAGGGACGGTACACAAACAAGACTTCGGAGGAAGGGATTCGTGGCACACACTTACACATACATTCTGGTCGTCGGTGCGTCGTTCGTCCCGGTCCAGACCCCACTTCATTCTCAGAATAATCAGTACTCCAATCGACTCTCGTTACTCTCCGTTGGGGAAGTCGATTTCCAGGGTTCCGACGGATTAGGGTTGTTCGTTAAATGGTCGGGGTGGACATTGTGGGGAGGGGTAGTCATACGGTTTTATCAGTCCCTCACCCTTTTTTAAGGGTGGTGACTGACAACCTGAACGGGATGAGATCGTGTACGTGTAGACGGTAGCACACGATTTCATTGAAAACTACCGGTAACCTGAGTAAGTCAAGTCAAGTCAGCGAGTCAGTACAGTCTGAGAAACGTTGGGGTACCTGACGACGTACGGTCCGGATGGACAGGTAGTGGTTGAGGGCCTCCAATGAGTTTGAGTACAGGTAACTCAGTCACTATGTTATGTTGGTAGAGTAGAAGACAGCAGGGGAAGAGGACGGAAGATAGGAAGGATCGTAGTCCCAGAAAAGTTTACTTAGTCAAGAAACGTAGTCCACCGGTTTCATAACCCTGAAGTCGAAGTCGTAGTCAGGGAGGTTACTTATAAGTCCTGACTAAAGGAAATCCTACCTGACCAACCTAGAGGAACGTCAGGTTCCCTGAGAGGTCTCAGAAGAGGTTGTGGTGTCAAGTTTTCGTAGTTAAGAAACCACGAGTCGAAAGAACTATCAGGTTGAGAGTGTGGGTATGTACTGATGACCTTTTTGATATCGAAACTGATATACCTGGAAACAACCGTTTCATTACAGAGACGAAAAATTATACGACAGATCCAACCACTATTGAAAAGAAGGTTCCTCGTTCACAGAAAATTAGAGTACCACCGTCAGTGGTAGACGTCACTAAAACCTCAGGTTCTTTTATTTCAGAGAGTGACAAAGGAAACAAAGAGGTAGATAAACGGTACTCCACTACCCTGGTCTACGGTACTAGAATCCAAAAAACTTATAACTCAGAATTCGGTCGAAAAAATAAGAGGAGAAAATGAAAGTAGTTCTCCGAGAAATCAAGAAGCGAAAGACGGTATTCCCACCACAGTAGACGTATAGACTCCAATAACTATAAAGAAGGCTGTTAGTACTAAGGTCGAACACGAAGTAGGTCGGACCGTAAAGTTATTTGAGACGTAATTTCAATTTATTCGTCTCACTGTTATATGTTGGAACTACATGAGGAAAGGGTTAAACCTTGGTCAGACAACAAGGTACAGGTCAAGATTGACAACGAAGAACTGGACGTATGTCTAAAGAGTCCTCCGTCCATTCCACCAGACCATAAGGGTAGAGAAATTCTTAAAAGGTCAAACAACACTAGGTATGTCAGTTACCGGAATCGCATCAGTTACTTCGTCTTCGTCTACAAAAAGACCTTGAGAGAACGAAAAAGACACTAGGTCACCTACAACCGTCAAACTAGAGACCAAGGAGACGGAAGAGATTTAGGTCGAACTTGAAGACTTTCAAGAACCAAGTGTATGTCAACTTCGGAACGAACCTCTTAAAAATCGTAATGAAACGATCGTACATTCTACTCACGTTAACACGTCATCAAACTTGTAAGAAGCCGTAACGGAAAGAAACCCTAACCTCACTTTTGACTGGAAAAGGTCGGGACACCGGTGACGACTCAAAAGGTCTAAACGACCGTATAACTCACGTCGTGCAAGTGTCGTAGTACAAAGTCCTAAACTTTATCGAGTCGACCTTAAGGTAGGGGCGGTGATCGAAAATAGCATTACTACGAAGGATTCCGGGTGAACTGAAAACGTGAGGTCCTACAGACCAAGATCCACCCACTAGTATGGTAACACCAATAGACCCAGTACTTCTAGAAAAAATATATCAAGAAGACACATAAGTACAGTGGAGAAGAATTGATCTGAGTAATTGACGTGTATTTCTAAGGTACTTATGGACATAGATTAATACTATCTGACTTAATACCCTTTCTGTACGTGTCATCTCGTAGAACAATGTATTGGACGTCGACACTTAGATCTAACAGTCAGTTGTTAATACCTAATACGTTTACTGGAACGGAATTTTTGACATGTCATCGGGAGGTCCCGGTAACGGAGGGAACTACACCGGGTGGAGAGAGAACTCCACTAGAGAGAGAAGAAAGAAGGGAATAGTAATTATTTGAAAGAACGTTACCCATTCCGGAATGAAACGTAAGGATGGTACTTAGTTCCGGGTGTCCTCCTCCCCAGACGTCTGAGAGGAGACGATTATTAGACTTCGTAGAAGTCAACGGGACGTGTGTCCGGTAGGGGAGTATGTAGTAGGTGACGGGAGTCGGGTTGGCAGACTTCGACACTTCTCTACCGGAGCCCGTCTGGTTCCGACTAAGTCTTTACAGGGAAAATCCTGAAGGAACCGTCAGGACATCAATTCTAAAGCGGAAGGTCACGTCCTCCTTTGGTTTTGTACTTTGTCCCAAGTTAGGGACTAGCCCCTTGATTCTAGGGCGTACGGAGGACCGGTCTCCTGGTTTTGTACTCTGTCCCAAGTTAGGGACTAGCCCCTTGATTCTAGGGTGTACGGAGGACCGGTCTCCTGGTTTTGTACTCTGTCCCAAGTTAGGGACTAGCCCCTTGATTCTAGGGTGCACGGAGGACCGGTCTCCGGGTTTTGTACTCTGTCCCAAGTTAGGGACTAGCCCCTTGATTCTAGGGTGCACGGAGGACCGGTCTCCTGGTTTTGTACTTTGTCCTCGTTATAACATTGTTCAAGTCATTTCTGAATTTTTATACATATTTATTATTATTCTTCGTTACAAGGGAAACGTGAAGAAAGCGGTCTTTTTTTCGTTCAGAAACCATCGTCTTGAACTGGAAAGTCCTCAGAGATGCTTAACGACACAGAAGACGAAAATGGTCGATTCGTTTCGTCATAGGGGAATTTTTTTTCTTTTATGACGAAGGTCTAAACGAGTTCTGACTTATTACTGGGAACCGTTCAGTGTTTTCTTCTGAGGAATCGTCGGACGAGGGACGAGGGTCTAAAAGACTAGCGAGTTTTTACCACACCTGTCCCACTCCGCCACGTTTGACGAACAAATAAACCGTAAAGGAGTCCCCCGATATTTTTTGTTTGTTGTTTTTGTGTGTGTGTTTTCGGACTGTGAGCTATTTATTTGGTAACTACCATTATTAGGTTCCGTTTCGCGAGGATGTTCGCAGACTCGGGCAGACGAACAACGGTAAGACGTTAATCGGCTCCTACGGGCTCCTAACACGATTGTGTCGTGCCTCGGGACACGGTTTGTGGAAGAGTCCAAAAAAGGGGAGACGCAAAACGATTAGGGACCTACTTTGTATTAGTGTCTCGTCACAAGTTCCGACCTGTGTTGTCCCTCCTTGAGCCGTAACCGAGGGTGGGTCACCTTTATTGTACGGTGACCTGAGCTGTTCCGTCCTCCTTCCTACAATTTGTTTATGTGAGGGAGGTCGGAGGGATCGTTGTCGAACGACGAGAGGTGTCTTCGGGGTTTGAAGGGGTTCGACAAGTGAGGCGGGGGTCCAAAGTAGTGGACTCTATACATTCTCTCTTGATATGTCCCTCCAGTTGACTCGATTTGAGAGTTAGTCCTTTTTCTACCTTTCTCTACGTTCAGTGAATAAGAGGAGATTCTTTTTTGAAGGAACGGGAGGGAACGAGGAACCTTCTTTCCGATACTGTTTGTATCTGTCGTATAATTTTTCGTCTCTGTAATGAAACGGCTGTTTCCAGACAACTCAGTTTCGATACCAAAAAGGTCATCAGTACATACCTACACTCTCAACCTGGTATTTCTTCTGACCCGCTACTTCTTAACTACGAAAACTTGACACCACAACCTCTTCTGGGAGTTCTCAGGGAACCTGACGTTCCTCTAGGTTGGTCAGGTAGGATTTCCTTTAGTCGGGACTTATAAGTAACCGTCCTGACTTCGCCTTCGAGGTTTTGAAACCGGTAGACTACACTTCTCGGTTGAGTGACCTTTCTGGGACTACGACCCTTTCTGACTCCCGTCCTCCTCTTCCCCTACTGTCTCCTACTCTACCAACCTACGGTAATGGCTGAGTTACCGGAACTCAAACTCGTTCGAGGTCCTCTACCAACGAGTTTGGTCTCCCTTCGGACTGGACGACGTCAGACACCCCAATATTTCTCAGCCTGTGTAGACTCACTGACTTGTTATTGTTCCCGTTTTGATTTCAATACGTTCATAAACATACATTGCTTATCTATTAATTTGTATTACTAATTTGGGGTCAGTGAACGTGAGTAGCAACAAAAAGAGAGTTTGACCTCCTTTTGTAAAGAGGAATAACAACAACGTCCAAGTCTAAAAACTACATCTTCAAGGTCCATGGTGGACTGAGAGCAGTAGAACACAAGACTACTGTCACCCTTTTTCCGTTTTACCCTGTCTTAAGAGAGGTCACTTCTCTCTTCCGACAGATTTTCTTGAGTAGATAACATGTATTACAATAGATTTTATAGTTGGGTGTGTTTATATACATAAACAAAGAACTAGAAATGTTGTTCGGAGACTCTAACTATCAATGAAATGTCTACTTTCAGACCCCACGTCACCAGCCCCCTCCAAAATCTGGTGTGTCTAACTTGGTACTTTATCAACCTCTAGGCGTACCCTAAGCCTGTCTTTTCCCTGAGGTTCCTTAGTACATCCGTTTCGATCTCCAATTTTTGTTATTGTCGTCGTTTAGGAAGATGACAGTCTACCGGTTTTTCGTTTATTTATTATCTTGGACCGGTGTCGGGAGTTGGAAGAGGTTCCCTCGAATCTTTCGCGAGTCGGCACTAGAACGTAGACCGACATCAACGTGACCCAACACCCAAACGGACCCCCGTGATAGTATTTAAACACGACTTCGACTTGGACATCGTTCAGAGGGGACAGTTCGACCAGGTCGAGAGTACTTTAACCTACACTGCCTTGGTCCTCCTCCTCGCAGTCAGAAAGTGGACCAGGTTCCTACCCCTTCATTTTATCGTCGGAAACAATGGTGTGGAGGGTCTCACATAGGCCCATCGGAAAGCACCTGAGAGAGATCCGAAGAGGAGAAAGAAGACTTTGACACTTAGGAGAGACCGGAAGTCCGGTACTTCGGCTTATATTGGTGACCGGGGTCTGTTCGAGGACGCCGACAATGGTCATAGACGTTCGCACCGGTAGTGAGGTAGAAGGACATCTAGTAGGTTTCGGGAGACTTTGGAAAAGAGAAGATAAGGAGCTCGGGAGCTACGTGGTTCATGGTACCGTGTGTCGTGTCCTTCCTACGTCAAAGACGTCACAAACGAGTCAGTTCAGTTCACTTCGACTGGAGCTGCATCTGACTGATGAGACACTGAGAGAGTCGGGATGTCGGATTGCTTCAGCCGCCTTACGGGGACCTGCACCTTCGTTCCACTTCATCACTCTCGGAGGGAGGTCCGAAATGTAAGACCGAAACCAGGACCAGTTGAGAGGCGTGAACCCGTGTAGAGTAATGGAGGACCTCGAAGTCAAAGGAGTGGACAGTTCACCTCCACGATTAAGGATGGAGCGTCCTAAACTCCACCACGGTGACACTGGGGTGGAGGTCGGAAGTCGTCGCAGAGAGATTGAGGGACCAAATAAGACTTCTAAGAAAAGAAGGGTGAAGTCAGTCAGTAGTGGTTTTTGGTTTACAAGACAAGGTGAGGGACAAAGAATAAACAAAAAAACAAACTACTAAAGAAGAGGGCCCACTCACATAGGGAGTGATTGAAGAAACTTTTGGAAACCGTCTCCCCTCGTATGAAGATGATTTACGACCGTCCCTTCTCTTCCCTCCCTCCCTGTTATGTGAGGAAGATGGATCTCTCGGAAAGGGAAAAGGGTCTACGTCACGAAGGAGTGGACGTCGGAGTCGAGTCGGGGGTCGTCGGGACCCTCCACGAGTCTCGACTCTGGGGAGTCGGGTAGAATGTTTACTCCTTCGGTTCCACGTGTCTCTAACGTACCGAGTGGGTCTCACGTGTCGGCTAGGTACTTCGGTCTAGAGATTTCGTCCAGAGGTTGAGGTGTAGTCACGAGGAAGAAAGCGTTCCTTGAAGACCCTCTTAAGGAGAAAGACCAACGTTTAGGTTCTCCCTTCGAAAGACTGAAACCGGGTCCTATACCCTCACCCCGTCGTTCGGACGGAACGGAGGACATTAGTAAACGTTCCGAAAACGTTGACGAAGGAAAAGGTCTTTGTGTTTCTCAATCCCGGAGACAAAGATATAAGTCATCACCTTAAGTAGGGGTAGACCTTAGTGACGTTCAGGTTCTAGAGTAGGTGGTCGGGTCGGGGTGATTTTAGAGGTGAACAATGAAGTACTCTTCCGAACTTACTCACTAATGGGATAAACTCGGAATCAAAGGAGTAGAAAATTACTTGACCCCTATACTTATGGATGAAGACACTCTGAAGGGACCGTCGGGTCACCAATTCAGGGGCTCGAAGGTGACGTTCTCAAGTTAGGGACTAATCCCTTGATTCTAGTGTAAACCGTGTACCGGTCTTCTTAAATTTTTATCTTTTCATGGATGAAGAGTAACAGCCCTACTACTTGAGAGTATACACCTGTTAATGATGTGAGTGCGTAGAATACTGTCACGCAATACCCGATCCTTAATAAGATCCATGACCTATATTCGTCACTTGTCTGTCCTCTGGAAGGAGAACGCCTCGAATGGACGATTTCCCCCTCATAGTTACTATTAAATTGATTGTTACTTCATCTATTCAGGGGTTTTCATTATCGATGACACCTCTATGTACTAACTTGTATATTTACTTATGAAATTAGTTTGACTTTGTTTATTTGAATTAACATACAACATACCACTTTGTCAGTACGTCTCTTTTCTTAACGAAGTCCAGTAAAAAATTTAGATCATAAGACTAATATGTAGGGAACATTCTATATACGTGTCCTGTTATTCTTGACATTTCTTTAGAATTACACATAAATCATCCAAAGAATATTAAACTTTCAATGTAACCTTTTAATTACTCAGGAATTAAGAAAAAAAGAGAATTCTTTATTGCATAAAGGATCGAGATTGGTAACTTTCCCAAAGGGACCACCGAGTCTACCATCTCTTAGGTAGACGTCACGTCCTCTGGACCCAAACTAGGGACCCAACCCTTCTAGTGGACCTCCTCCTGTACCGTTGGGTGAGGTCATAAGAACGGATCACTTATGGTACCTGTCTCCTCGGACCACCCGGTGTCAGGTACCCCAGTGTTTCTGAACCTGTATTGACTCGTTGATTGGTGTTGGTAACTTTTCCGAAAGGATGAAAACACCAGAGATACAGACTAAGTCTCTGCGTGTTATTCCCTCGGTTTTTAAGTACTGTTTTACCAATTAAGGTCCAGAGTCCGTTCTTTATATGTTCTACTCGAAACCTATAGAACGTACTCTTTCGTTCCTTTGGTGGTTTCTGATTAAAATTACACAGATAAGTCATCTTATGTCTTGTATTCTGTCAGATGAACTTTCCCACAGACAACCGGATTCCTATTATACTTGTAGTTTTTCTAGTTTATGTAGTTTATATTTTCAACTACCCCTTGAAATACTACCTTCTCAGTCCGACCGTGGTGGAATTGGGGGATCAGTTAGGAGCGTAGGGATGTCCACCTCGTCGACGTGTACCACCCAAAGGGTTACGTTACACGGGCACACTTCACAGTGGTCTGTTCAATCTTAGACTCAAACATCGAGATTAATGGTCACATGTCCTTTGAGTCCTCTGTCTCCCTTTTTAATCTCATTAGTCGGTGTAGCTTTTGCACCCGAAGTCCAGTTTGTTGGACCAAAGAGGTAGTTTGTCTACCGTAATTCTTCCGTCCCTCCCTCTGTTGGATTCACCGGAAGCCACTTACTTACTTATTTCTTTGACGCTATACCTCTCTCTTTCTTTATGATAAGTTTTTTGTTTTAGAACGGTAAACGTTGTAATACCTACCTGGAGTTTCCGTAATTCACCTTATTCGTATTTAGTCTCTTCTGTTCTAATCATTCTTTTTATGGTATACTAGAGAGAATATAGACATACTTTATGAATTTTTATTCGAATATCTCCCTAAAGGGAACACCAGGTCACCAATTCTGAGACTCGAAAGTAACGTCCCCGTGTTCAAGTTAGGGACCAACTTCTTGATTCAAGGGTACACGGTACGTTACACCGGTTTTACTTTTTGTGAACATCTGTAGTTTCCATGTTTAGACACCAACGGTCTCCATCCTCACCCCGACCCTCTTTCTCCACTTGACAAAAACAAATATGAAAACCAAAAAATTCAAATTACCTTTTTTTTTTTTTCTTTTACTCCACTTATTTTATAGACACCTGACCTCCCTTTGAAGTTCTCCATATCGTATACACACTAACCTTATATTCTTCCTCTTGTTTCGTTCTTGTCTTGTCTTTATAAAAACTTCATTGTTACCGGTTTTAAAAACTTTTTAGTTACTGTTGTGTTTTGGTGTCTAGGTCTAGGTCTAGGTTTTCGAGTCTCTTAGGTTAAGTTCCATTTATATTTTTTAAGATGTGGATCCATACAATATACACATAATGCTCAGTTCTAACAGGTGTCTTTGTTTTAATTATCCTATATGTACATCTATATATTCTCCTCTAAATATTACGATACTCTTAACCGAATGTACTAATACCCACCTCAGGGTGGTCATTAATATTTTTAATTTTCCACCCCACCACTATCTGTCACCTCCAAAATTTCTTACCCCCTTATTTTTTTAACCCTCTATACTTTTGGTTCACGTTACACATCAAGAACCAACCAAAACTTGTTTAGTTGAGATTGTTTAGTCCCTTGAAACTTATACCCGAGCGACAATCGCTATAATTTCTTAATTAAATTTTGAAAATTTTACACTACTACAGTGTCTCTATATGAAATTCTCAATCTCTACCTGTAACTTAATAAATCCTACTTTAATTTACTACAGGGATAAACTGTCCATCTTATTATCAGGGGGTTTTACAAATCTAAGATTAGGCAAATGTACCGTTTCCCCTAAAACGACCCTACTGATTCACTTCTTAGAAATCTGTCTTCTTATCCGACTCACCCAGGTCAGATTAGTGTATTCACTACCTCCTTCTTCCGGTCTTGACCTCCTACACGTGTCGAAGATCTTCGGCCTTTTCCGCCCCTTTGTCTAGAAGGGACTTTCGGAGGTCTTCCTTTGAGTCGGGACGGTTGTAGATATTTTATTAGTTAATTAGACAGAATTCGGGATTCCAAAACCAGTAAACAACGTTGTCATTTACTTTTGTTTACACATATTCTAGGCAAAATTTTACAAAATCCCCCTGTTTTTACCACCACTTCTTATCTACTTTCCAATCTTTTTATTATTATTGACAACTTCAACTGTCTATGAAACTCTAAGTAGTATGATAAAATAAAGATGTAAACTTCTAAAGGTGTTATTTTCCTAAGAATTTTTACTGACTTCCCACCCCTCACCCACTCTCCTCCTTCTCAAGGTTCCTGTCCCACCAGATGACCATGTCGTGCTCTAGCCTCCAGAGAGTGGCTTCTGGTGGTTCTCACTGTGCAATGCACCTGACCTCTTCACGAGGGTCAGTGGTCCCACCATGACTTGCGTGAGACATACCTGGTTTGGTCCTCATTTCCCGAGAGAGATCTTTTTCATTCATTTAGTGAGTAACTGTCTTGCAAAGAACTCGGAGACGACACCATGACTCGGGATCTACGTCGAGAACACAAGAGAAGGAAAAGTTATACATAGACATAAATGAACCGACACGACAAAGAACCACCGCCGTGAGTCCTCGAATACGGAAATAAACGTCGTACACCCGAGAATCGACACACCGGACACCCCAGATCAAGGGACTGGTCCCTAGTTTGGGCCTTGTGGACGCAATCCTCACGCCTCAGAAACGGTGACTTGGTTGTCCCTTCGGGGTCCGGAACAGAAGAACCGATTTCTTTGACTTTGTCATCGTCTTTCTACCGTCTTAAGTTCGGGGCGAGCAACTATAGTGTGTACGGAAACCACACCTCCAGTGACACTCCAGACTGAACAGAGACTCTCCCTCTTGTTAAACATAGGTAGGTCGTCACCGACGTGGAGTGGGGTTCTTTTCATAAACACACCAGTGGTCGGACCGACCGTGGGTAAGGTCAGTTGACTCGGTGGACCTGGGAAGTGTGGTGGAGTCCATTCCCCTTTTTCATTGACAAGTGAGTTTGATCGACTTTCTTTTCCCCGTCAAACCCCTATTCCTCAGTCCCGTCATTGGCCGTGTCTGGAGTGTTCCCTACGGCGGCCCCGGTTCAATTGGCCTTCTCGTGTCGTTCAAGGACGACGGTCAGGCGTTCCCTCTCGGGGTCGCGAGGGAGGGAACACACCACACTATTGTACGACCTGTTCAACGACAGGAACCTGACCTACGATAAGTCATCCACCGTAGGTAACAGAGTCTTTTATGACCCCGACAAGTAGTTTTCCTTCCCTTTGTCTGTCTTTAGTAGTTCCGGACAAAACCCTTTTCTCTAAAGACTGTAATTGTTGTTTTTGTAACCACGACTTTCCGTCCCAAAAACTAACCACTCTCAGTTCGAGAACACCCCCGTTTTCTCAGGTGACCAGAGGTTTTTGGTCTAAAACCTTTGTGTTTCCCGTTTTAGGACTTCTCGAGAATTAGGATATTCGGATCTACCTACCGGGTCTACTAATCCTCTCCCTCTCTGGTGGTCTAGGGTCTCTAGTCGACTAGGTGTCCGACCCTTTACCTACCCTGTTTATTCCGCTTCAACCGTCCCAGGTCTCACTCTTCTACTTCCGTTCGGGTAATGGATCCCAGTCGGTTTGATCGAGGGTTCTGCGGACCCAGGGGTAGCGGACGGGCCTTCGGGTCACCCCTCAGAGTAAGTTCAGTTCACAGAGGTACCCATCGTCGAAAGGTCGAGGTTCAGTGACGAGTCGGGGTAGGATGTACCTAGATTACCACGGTCTGTACGGCCTCAAGGGGTTTGTCTTCACTGTGTGACTTCCATCACAACCTGACTTCCGGGGGCCATGGAGGGAAATGTGTCCTGACTTGCCAGGTCCTCGAAAGGGATGCACTTCTGTCACTACTTTGTGTGGGGAGAATGTGAATCTGTTTTCGTTGGTGAGGCCTGGGTTTCCGTACCTGTCTAGGTAGTCGAACTCAGTGACGTAACTCAGGAGTCCGAGCCCCACCTGTCAGGTTGACCGAGTCGAAACCAGTTCTCGGATGGAAGAGGACACCAACCTCCCGACCTCGGTGCACCGGACTTAAAATACAAAGAGTAAGGGTACCCAAAAATATGAAAACGTTGGGTGCATATCCAGATATTTGTCATGTATCTAAGTACGACATACAAAAATTTGAACCATATTTGTCACATTGTGACGTGTGTAGGACGTAGAACGACAATACCCGAACTCTGACTTGGTACTACTATTTACGGCCCGACCAAGTTTGTGATATTGATGAGTCTGTGTACTAAATAAATAGAGAAACAACTACCTGTAAATTCGAGAAAAAAAAAAAAAAAAAAAATGACAATATTTATTACAACGTCATTCGTAAGCCCCCTGTGTTAAAAAGGTAGGGGGTAGGTACGAAAAAAGGGTTACAGAACGATAGGGGTGGTCACGATATTATAGAGGACCTGTGCACCGGGTCTCAAAGAGGGTCCTGAAGAGGACCCTCCTTAGCGACCCGAGACCCTATCCGTACCGAAGTTGAGACGATCGAAAACGGTTAAGCGAGAGGTTTTCACCAACATGGTTAAATGTGAGGGTGGGACGAGTCATTAAATAGGTAATACGGTTCGACGACGGAATAAGACGAAAGTTAAGAAAGATTAAATACTTTCCTTTTATATTTTTCTCCACGATAATGGAATAATTTTTTTTAGGTCGAAGGAAAGGGACTTCTTTCCTCTCCTCCTCTCTACCCCTCGACGACCAACCTACTCCCGGACCGTGCGTAAGTAGTCGAAATATCATCGCGGCCGGACCTTAAGTCCAGAGGACTCCCCCCCTCTCGGTCCGGTGACCTTTGTTCTCTGTGAAAGTGGCGCCGGAGGAGGTCCTTGCGTCTATCTTAAATGAGATTCCATGTTTTTGCAAACGTGAATGTCGGAGGGACCAAGGTTAGTCCTGTACTTCCCTTTCACGGTTCTGTGGTCTCTTATTCGGTCAAGAGTATTTGAAAGGTCGGTTTGCCGTCTGAGACCTTCCATCTTGGCTCGGACCATTACTTGAACTCGTGAGTCGAGTCCCGCCGAACCCCGAGAAAACTTGTCACTGACCGTCGCGGGAGTCGAGACCCCTTCCAGGAGTGAAGAAAGGGGTTGGCTCGGTGAGACTACGGGACGGTCGGAAGGGCTATGGTTGAGACACAGGAGACGGGGAGAGGGGTGTTTCCTCTGGGGACCCGAGGAGGCTTAGGACGAGTCGGAGGGAGACGAGCCGGAGGCACAAGTAGAGACAGTGCCACGAATCTCGAAGCAACCGACGGCACTGGGTTTGAACACCCACCTAGATAGCAGGGGTTTCGGACAGTAGGGGGCTTCCGTCCCTAACGTAGGAGGAGTGGGACCATTCGACAGGTCACTCGTGGGTGACCAAACGAGACCCTCCTTCTTTCTTTATCTGTTTTTGTGGTTTGTTGACAATGGCCCGAGAGAAGGACGAGGAGGTAAATCAGGGTAAGACACGACAACGAGCTCAACGAGGTACACCACTTATAGACGATGTCACAAACATCGTTTACTTTTTTCTCTTAGCTCAATGGGATGACCCGACACGTAACGACCTCTCGTCCCCGGGACACCACCTGTTCACAGGTCACCCTTGGCTTGCCGTGAATCAACCACACGTAACTTGACCCACCGTAACTATACAGTCAAAGTCTGAGTTGAGGTAAGGGATACAGATCAATCAGTGTCCACGGAGAAATAACTCGAAGGGGCCACCGGGTCCACCATTTCTTAGACGGACGTTACGCCCTCGGGGCCCGAGTTAGGGACCCAACTCTGCTAGGGGACCTCTTCCCGTACCGTCACGTTTCTCTTACCTTCTGCCTCGAGTAAGCTCAAACCCCGTCTTCCTCGCTTCGTGGTCGGGACGACTACAGGACTTTGTCTGCCTTCTGCTCCCTCGCGGACTCCGCCCCTTCCCTCTCTGGGTAAAATTAACCTTTTGAGAGAATTAAAAGGGAAAGAAGAAGAAGAACAAAAATTCAAGGTCAGAACCTAGGATCTTTAATGTCCGAGGAAGTCGTAGCGGAGACACCAACCTTTTTTACGAGTAAAGTGAAAATTTTGTTTGTTACCTTTCAAGGAAAGTTTCCTTTTTAGAATAATCGGGTTCTGGTTCCTTTAGACGCTCTCAAAGTGAGTACACACCCCGACCAGGTGTCCCGTCCCCGCCGGGGGGTCCTCCGTCGGGGTCCCTGCCAGACAGACTGGAGAGGCGGGGAGCTCCAGAGGGAAGAGCCTTCTTCGTGGGTGGGTTGGGGAGGGACGGTCCCGGTCCGCACGTCTTCTGGGGTGTCACTTGTGTATACGTCCTCCTTTGGTGAGTCTGTACTTTCCCGCCTCTTATAGGAAATGGGTTTATTTTTTGGTCTGCTTCTACGTCTCCCTTCGCTTAGGGTAGTCTGTTTCGGTGTTTAATTCTAGTGTCCTCTGGGCCGAACCCTCAGCCCGAGACAGAAAGTTTGTAGAAGGTCCTTCGACGGGGACCCCGACGGGACAGTAAGACGGGTAGGGAGACGAGTACGACCTGGGGACCACCGGGATGTCACCCGTAGACCCGTACTCGACTCAGTAGTCACTACAACCCTTTAACCTCCCCCGGACTCGTCCCGCCCCCACCCTTACTCTACCCAGTCAACTCCCAGTCACTACGTTTTCCCCCTGATACTCTCCCCTTCTACTCCGGGACGTGTCTTATAATCCACCGTGGTTTGTTCTCCTACCTCCGGACACGGACCCTGAACTCGAAGGAGAGGCGGGGTCTGTTCGGGAGGGGTGGGGGTTTGGTTCCGACGTCCGACAGGTGTCTCTGACACACCGGAGTACGAACCTAATTGTTAAAAGTTCGACTGAGACGAGTTCGACGAGATAGGAACGAGGTACGGTCGGAACGTGGGCCCGGTCGTCAGTCGACACCCCGTCCAGGGTCCTAGTCGGACAGAGGTGCTTCTACGGTAATAGCACATCACCTTTCTCACACCTCCGAAAGACAACGATGGACTTTCGAGTGATCAGAATAAACCCTCCCTTTTTGTTCTGTGGACGTCTATCACATCTCTAATTTGTCTATCCTCCTATAGTTCTTCGTAAAATACAGGTTTAAAATTTTAAGTCTATTTTATCTATTTTCACTGAATCTCAAATTCTTAGACCCATTTGGAGATTGATCAATTCTTTAACTTAGTGATCAAATTAAAAGTTTTTCTTTGTAGTCAGGTCTTCCGAAATACCACTCAAGTCATTCAGCAAATTTCTTAGTCAGAGAGATCATATTTGGTTCCTTATCTCATTCTCTTTAAATAAGGAAGACGAGGTTAAAAAACTCCTCTGATCCTTCTACTTGAGAAATACTTCGTAATCCCTTAAGTTTTTAAGTATTACTGTTCCGTTGTCGAGAAACGTTTGATCCTTATCTTGAGAATTCAGACTGTTTCTTGTAGATGTTTCTTCGACGTCTTCAGGGAGTCGTCCCTCCAAACAACAACAACAACAACAACAACAACAAAAAAGTTTTTTAGGGTCTTCGGGAGGTAAGTCTAGTCTTTTTGTTCGTGTAAATTCCTATAGGTTCTTTAGTCAGGACTTATAAGTAACCTTCCTGACTACGACTTCGACTTTGAGGTTATGAAACCGGTGGACTACGCTTCTTGACGAGTAACCTTTTCTGGGACTACGACCCTTTCTATAACTTGTGTTTTCCTCTTCCCCTACTGTCTCTTACTCTACCGACCTACCGTAGTGGTTGAGTTACCTGTACTCAAACTCGTTCGAGACCCTCAACCACTATCTGACCCTTCGGACCGTGCGACGTTAGGTACCCTAACGTTTCTCAGTCCGTGCTGACTCGCTGACTTGACTTGACTAGGTTGTGTAACCTCACTCATGGATAACCTTTACTTACTTTTACACTCAGTCTCTCTTCCACCTGTACCTTACTTTATGTTACTCTTCCCGGAACGAGTCCAACCACTTCTACCACGTGACACTTGATCTCGAGTACTAATGGAGACAGGGTGAGGACTTCAGATTGTTCCTTTTGTTTTGGTTGTTTCTGACGGTTACAATGGAGTTACTCTTAAGGGACTTGAACTGTAAGTCCCGACAAAGTAAGAAGAAGAATCATAGGTACTACTAGAGTGTTTTACAGGGTTTTAGGGTAGTGTCTCACTCATATAGAACTAGTCGGGGTAAAATATTAATAATCCATGACATTTAACCTAAAGTAGTTTCGTTTTGTACTCTGTTCCTAAGATACGTCTACACAAAAGAACTCCCTTACTTATTACGGCCGATCCTGTCCCCTTCTTCGAGTCGTCTTTCTACCCAAGTCGACTTCAGGTCGGAGTGAGACTAGGGTACTTCTCGAGACCTCATACTCACTGTGTCTTTCCAATAAATACGGAGAATCTCCGTTTCTTTACTAGAAAGACATAGTGTCATAGTCAGTCCCCATGATACTCAGGGTGATCCCCGTCCACATTGTTTGTAAGGTCCGTAAAAGTCCGTTACACGGAGGATTGTCCCGCCCGTAGAAACTTTGACTACTGATGTTGGAAGGGAAACGGGAGGGGGGTTTAGGTGTAGGGGAGGGTTCTAAGGATGTGTAGAGTACGGGCTCTTTCGTAGTCCAATTTCAGATCTTAGAGTAGTAGATTTACTCCCGATTCATGTTTACTCTGAAGACTTACATTAAGGAATCCATTCGAGGAACTTGCGTTATGGAAAGATAAAATTCTAGAGGTTTGTCCTATCAGCTCAATAAGGGGTGTTACATGTTACAACCTTGTACCATCCTTATTGATGTCCGTAAGGACAAGTTTTCCTCCCTGTACCCTCCATGGTTCCTCAGTGACCGGGTATCGTTAAGACTTTAGGTCACCTCTTTAAAAACTTTAAAAGGACTTCCTGAAGGTCGCCAACTCTGGGACTCAAAGATTGTGTCTACTACTACCAAGATAAGGACCAGCACGTGTCGTACCGGTTTTTCTTTTTTTTTTACTTATTTCTTTAAAAGGACTATTCTTAAGTCAGGTTCAAGACGGTCCTTTACTAAGAGGAGTCAAGAATGACAGATCCGAGAATCAAGATGAGAGACCTCGAGAGCCGAAACAGAAGACTCAGTAGGACATAGAAAAAAGAAAGAACGGTCATCTTGAAATCACCAGGTTTGGAGATAAATAAAACATGGCAGAGACAGGTAAAGTCAGGTTGGACTTCTATGAAAACACTACATTAACTGGAAATTTTAAACACCGAAAGGATACTTACTAGAACTCTAAAAAGAGGTATCTGTTTTCGGTTTATGTTTTTAGGGAAACTCTATTCGAGAAGAGATCGAAGAAGATGACGTTATTTATTCAAACGTACATTCGAAGAATCTTGGGGGTAACAAACTACCTTTCCTAGACACTCTGTCTAGGAATTTGTGAAATCTTGTGGAAACCAGATCGACTTACCATGAGATTCCGTGAGAGCAGCTAAAAAGACTGTAAAAGGGTCTCCTGAAATGTCGGTGTAAGTGCCGAAACAAAAAACTGGTACGAAAAGACCGTGTGAAACGAGAAACAATCAACGAGTCAGAACAGGCCGAGAAACTCTGAGCCGCCTGACATGGGTGTCCAAGGAGGTAGGTACTTTAAGAGGTCCACTCTTATGACCTCGTCCAACGGTAAGGGAAGAGGTCCCCTAGAAGGGCTGGATCTCTAGCTTGGGTCCAGAGGGCGTGACGTCCTTCTAAGAAATGGCAGACTCGGTGGTCCCTTCAGGTTAAACGAGGAATCAACTTTCTATATAGAATTGAAATATTAGTAAACCTACGACTTCAAAAACAACAATAAAACCGGTGTGGTGTGTCAGACACCCTAGAGTCGAAGGTCTGGTCTCTAACGTGAGCCTGGGAGTCGTTACTTTCACGGCCCAGGATTGGTGTCCAGGATTGTCGTCCTTAAGGGACGACCTCAAAGAACTTTTGAAGATTTAGTAGTTTAGAATCAAGGAACACCAAATCAATTAGAAAGGAGACCACGTAGACGAAGGAACACATAAAATCATGTTTGTCCTTCTTAGTCCCTTTGAAATAGTGAAGTCGACCTTTACCAATCGAGTGGGTCGAGTAGTCCACGTAGGAGATAATGGTTTATTGATGTCCGTTGTGACAACGATTTGAAAGACGGAGATATATAGTCCCTAGGAGGAAATAGGTCAAAGATTATTGTACGAGGAGCAAAGGGCAATTCGAGGGTGGTCATCGGAGGAGTTGTAGGTCTGATAAGGTTCGTGAAGTCCGGAAATAAATGTGGGAGTAGTTACAGGAGGATCGAAGAGGAGTGAAGGACCAAGGTTTCGGTACGGGTCTAAACATACATAAACAATATCGTCGGCGGGGGAGAAGGTCCATGGGGTTTAGTCATAATCAATAACTAAAGGTACTCAGGTTGTAAATAATAGTGTGTCAAAGACCCCAAGTCCTTAAGTCCTCCTCGAATCGACTCTCCAAGACCGAGTCATGGAGTGTACATCAAAACCAGTCCTATAATCGTCTTCATCTTCAGTAATCTTCCTCACGGACCCTACCGTCCTGAACAAAGGTTCTACTGAGTGGGTGCACCCACAACCGTCCGTCAGACGGAAGGAGTGGAGAACCGGAAGTGGAGTCGGACGAATTCACAGTAGAATTGTACCGTCGACCGAAGGGGGTCTTGTTCACTGTGTTCTCTCTCCGATTGAAATGGGAAATTGTCCCTAGTAAGACCAAAAACCCACCCCTCGGTTCCCGTCTTTACCCCCGGAATAATCCTTCGATTATTTCACTACACTCGCTCTCTACTACAACCGAACCTGGTCTTTCCTTCGGTCGTCTGGGACCGATGTAAACTATTCTCCTGACTACTCTTCTATATAACCCATTCCTTAGGATCTCTTCCCAGATCTTCTACATATATTTCAAAGATTCGACAAAAATTTTAATAAATAGGTAGATAAGCCGACACAGTCGGGAGTCACCGACGTCCGTCCTAGAACCAACGTAGAACATACGAGTAAACAGCATCGCGTACTCGAGTCCTCGACGCAGTGAGCCCGAGAGATCAACACCGCACGCCCGAATCAACGAGGTGTCGGAGACCCTAGACTCAAGGGACAGATCCCTATTTTGGACTCAGGGATCGTAGTGTTCCACTTAACAATTGGTGACCTGATGGTCCCTTCAGGCCTAGTTATTCCAAAACTAGGTCCGTTTGACCTCCTTACTTCAATGGTGACTGGCTCTACCGGTCGGACGTATCTTACACTCTTAGAAGTGATAGGTGTGAAAATGTTCACTCGTTTCACTCTAAAACTCTCAAATTCAGCGAACGACTTTTCGAGGGTCCATCATTCACTACATCGAGAAAGAGTTGATGACATGTGATAACAGACGACTCGGTCCTTATAATGATCTACCTCAGCCAACAGTTGTAGGAAGTGATTCTCGTCGACCGTCTACGGGTGTAACGAAGACCCATCGACCGAGTCGGCACCCCGTCCCCGTCTCGTCCTCTCAGGGGGGAGGTAATTGAGTGACGGACACGGGGACGATAGGACCCTGGGTAGGTCCCGTACCACTACTTACACTCGGTCTGCCTACACCTTCGAAGGTCTCTCCGTGCGTTGTGGTGTCTCTCTTCCAGTTCCCTCTGGACAGGGGGAACACGGTGGTCTGACGCAGGAAAGGTCGGCCTCCTACAATCGTGGTGAAATCCTTAGACGGCGGTCCCGGTCGAGACGGGATCCTCTGGGACTCGCGTCTCGGACCTAGTAAGCCGCCCCCGGGACCCTGTCATTAAAGACGTCGACGGGTGTCACCCGGACGGTCTCCTCCGTCTCGGGTCGTAAAAGATGACAATTGAGTCAAAGGTAGGAGTGGAGGATCCGGTGTTAGGTCAAGGACTCCTCCTCCTCCTTTTAAGACTCACGGGAGGGATCTCTCCTTTCCTGGAGTAAAGGTTTGCAAGGGGTAAGTGAAACAGGAACGAGTTCTTAGAGAATGTCAAAACTCTCGTTTTGTACAAAAGGTAAAAGAAAAAGAAAAGGAAGAAAGGATGTCCTCTCATACGTTACCTACGAAATACATGGACCACTGTTAAACACCTATTCGGGGTTCTCTTTGTCACTTAAAAGAAGTAGGACACAATTTCTTTTTTTTTAAGTCTCCCCGGTTCGTTTCTTGTAAAGTCACCAAGGTGGACCCCGGATTAATCCTCTCAAAAGAACCCCGTAAATCTCACACCCCTGGAACCTCAGAAGACAACTGGGCTCTTACATAGACCACAGTGGTGAAATAGTAAAGTTCATCCTTTGTGTCCCTGAGTCTCTCTTGGGGTGGGGGTGGGTTCACCTCTACTGTCTAGATATCCTGGTACAGGACGGAGCGACCCTCACCTTATGTGGGTCAATTTTGTTCAGTGGCTAAAAGTGGGTCGTTTAGTGACCCGAATAAAACTTTATGTTTAGGTAATACCCGATCCCACAACATTTTATCGACAAGGACACCCTCGTCCTTGTATTTGAGAATGTCGGGATCATCCTCGGCGGTCCCTTCGGGTTCTTATGACCCCACCCGTCGGACAGGGAGGAGGTCCCCTAGAAGGTTGGGTCCCGAGTGTGGGTCCAGAGTGCTTAACGTCCCCTAAGACATGGTCGACTCGGTGATCCCTTCGGGTTCTTATGACCTCACCCGTCGGACAGGGAAGAGGTCCCCTAGAAGGTTGGGTCCCGAGTGGGTCCAGAGCGCGTAACGTCCCCTAAGACATGGTCGACTCGGTGGTCCCTTCGGGTTCTTATGACCTCACCCGTCGGACAAGGAGGAGGTCCCCTAGAAGGACTGGGTCCGTAGCTTGGTCCCGGAGGACGTAACGTCCACCTAAGAAATGGTCGACTCGATGGTCCCTTGGGGTCGTCAAACCGTCAAATATAGTTTTCGGAAACTTGTCCCGACGAAATTTCGTTAACAAGACCTACACGTGTCCCGAAAAACACAAAGGTCGTCGAAGTAAATATACTCTTTTGTCAACCTTTGTTACTGTCCTTTGACCAATCATTTAGTGCGTAGGTTAACGATTGCAATTTTGAATGATTATGTCCTTTTATCCGTAGAACATAACAGTTTACTCTTTCGTTCTACGCTATTTCCCTCTGTGTAGTCTATTTCTGGCATATACCTAGTGTCTCCACATAGATACAGACTGGTTTTTGTCGGATAGTCTTACTGATTCCCGAGTTCCAGGTGTAAGTGTAGTGGACGCGTCGGATTGAATAAGAGGGTCTCGGAGTCAAAGGGGTTGTTACTTTACCCCTATTTTGCGGGAAGGAGTGTGGGCTCCAGTCTCCCGAAGTCCGGTGGGTAGGGACCGACTTCGAGACCGGTCGAGACCCAGCCCTCCAGTCAGGGGAGTCAAGGACAAGACTGACGCACCACGACTCGGGGAGGTACGTCACGATTAAGGCCGGTACCACCTCTGGGGCACCCGTCGTGGTCCGGACAGGGGTGTGTCTACCATGCACTGGAGGAGTAGGCCTTCAAAGAGTGGAAGTGGGGTTCCCGAGTGGACAGGTAGAAGAGGGGGCAAGGGACTACGTCCGGTGCGAATTCGGAATGACGGAAACCCTTCAGGGGACCCCAACGGACTCACTCCGGGATCAGAGAAGGAAGTCACTCGTGGTGGGGTGAGGATGGAGTCGTGCGAGTAGATGGGGAGTCGGAAGTAGGGTTCGTTACCTGAACCGACGTCCGAAGGACGTACCTAGTGGACTAAGGTACCCCGACGTGTCGCGAGTGACACCAGTGAGTCACTCCCCGTCGAGAAGATGGCCTCTCACTCGTCCGACACTGACCTCCGGACTCCAAGGGACACACTCCCCGTACGTACCCGAGAGCCTCCGAGCGCCCGACAGACGGGGGTGGGACCAAGGGTCGACACTCATCAGGGCCCCGAAGGGTCGAACAACACACTGAATTGGCAAAACACGTCCAAAGACAAGGGGAACCCTTTCACACAAAGTGGAGGTTCGGGTGTTCGGGACTTAAACTCATTTTGAGAGGTCCTGAAAGGTCCAATTTTTTTTTTTTTTTTTTTTTTTTTTGGACGAAACACTTTCTTAAAGGGTGGGACCACTCAGTCAACTCCTTCGCCGTAACCGGTTCTGGTGGACATGAAGTGTAGGTTTTTCCCCCGACCGCACACAGAACCTTCCCGAGTGGATCCTCTGGTGTCCGCACGTTTGGTGGTACGTTCGGTGTCTGGTTCCACCATCCCCTGGTGAGGTCACCCCCTTCCCCCGTCAGTGTCCGTCAAAGGTCCAGTCCCGGACAACTGTGTTCCTTGTTTCAGAACTTGATTCTCTCACTTGTCACCCCTGGTGAACCTCCGGAAATACCGGAGGGTCCGACCCAAAGTGGTACAGGTTTTAAGGGGGTCTTCACAAAGTAAGGGGATCCAAGGACAGGGACATAAAAAGAAAAAAAAAACTACACATTGTAAAAATTTTCAGAAATAACTTAAACAGTATTATAACGAAGACAAAATCCAAAACCGAAACCCCTAAGATCGAGGGACCAGTCCTTAGTTTGGACGTGGGGGATACAACCTTCCACTTCAGAATTGGTGACGTGGTTGTCTTCAGCGGGAGAGGGAGAAACTGTACTTGTGTGAGATCCACCCCTTAACGAGTCGGTGGGTACGTATGGACTTGATTCTCCAATGGTTGACTTCGCACCGGTTTCTCATACTTGTCGTTTAAGTGTCTTTCTCTTATATTTCTCAGCGATACCTATATTTCTTCCGACTCACGGCTTCTTAACTAAGAAAGCTTGACACAACGACCTGTTCTGAGAACTCTCAGGGAACCTGTCGTTCCTACAGGTTGGTCAGTTAGGATTTCCTAGTTGGAACTTATAAGTAACCTTATGACTACGACTTCGACTTCGAGGTTATGAAACCGGAGGACTACGTTTCTCGGCTAAATAACCTTTTCAGGGACTACGACCCTTTCTAACTCCTGTCTTCCTCCTCCGCTACTGTCTCCTACTCTACCAACCTACCGTAGTAACTGAGTTACCTGTACCTAAAGTCGTTTGAAACCCTCTACCACTTCCTGTTCCTTCGGACAGGAAATTCGGACAGGATGTTGGGGTACGTTAAGTACCTCAACATCTCAACCTGTCCTGACTCGCTGACTTTGTCATTGATGTTGTATATATTCCTTTACCAGTCAGAGTGAGTAACATTCTCTTTACAGGTAACTCTATGGTAAAGAGTGGATAGTCCAACCGTTTCTCCGTTTACAAACTGTTGTGCGGAACTCCAGTCGGTCAATAATTCAATAAGTCGAGGTTTGTGGGGAAGAGAGAAGGTGAAACAACTGTGACCCGAAACGGTCGGTGAGGGAGAGTCGGAGACGGTAATCCCCGTGATCTTCTTCGGACGTTCTAACCTTCTCCCTCCTCTTTGACACAACAACAACAAGTCATCGTCGGTTGAGAAACGTTGGGGTACCTGACGTCGTGCGGTCCGAAGGGACAGGAAGTGATTCTGGGTGTCAAATGAGTCTGAGTACAGGTAACTCAGTTACTACGGTAGCTTGGTAGAGTAGGAGACACCAGGGGAAGAGGAAGACGGGGGGTAACGAAGGACGAACAAATAACAAGAACTCTCCTGACGGGACCGACAACTGACTGGGTCGACCACTTTCGTGTTCTACCATGTTACGGATACATCTCGTTAAATTTTTATGGATTGATTTGATGTTTTGTCACTGGTAAACCGGGTGATCAGTTGGGAAGAAATTAAGATTTGCCGTACACAAGTCCTAGTGGAAAAGATCGGAGAAAACTTTGTCGTTTTTAACAGGTAAATATCTCCTGACCGATTCATTATGCGTATGTCACCGATGAGATGTATTCATTTTTTCTTACTCCTTTTTGAGCCTAACCATTTAAATTTTTTCGTTTCACGTATTACTACCCATGTCACTAGACGAAAATACGTCGTTTGTCCAATTCTAAATTTTTGTATGTATAAACGAATGTCAACGGATATCTGTGGGACTCTTCTTTGTTTTCTTTGATCGTTCTCCCTGAAGGGACCACCAGGGAACTAATTCTGAAGAGGAAGGTCACGACTCCCAAGTCCAAGTTAGGGACCAGCTCAACGATTCTAGGGTGTACGGAGTCTCGGTTTTTTTTTTTTGTTTTTTGTGTTTTGTATTTTGCCCTTGTTATCACATTGGTTAAGTTATTTGAAAAATTTACCGGGTGTAGTTTTTATAGAAATTTTTTCTCTTTGATCCTTCTCTACAATGGGTCTACCAACCTCACTTCCACAACTTTCTGTTTAAAGACGAATAGAAGATTGGTCTCCAACCTGTGTCAAAGCGGCACTTAATAAAAAAGTTTCTACAAACACATCTTTATCGGAGTCTTCTATCTCCACCACAGGGAGAGGTCTCGTCAAACAAACGATAGACTATAATTATTATAATTCTATTTCAGAGGGTCGTCCCGTTTCTAACCCGTCCACACAATAAGAGTCGGGTCTTAGTCTCTAACCCCAAGGAGTTGACACTCCGTTTGGGTGACGCACATGTCGTGGGTGGACCCCCGACACCTCCTGGTCACACTCGTCGTCCGAGCGACGGAGGAAGTGGGGTCAACAGTGTCCAGAAGACGATAACTTTTCACCGTCTCCACCCTGAAGGGACCGTTAGGTCACCAACTCTGAGGAACGAAGGTTCCGTCCCCCGCGTCCAAACTAGGGACCAGTCCCTTGATCCTAGGGTACACCCACGACCCACCGGTTCATTTATTTACTTATTTATTTATTTAAACCAAACACAATTTTTTTTTTTTTTTCACCGTCTCAATGAACAATCGAGTGTTCATCTCATTTTAGATTCTGGGAGGTGTCAAGAACTACCCCTTCTTCCCTTACACTATATACTCCTACCTTATCCTCCTCCGAAGAATACCGTATAGAAAAGTATAATGAGACAAAAAAATTATCTACTTAAAGTAAATGAAACAAATGCACATCGACACGACCAGAAGTAACGCCAGGTGTCCGAAGAGTAAGTGCCATCGAAGGGAACAACGCCTCGTACCCGAGATCCCGCGTGTTCGAGTCATTAACACCGAGAGTCCGAATCAACGGAATACCGTATACCTTAGAAGGACCTGGTCCTTAACTTGGGTACAGTAGACGTAACGGCCCGTCTAAGAATTGGTGACCTGGTGGTTCGTTCAGGTTATAATAAGACAAAACTTGGTGTACTGACACAATAGACGAGTTAGAAATTCATTGTAAGTTAAACTTTAAATTTTATAATGAGAACATACTTAGTGTTTTGAAATCTGAAGACCCGGACAGGTACTCTCCCGTAGTAAATACTGGGACCTGAGGGTGTCTCCTCCTCTAGTTCCAGTTCCCAGTGTACCACTGTGGGTCGATTAAGGATCACCTAGGACTTTCTTAGGTCTGAAGGACTAGAGGGTGGGTCATAGTAAAGGTCGTGGGTCGTACCTAGCCCCTTTGGTAATCCTTTTCACGTCTGGTACCAAATCTGAGGTGTTAAATAGACTCTAGGTCCGGGTGGGTTCCGAAGGGACCACCGAGTCTGTCACATTTCTTAGACAGACGTCACTCCTTCTGGTCTCAAACTAGAGACCCAGACCTTCTAGGAGACCTCTTCCCTAGAATGGACCTCCTAAGGTGCCTGTCTCCTTGGACCGTCCGATATGGCAGGTACCCTAGTGTTTCTCAGCCTGTATTAACTTTACTCATTGTGAAAGTGAAAGAAAGTCAGAGTGGACTTTAATAGGATGGTCTGAGAGTTTTTAGGGAGTTGTAAAACAAGAATGACATTGTAGATGGTGTCTTGTATGACAATATCACTTACCGAAACTTGACACAAGTCTTCGTTTGTTTTGTAAATTTTTAACGTACGACTATACGAACAGGTTGGATTTTCTGAAAGGGTAGGACAGTCTTCGTTGACACCTCTCTTCTCTCTAAGTTCCGAAGGACCTTGACGGGGTCCCTCCTACACACCCCGGTCACAGACGTCACTCCAGGGACTCCGGCCCACAGGGCGGTGGGGGAGGCACAACAGACCCGGCCCTCCCTTTGTCCAACGGACACTTACATACTCCGGTGCGTGTTGTGTGTAACGGAGTTATTGTAGTCCGAACGATTACGGACTCTTTCTGGTGTGGTGACAGGGATAACGACGTCTCAAACTATCTCCCACCTCTTTCCTATGTCTTACCCGGGACTCTTCTACGGAGAAGTTAGTCTGGTCGAGGAAGACCAAGGTAGGTAGGTAGATGCGTAGGAGATTGGAGAGGGGTAGGAGGTCCTAGAAACTCAGACCTACCTTCCCACTACCGTCTCTAGTGGTCTTATATCAGTCTTTTCACGGATGACGTCTATACAGATGACGTCTATACAGAGTCCACCTTCCTATTGCCTTTTACAAACAGAAGACGGGACAAAGGAAATGGGTTACCACTCGGGGACTTTCACACACATGACGTGTTGACTTTCCGTCACCTGACACAAAATAATTAGAGGTACAGGAGACCTGAGTCCTACCGTGTATCATTTAGTCGTGAACAAGTTATTTCGTTATGTACATGCACAACGACGACGACGACGACGACGATTCAGTGAAGTCAGTACAGGTTGAGACACGTTGGGGTAACTGCCTGTCGGGTGGTCCGAGGGGGCAGGGACCCTAAGACGTCCGTTCTTGTGACCTCACCCGACGGTAAAGGAAGACGTTACGTACTTTCACTTTTCACTTTCACTTCAGCGAGTCAGTACAGGTTGAGAAGTGCTGGGACACCTGATGTCGGATGGTCCGAGGAGACAGGAACCCTAAAAGGTCACTCATGACCTCACCCAACGGTAACGGAAGAGGCTGTACATGCACAATCATAATCAGTTTTACCTTATCTAGTACGGTATCATTGGTTATTTTGGTTTTAGAGTCACCGAATCTTGTTTGGGTCCCTTAAGGGACCACCAGGTCACCAATCCTGAGCTACGGAAGTGACGATTCCCGGGACCAAATCTAAGGACCAGTCCCGTGATTTTAGGGTGTTCGACGTGACGTGTTGATAAAGAACGAGTATTTTGTTACCCGGTCTTCGAAATCTGACAGTGGTGTGACCTGAGCCCGACTACCTCGTCGGTAGTAGACCTGGTCGCGGACGGTAGTGGTGTGTCCTTGTCGACCTCTTGCCACTCGTACACGACGGGTCTTCCCAGGGAGGAGTGGAGGCAAGTGCGTAACAACTGGCCTCGTTCGGTACTCCGACGCGACGGTCCTCTCTTGTTGGGACTCCACGAGTCTTCCTCCACCCCTTTGTGAGCAGTACCTATCAGACTAAAGACGAGTGTCGTACAAACTGGATGGGAGGGGTAGCGCACTCTTTAGTTCAGGGGAGGAGGGACCCCTCTGTCTGCCCTCCAGGGGATGTCCGCAGACCACCACTACGTACCCTCGGGGACCGGTCCCGAGACACACCGAAAAGGACTATTGGACTACTCAACAGACGGGGTGTAGGGGTTCCATGGGCGCCCGGACCCCGTGTTACCGCGACGTTGGGACTCCCCTCTGGGCTCGCCTACGGCCCCGGGGTCGGACTCCCGTGGCGGGGAGACTGCCCAGTACAGGGGAAATCCAGGGTTCAAGTGAGAGACCTCTTCGAGTGGAACGAGAGACTCTCGAGACCTAGCCGAGAGACCCTCTGAGAAACAGAGAGTAACAAAAGAAGTAGGCCCAGTGCTCACTCGAAGTCTGTGGGACACGGGACCCCCCGACTCGCCGAAAGGGGTCGAGGATGAGAGTAGCACCACCGGTGGTGTCGTCTCCCCTGTGAGCCCGTACCCTTAGCGTGGTGAACCGGTAGTCACGAAGACGGGGTTCACTGTCCAAGGAGAACTCAAGTGAGTCGTAGTGGAGGGTTCAGACCGAAACGCCCCGGCCCTGTACGTTGGGAGGGTCCGTGGACCTTCCTCTTAACCCTTAGGGTCGGTCACACGACTCACTAAAAATAGCCCAAGGTCTCTTGACCGGACACCAAGTAAATCTCTTCCCGTCGAGATTCGTTCTTCTCACCCTCCTCTCCTGTCCTTCGGACCCCGGGTCAGGGAGGTCTGTACTGCGACTCACCCCACTCCTGATCCCTCCCGTCCGGCCGTGGGTGTAATATGGGGCGTCGTGGGGGTTCTCAGATCATCCTCTTCAAGACGTCACCCCTGACGCCTCAATTCAAGTCTTTCATTTTCCTTCCTGTAGAGGAGGTGTCTCCTCCCCCTGGTCCAAGAGGGTCGGCCCCTGAGTATCTCCTAGGGCAGTGGAGAATCCACTACGGACGTTCGGGCTGCCAGTCCTTCGATATCCACGCGTCTTTGCAGGGAGTGGGGAACTCCCACTACAGTGGTGTAGAAGGTCGTACAGGGGGAGTGGGAAGGCACCGCGACCTTTGGTCTCCCCGGGACCCCCGAGGACCCACCGGTACCACTACCCGGATGACGGACACTTGATGACCTTTACTTACACATTTCTGCGAGTTAATGTCTGACAAGAATTTCGTTAGTGTGTGACAGATTTCTCTGTGTCGAACAACCGAGACTCCTGTCTTTCCTCGGACTGTGTCCGGAAGCCGGTCTCCTGTCGGATCACGACGGAAACCACGTTGTCATTTCTGGCTCCACCTTACTTGTGTAGGTAACTAGTGTGCCGTTGTTGCACAGATTTCTCGAATTTTCGATGTACAAGAGAATTCACGCAATTTGTCGAGGGGAGGTCGAAAAGGGGGGAATGTAGACAGACGACAGTCACCTGTCCGTTCCGGGCCGGACCGGGGAACCGGGTGAGAACGGGGAAGGGGCGACGGACACCCGAGAGTGACCGGTACTACAATGAGACGATTGTTCGTAGTAAGAGAGACCGACGGAAGGCGTGGAACAGATCTTGACAGAATATAGCACCTAATAAGGAAATTAGTCATTATTTTGTGTGCACTGACTCCAAGGACCAGAGCTAAGACTGTCGAAATTTCGTGACACAGGTACGCTAGTCCCCTCTCCGTCTCTCACTCTTTGTGGTGAGTGTCCACCTCACAACTCCCTCTTCCGACCTCAGGGGACTCCACTGTAAAAACGTCGAATTCTCGGAAGAGATTCGAGACCCAAGTTTCTCGGTACGGGGGTGTCTAGGGTTCTTTGGGAAAAACACTGTTGTGATTTAACGTCGGTGGGGTCCATCACGACCACCATTTCTTGGGGGGACGGTTACGTCCTCTGGATTCCCTGCGTCTAAGTTAGGGACCCATCCCTTCTCGGGAACCTCCTCCTTTACCGTTGGGTGAGATCACAAGAACGGATCTTTAAGGGCACCTGTCTCCTCGGACCGCCCGGGGTCAGGAACCTCAACGTTTCTCAGTCTATACTGACTTCACTAAATCGCGTGTGAGGTAGACCAGATATCTGTCATTAGGTTCAGATACAGGGTTGGTCATTACGACTTCTTCGACTTCAACTTACTAAGATCCTTCTAGATGTTCTGGAAGATCTTGATTGTGTGTTTTTTCTACAGGAAAAGTAAGATCCCTTGACCTTACGTTTTCGTCCTTCAGTTCTTTATGGACCTCATTGTCCGTTTAAACCGGAACCTCATGATTTACTTCGTCCCGTCTCTGATTATCTCAAAACGGTTCTCTCGAGTGACCAGTATCGTTTGTGGGAGAAGGTTATTGAGCTCTCTTCAGAGACGTCTACCTGTAGTGGTCTGCCAGTTATGGTTTTAGTCTAACTAATATAAGAAACGTCGGTTTCTATCTCTTCAAGATATCTCAGTCGTTTTTGTTCTGGTCCTCGACTGACACCGAGTCTGGTACTTGAGGAATAACGGTTTAAGTCTGTTTAACTTCTTTCATCCCTTTTGGTGATCTGGTAAGTCCATACTGGATTTAGTTTAGGAAATACTAATATGTCACCTTCCCTCTTTATTTAAGTTCCCTAATCTAGATTATCTGTCTCACGGACTTCTTGATACCTACCTCCAAGGACTGTAACATGTCCTCCGTCCCTAGTTCTGGTAGGGGTTCCCTTTTTTTACGTTTTTCCGTTTTACCAACAGACTCCTCAGTAATGCTTATCGACACTTATCTTCTCTTCGATTTCCGTTTCCTCTTTTCCTTTCTATATGGGTAAACCTACGTCTCCAGGTTTCTTATCGTTCCTCTCTATTCTTTCGGAAGGAGTCACTAGTCACGTTTCTTTATCTCCTTTTGTTATCTTACCCTTTCTAATCTCTAGAGAAGTTCTTTTTCTATGGTTCCCTTGTAAAGTATGTTTCTACCCGAGTTATTTCCTGTCTTTATCATACCTGGATTGTCTTCGTCTTCTATAATTCTTCTCCACCGTTCTTATGTGTCTTCTTGATATGTTTTTTCTAGAAGTGGTGGGTCTATTAGTGCTACCACACTAGTGAGTGGATCTCGGTTTGTAGTATCTTACACTTCAGTTCACCCGGAATCCTTCGTAGCGATGCTTTTTTCGATTACCTCCACTACCGTAAAGTCGACTCGATAAAGTTTTGGATTTTCTACTACGACACTTTCACGACGTGAGTTATACGGTCGTTTAAACCTTTTGAGTCGTCACCGGTGTCCTGACCTTTTCCAGTCAAAAGTGAGGTTAGGGTTTCTTTCTGTCACGGTTTCTTACGAGTCTGACGACGTGTTGACGTGAGTAGAGTGTGTGATCATTTCATTACGAGTTTTAAGAGGTTTGGTCCGAAGTCATCATGCACTTGGTTCTTGAAAGCCTACAAGTTCGACCTAAATCCTTTCTGTCTCCTTGGTCTCTAGTTTAACGACTGTAGGTAACCTAGTAGTTTTTTCGTTCTCTCAAGGTCTTTTTGTAGATGAAGACGAAATAACTGACACGGTTTCGGAAACTGACACACCTGGTGTTGTTTGACACCTTTTAAGACTTTCTCTACCCTTATGGTCTGGTGGACTTGACGGAGAACTCTTTAGCCATACGTCCAGTCCTTCGCTGTCAATCTTGACCTGTACCTTTTTGTCTGACCAAGGTTTATCCTTTTCTTCGTACAGTTCCGACATATAACAGTGGGACAAATAAATTGAAGTTACGTCTCATGTAGTACTCTTTGCGACCCGACCTTCTTCGTGTTCGACCTTAATTCTAACGGTCCTCTTTATAGTTGTTGGAGTCTATACGTCTACTGTGGTGGGAATACCGTCTTTCACTTCTCCTTGATTTCTCGGAGAATTACTTTCACTTTCTCCTCTCACTTTTTCAACCGAATTTTGAGTTATAAGTCTTTTGATTCTAGTACCGTAGACCAGGTTAGTGAAGTACCGTTTATTTACCTCTTTGTCACTCTCTCTGAAATAAAACCCCTCGAGGTTTCAGTGACGTCTACCACTGACGTCGGTACTTTAATTTTCTGTGAATGAGGAACCTCCCTTTCAATGCTGGTTGTATCTGTCGTATAATTTTTCGTCTCTGTAATGAAACGGCTATTTCCAGACAGATCAGTTTCGATACCAAAAAGGTCATCAGTGCATACTAACACTCTCAACCTGATATTTCTTTCGACTCGCGGCTTCTTAACTACGAAAACTTGACACCACAACCTCTTCTGAGAACTCTCAGGGAACCTGACGTTCCTCTAGGTTGGTCAGGTAGGATTTCCTTTAGTCAGGACTTATAAGTAACCTCCCTGACCACGACTTCGACTTTGAGATCATGAAACCGGTGAACAACGTTTCTTCACTGAGCTACCTTTTCTGGGACTATGACCCTTTCTATCTTCTGTCCTCCTCTTCCCCTACTGTCTCCTACTCTACCAATCTACCGTAGTGGTTGAGTTACCTGTACTCAAACTCATTTGAGGTCCTCAACCACTACCTGTCCCTCCGGACCGCACGACGTCAGGTACCCCACGTTTCTCAGTCTGTACTGAGTCGCTGACTTGACTTGACTTGACTTGTTAGACCAGACTCAGTAAACTTCGCCACATACGTTCCCCTTCGACGACCCTGTAAGTGTACACAGCACGAATAAGGAGAACCACCGTCCATCCGTCGGAGAGACAAGGACGGGGAGACCTCTCCCACTGGTACGTCCGACCCCCACATCGAACAAACCCTCGTTGGGTAGAAGACCCGGAAACGGAAGATCTTCGACCTCTTTGAATTCCCCTAGTCCGTCACCCTCCCCCCGGGTATGTCCCTCGGACACCTAAAGCAGATCCGTCCTCCTGGACATCGGACGGTGGGGGTGGGGTGCCTCCACTGTCCTGGCGGGTTTCTCTGTCAGTGGGTCGCGTAGATCCTCTACCTCTACCCGTCTCCCACTGGGTGGTAGGGCCAAACGGGTCTTGACTTCCCTAAGGGACCTGTTTCCCGAAAGTGTCGAATTTGACCCTTTAAGAACCCATTTGGTCCTGTTCAATCAGTGGGACCCACCTCGTCTGCAGGGTCGACTGGGACTACACTCGCGGAGGATAAGACTCGGTGTTAGTTCCTCGATGTCTCCTGGGACGGGGTGAAAGACGAGATATTTGAGAGACTAGGAACACAGTCGAGTTATCTTTGAGTGGGGGGATAGGTTCAGTGTCACCCCTAATTCCCAGTCTGAGTTAAACTAAATGTTGTCTAGTTTACCCCAAACTACCAGGAAGATACGGTTCTCGACAGACGACAGAGAAAGACAGAGACACAGTTCGGGAGGAGCGGAGACAGGACAGACGCGTAATCTGGTTTACTCTGGAGGATCTCCGAGTCCCGGTACCCGCTCCCCTCCCGGACTCGTGGGCCGAAGGGAGGATCGGGGCTTAGACCTGGGCCCTATAAACACAGGTTCTCCCTGACGGGAAAGATGGGGTAGGAGGTCCCGTTCCCCTTCGGGGGACGGGGGGGATCGTCGACCTCACCCCCTAAGTCGAGGGAGAGTCCTCGACCGACGAGTCGGGGAGGATCCCCGGAACGGACTGTTTGTGAGTCTATCCTCCCTTAAGGAACCGTCGAGAGTGAACGAGTCTATTGGCCGTTCAGGACTTCACGGTCGGGAGTCGTCCTTACTCGTCTTTAGTGAAGGTAAACAAAAGACTCTGAACCGGACTGTGAGTGGTCGGCGTCACCCCCCTGACGTGACAGTCCTCCGTAATTACGTGGTCGGTCTTAGGGGTCGAGACCCCTTCGGCGGGTGTGTCGACAGACAGGGAGTATCTTCAACGGTCTTGGGGGTGACAGGTCGGTTCCGGTCCGTCCCCTCTGTTGCTTGCCTGAGCTGGCGGTCTCAGGGTAGACCCTGTTACCGACACGTCAATTTATGTTTAAGGGTACAACAACAAGTCAGTGATTCAGCTCAGGCTGAGAAACACTGGGATACCTGACGTCGTGTGGTCCGAAAGGATAGGAAGTGATAAAGGGTCTCAAACGAGTTTGAGTACAGGTAACACAGTTACTATAGTAGGTTGGTAGAGTAGGAGATAAATCAAGTCAGCGAGTCAGTACAGGCTGAGGCGCTGGGGTACCTGAAGTCGCAAGGTCCGAAGGGATAGGTAGTGGTTGAGGACCTCGAATAAGTTTGAGTACAAGTAACTCAACCACTACGGTAGGTTGATAGAGTAGGAGACAGCAGGGGAAGAGGAGGACGGAAGTTAGAAAGGGTTGTAGTCCCAGAAAAGGTTACTCAGTAGAAAAACGTAGTCCACCGGTTTCATAACCTCGAAGTCGAACTCGTAGTTAGAAAGGTTACTTATAAGTCCCAACTAAAGGAAATCCTGACTGACAATGGGTACTTAGGGGCGGTTCTAAACGTTCCACCGTATTGGGACTACAGGGGATCCCGGTGACCGGGGAATACTACGTCTGGACCATCCGAACAGGCCACGGTCGGGTGGTGGGTGAGGTAGGGTTCGGAAACCCTCAAGAACCTCTAAGTACAAATAAGACGGAGGAGACTAAGACTAAGACTCGAAGCCGACGTTACAGGAGGAGAGACGTAAAACAACGAGAAGGGTCCTACAGAGGGGACATGACTGGGTCTTCACCTTTCTGGGAAAGGGGACTTGGGGTTCAGAGACGTATGTTGGTCCGTACCTTTAACCCACATTTCTAAAAAGACTTCTGAGTCCCCGTTATCTTTCTTGGTACATAGAGTGAGGTTTGACGGTTCTTTTACTTGTCACCTTAAATTTCACGAATTCTTCAGGGACTTTAGACAGGAGGGGAAGTCGAAGTCCAGGAGTACCGACGTCGGGAGAGAGTGGATACGGGTAGTGGTGGAGGACCAGGAAACAATATATCTGACTCTACAAGAGATCGGTAGGAAAAGGGAGTCGGAGGGGACCCCTCGGGGGTGGGAATTACAGGGTAGAAACGCAGAAGGGTTTGATTCTAACAAGGAAAGGATTCACTTTTACTTCTGCCAACACCACTTTACCGAGAAAAGAAGGAGATTTCATGGTAAGAAAAAAAAAAAAAAAATGATTAAAAGTTTTATAAATAAATAAATAAATCCACGTGGTTCAGAATCAACGTCGTACACCCTAGGTCCCTAACTTGGGTCAGGGGGACGTAACCCTCGTACCTCGGTGAGCTGGTGGTCCCTTCAGGGAATTTTATGGTAAGAAATCTCTACTCCTGTAAAGCCGACCGATTCTGTTCGATTCGTTGAATCAATTCCAGTGTGTCGTCTGTTCTTTGTCTCGACCCTAGGGTACCCCTAGACAGAAGTGTGTCTCAATGCAAAGGAGGACCCGACTGTGGACCGACTCCGAAATGAGACCTCCTTATTTCCCGTCGTCCTCCTTATCCACCTAGGACCTTCGTCAGACGTACTGGGTCCCTTGGACCCTCCCTTGTCCGTTAGGACTCTAGATCTCTCGACTGCCACCCACAGATCCGGTTCCGGTGGACCGGGTCAGGACCCCACTCCCCGACCGTGTCTTCCGGTCCGTACCGGGAGTTCGTTGTCCTAAGTCCCACCTCCTTAGTCCTCCTTCCTTTCGTTCGTCCGGACCCTCCCAACCGTCCCTCTGGAATTGAGAGGTGTTCGAAGAGTAGAGTCCCTAGGAAGTAGACGGACGTCCCTCCGCCCCTAGTTACTTTTATTTTTCTTTAACATTCGTGACACATAGAGTCTACTTTTCGTGGTGTCAGTCTCCTGGTCAGGGTCGGTCTGACAAGCGGGGACGTCCAGTGGTAACGAAACAGACCCTCTAAAGATACACCCACACTCCAACTGCCAAATTTCCCTTTTGTCGGCAAAGTACCTCGATAATACCCTAAAAGAGGCATCCTCGTCTGTTGGAGACGTGGAGGGACTTTACAAAACTGTCGGGCCCGTTTAGGAGTCCCTTTGGACCCCGGACTCGTACGGTTCCACTACGAATAGCGACCGAGAGGTCGGGGGTTACACCGGGGCCCTCGAGGAGGTGCGGCCGAGGGACGGTTGGGACGGCGGTGGGACGGGGACCCCTGGGTGTGTGTGGCGGGCCCATACTTAGTTCAAACAGGAGGTCCAGTCTACGCCCTTTTACCCTACTACTTAAGTAACGGTAGTGGTGCGACGGGTATTCAGTGTCGAGGTTTCCGGAAAAATTAAAGAAAAAGAAAACCTCAAAGGTTACTGCTTCTAAAGTAATAGGCTTCGTTATTAAAAATTGGTCTCGTTACGTTCAAAAGTGAGATGGACTTAATCCGGGTATACACTCTCCCTTCGGGTTCTCAATCACAGACCTCCTGTCTCAGCCCCCTCTCCCCGATCCGGAGGACCAAGAGTGGGACGGGTGTAGGAGAAGGAAAAAGAGAGGAGGGGAGGGTGGAGCAAGAGACGTAGAGACACAAAGAGGGGGTCCGTCATTGGGGACAAAGTCGTCGTCGGAATTCGGACCCGGCTGGAGGAGACAGGGGTGGCGGACGGACGAGAGGGGTTGGGGGGTGGGGTTCAGGTTTGAGGAAGGGGGTTGTGCGCTTCGACTTCTCTCTCTCTCGACGTACAGAATTGGAAAGAGGGGTGTTTTACTTAGAAGACGTAATCAAAGTTCACGTCGGTTTCCTGAAAAAGGAGGATTCACCTTTTGGTCAAAGTTTTGGTGACGTACTCTCTCCTATAGGGTCTCAGACCGACAGAGATCACGAGACCACACGGTGGAAGACGGTCCCGGGTGGACGGAGGAACAAGTTGAAGTACACCTCCGGTAGAAAAAGGTTTAGGTTTCAGACTACAGTATCCTTCGTATTGATTCTTAGATTTCTCCCTTTATACACTTGGAAGGTGGCGTCGAGTCGGGAGACGAGAGTCGGGAGGACCCTTTATCATGAAAGATAAATAAATAAACCGACGTGACCCGTAACCCAGAATCGACGTCGTAAACCTTAGAAAGCGACGTCGTATATCTGGAAGATCGACACCGCACACCCGGATCGACGAGCAACCGTGCACCCTAGAATCAAGGGACTAGTCCCTAGCTTAGACTCAAGGGGTGTGACGTTCCACCTAAGAAGTGGTGACCTGGTGGTCCCTTCAGGGGTTTCGTCATGAAAAGAAACCCCCAAAGAAGACCCCTCCGACTCTCGGGACGGTTCTTACCGAGTGGGACTCTAACCTATCCCCACAGGGACCGTGTAGGGGACGGGGTACCTCGGAGGGACGAGGTAGAAAGAACGGTAGTACCGGGACGTCCCTCTACGAAAGGAGGATTTCTTCACCATAAGTGGTCAGGTTCCTGTCCGGGTCCAGTATAGTGGGTAAACTGTTCGAGTTACACTTTGGCACAGTCTACTCACTCGATGTTTGACGTCCAGACATAAATAAATAAAAATAATAAAAATTTTTAAAATAAACAAAATTAACCTCCTATTAATGTTATAACATCACCAAAGACGGTATGTAACTGTACTTCCAGACGTAAATTTATGGTTGATAATAAATAACTTATGGTTGGTTCGCGTTTTCTATATTATTTACTTTTTCTACTTCAACTGCAAGAGTTCCTCGTTTACGTTTCGTACAGACTAGGACCTCAAAAGTTTAGTCTACTGGTTGGAGGTAAGGGTAGACCCATCTCATTTATGGTTCTTCCTCCGGGTCCGACCTTCCCCCAGAAGGGTCTCCTTCACCAAGAAACATTTTACTCCTTTCCCGGACAGTCCCTCCTCCTCCACGGTGGTCCCCGTATCATTGTTGGGACTCTTCAAGTCCTCTCACTGTTCCCCTCCTCGTTCCCTCACTGTTCCCTCACTGTTCCCCTCACAGGAGGACTTTCTCCACCCACTATAATCCCTCAATCCCCTGGGTCGGCAACTCGAACCCTCGGGTTCGGTTTACAGATCGAAGTTTATGAGGACGACACCCGGTGTCTCTTACACGGACTCCGGAAGAGACAAGGCGATCAAGAGTCGGTGGTCGTAATGTACACGATTGATAGGGAGTTTTGTGTCACTACCTGAAGGGACCCCCAGGTCGCTAATTCTGAGACGTGAGGGTTCCGGTCTCCACACCCAAGGTAGGGGCCAGTTCCTTGATTTCAGGGTGTACGGCTGGTGGCCGTGTCGTTCTTGGTTGTTGGTGTTTGTGTTTTGTCGGTCCACTGTCACCCGGGCCCCTGAGCCTCTCTCTTCGGCCGCCCCGCCCCCGACGGGAGTGACGGATTCTTGTCGCGACACGGGGGAAGGGGCCGGGGTAATACCCGGGTACAGGCTTAAGAAAGGGACTGTCGGAGGCGTCGGTGGAGGACAGTACTTAGACCTCAAGACCCACTCGTTGACCTCCATACTTGCTGCCGTATGCATGTGCGGTCCCACGTCACTCCAAACCTCCGTCACCCTCTTCAAAAGACTAATTTTTAAAGAATGTCACTTTAAGTGTATTGTATTTTACTCGGCAAAATTTCCCACGTCAGGTCACCGTAAATGACCTAAGTGTGAGAGGACGCAGGTAATGAAGATAGACAACAAGGTCTTGTTGTAAAGGTAGTGGGGCTTTCCTTTGGGACGTCGGAAATTCGTCAGTGGGGGACGGGGAGCGGGGGGTCGGGGGTCGGCAGTGACCAGACGAAAGACAGAGACACCTGGATGCATAAGACCTGCAAAGTATATTTCCATCAGGATGTTATGCACCCGAAATCACAGACCGAAGAAAGTGCCTCGCATTACAAAAACTCCAAGTAGGTACACCGTCGTGTACGGCCATGAAGTAGGGAAGAATTCCGACTAAGTATAGAGAAACATACATCTATGGTCTAAAACAGATAGGTAACAGATAACTTGTAAAAGGGGGTCGGAAACCGACGACACTTAATACGACGTACGGACATGTTCGTAAACAAACTCAGAGACGAAAGTTAAGAATTTATGGACCCTCACCTTAACAACCCAGTGTATCAGTAAGAAAAAAAATTACTTTTTTCAGTGAAGAACAACCAAACAAACAAACACGACCCAGAAACGACGACGTACCCAAAAGACATCAACCCCACGAGCCCCCGGGGGGAAACTACACCACGTGTCCGAAGAGTAACGCCACCGAAGAGAACAACACCTCGTGTCAGACATCCGTGTGCCCGAAGTCAACAACGCCGAGTACCCGAAAACGACGGGTGTCGCATACCTTAGAAGAGTCTGGTCCCTATCTTGGGTGCAGGGGACGTAACCGTCCGTCTAAGAATAGGTAGTATGGTGGTCCCGTCAGGTTGTTATTAAGATATAAATTGAGAAAAAAAACCGACACGGTACGTCGTACATTTGAGAATCAAGTGAGAGGTCCCTAACCTGGACACGGGTGACGAAACTTTCACGTCGTAGGATTGGTGACCCGGTGGTCCCTAGTGACACAGATTGAAAGACTTCCTCAGGACTTTACAAAAGGTGTCCCAGACGCAGTAAATACGCGGGTGGTACCTTTCCAAGACTCTTAGGAGTCCGCCTGCCATCTCCTCCTGAGGAGACCCCCAAAACGTACTATACGCTTTCTGACTCTGCCCCGAGGACGCGCTACAAGGGTCCTGAGGGTTCAAGGAACGGAAGTCACGGGTCTTGTCACACTCGAGTCTCCGGGGGGTCTCAGGTTCCACTCTTCCTTCGGAGGGACTGACTGCCCAAGTCCCTCCTATACACCCGAGTCACAGACGTCACTCCAGGGTCTCCGGTCCCCAAGGGAGATGGGGGAGGTCCGCCCTCCCACCACATCCTTCCGTCAGTACTATCTTCAAGACCCTGTGTCAAAACTCTGTACTGTCCCGGTGTCACTTGTAGGGGGGCCCGAAGAGGGACCCCGTCGTCAGACCCCTCGGCCTACGGAGACGTCTAGGGTAATGACCTCTGACCCGACGCTGTGCTTTACTACTTTGACATTTTGTACTCCCTTGTTCGACATTTAGTAAATAACCGTCGGACGAAAGGATGGTCGGTGCGGGCTAGGCTCCCGCTCCGACGTCGGCGACTCCCAAAAGATCGTCGGACCTGGTCTGAAAGGGAAGCCCTCGGTTCTAGGGCTGGACTCTTGACTTTGGAACGCACTCCTTTTATGGAGCCCCGCGTTGAGTAGGGTGGGTGGACGGTCCTCGTAGAGGACCGTCCCTCGGGTGGTCGAGGTCCGGAACTCTTTTGGGACGGGAAGGTGAGGACGTGCACACTGCACTACTGCGACCCGAGGTACCGGAGGGTCCGGGGGGTCGGACAAGGTCTACACAGAACCTAAGTGTCCTAAAGGGTGTCAGAACCGAGAGGAGTGAACCAGGGTCCTTCCTTTAACCTTTTACCTCTCTTCACTGACTACCCAAGTCCCTCCTGTACACCCGGGTCACAGACATTACTCCAGGGTCCGGTCCCCCAGGGAGATGGGGGAGGTCTAAACCGACTCGGTCTACCCCTTTTCCGGTGGACATTTACGCATTCAGACACGTGTTGTGTGTAAAGGAGTTTACACACGACTTCCCTTCCGAGGGACCTTCTGTATGAGCCTAATTTTTAGAGGATCCTCCTGAAGGGACCACAGACGGACGGTTACGTCCTCTGTGTCCAAAATTAGAGACCAGGTCTTTCTAGGGTGTACGGGACCTCGTTGAGTTGACGACAAGTTCACGTTGAACTTGACGTTGACGTTGAGCTCTCGGGTCCTCGGAGTTGACGACTCGGGCACTCGGTGTCGACGACTTCGGCCCGAGGGATCTCGGACACGAGGTGTTGTTCTCTTCGGTGGTGTTACTCTTCGGACGCGTGGCGCCGATCTGTCATCGGGGGTAACAAGTGTTGATCTCCTTTGACCCCACGTCCTTGCTTCTAGGTCGTGTCGGCTTTTATTTATTTAAAAATTTTTAGTTGGTTCTTCCTCTCCTTTACTACCCGACTGATGAAAGTCTTTCTTGAGGGGAGGGGGAGATGGGTCGGATCCTACCGAAATGTACCAAACGAAGTTCGCCCTAACTACAGGTGTGAGTGCGTCGTCGGACACACAGGAGACTCCGTCTCTAATTACACATATCGTAACGAAGTCGATACACGTGAAAGAATCAGGACGATCCTCGACAGGGGAAGGTGGGTCGAACCGAACCGGTGGTTTCGTCGAGACTCGACCTCACGGGGTGACCCCCAGTCCTTCTCTGACTCCACCCTTGACCCCGAAGAACCGGGGTCATTACTTGGTTTTGGGTACACGGGAGGTTGTTCGGGAGAGTCGAGACCCGGAGTTAAGGCAGGAGAGATGTCACTGTGCTCGGAAACACTAGAGACTCAGTGAGTCCCTAACTTGAGTCCAGAGGACGTAACGTCCGTCTAAGAAATGGAGACTTTCCTTGTTTCTCTTCGAGTCGTTCTGATCCTCTGGTTAGTGGACTCTGCACTGTTTCCCTCACGTTTGGGACGAGTGTGGGATTAGAACAGTCTCTGGGGTGGAAACTGGGTCCAATATTTTTGGGAGTAGTTCAAGAGACCCCTACTCTGTGTGACAAAAACCCCCCGTCTTCGGACCACACAGAGGGAAACGAACCGTTTCGTTATTTCGATAGGAAAAGATGAAGTGGGTTTTGAGACAGAGGTCCTGAACTAAACCGTGGCCACATGTCTCCGACTTGCAAGTCCTCGTGATGGTGGTCGTCGGACACGTCCAGGAGGGTGTGAGACGCCAGGAATCCTTCGACGTCCTAGCACGGCTCCAGTTCTCGGACGTGGATCGACTGGTTACCGAACCGAAGTCAGAGGTCGAGACGACACGTGGTCGAGACACTTGAACGGGTCCGTGGACGGGCCCGAAGGACTCGGGGTTCAGGTGGTAGACTTAACAGAACTCCCAACTTAGAGACATGTCGTGAGTTTTATCGTGACCAGTCTTTATTCGTGGTCCGTTCGTACACGATTATAATAAATACTACTTAGGAGTGTCTTTCTTGAAAAAGGTTGAATGTTTTTATTATATACACAACACTCACGAGTCAACGAGTTGACATAGGTTGAGAAACGTTGGGTCACATGACATTGGGTGGTCCGAGGAGACAGGTACCCTAAAGGGTCCGTGTTTAGGACCTTACCCAACGGTAAAGGAGGAGGTCCCCTAGAAGGGGTGGGTCCCTAGTTTGGATACAGAGGACGAAATGTTGACTCGGTGGACCCTTCGATGTTTTTTATTTTAGATGATCTATATTTTTTCTTTGTTTACTTGGAACGTTTTAGACTCTTTCTCTTTTTCTCTTTGGAGTAAGAGATGTCAGGGTTGTAGGTTTCTCTTCAGATAATTGACGGACCACTCCTGTGACTTTAAGGTGTGTACAGGTAAGAGGAGACGGGTTTTTTAACAGAGTTCGATAAGTATGACAAGTGTCAGACAGGTTATTTTGAATTGTGACACTGTTTTTATAACCAGTATACGTAAGATAGTAAATAGAATCTCCGATGTACACAAAGTAAGAAACTTCCTAGGGAATAGTACTTTGCAAATATCCTAAACCTTAAAAAGTACGTAGATAAGAGGACGCTACTTATAGGAGGGACAGGGGCTAATACAGGAGACTTGTTTGAGAATCTTCACCTGTACGGTCCACGTCTCCCGTCCGGGTCACAATCCCAACAAACAAGTCTATAACGAAGGGTTAACCGAGTCACCATTTCTTAGGAGGACGGTCACGTTCTTTGTGTCCAAGTTAGGGACTCAACCCTGCTAGGGTACCTCTTCCCTTACCGTTGCGTGAGGGTCATAAGAATGGACCTTTTAAGATACCTGTCTCCTTGGACCGCCCGATGTCAGGTACCCCGGCGTTTTCCAGCTTCCACTGATTCGTTGATTCGCGCGTGTGTGTGTCTCCAAGTCTACAAGGACCTGACTGGACCTATCTTACTCACAGGGATCTTCCGTGTCCTCGTCTCCCTGTTTATATACGGGAGGGTACAGAAGTACCCGGTGTCCCTACCGGATCTTAGGAAGGACCTCTCGTTACCACAACCCGAATTCTCGGACCTATGGGAGGCGTACATAGGAGACCTACACCGGAGGGGGCAGAGAGGGTCCTTCATTCGTTTTCGGTTCAGGGGAGGTTTCGGGGTCCTCGGAAGGTGGACGGACACTGACGACTACACGGGTCCAAAGGTGGACTGGGAGGTCGTCGGATGTGTGGTCCGCAAGGGTGAGACATTGTCCATTGGGGTTTAGGTGAACGGGTCGAAACTACAGGTCGAGGGTGGACCTGGAAGTGGAGACGGACCGGCAGGGTCTCTTCCCACGTAGCAGAACCCAGATTGGACTATTGGACTGGAGGAACAGAAGGGGAGCCCGACGAGGATGACCGACACATTTGACTCCGGGTCTGTAACCTCAGACCATCGGACCTAAACTGGGGACCGAGACGGTAAAAGGTCGGTCTGCTACCACCCTTTCACTGAAGGTCCCTACGAGTCGACGACTTATCCCCACCAGTAGGACCGGAGAGTCCCGACACTCCTAAGTTCCTTCACTGAAGTCTAGGACTGTGTCTCAGTTACGAATTATGTACCGTTACCCTCGTTCCAAATAATAATAAAAACAGGAATGATGGGTTCCGACCTTAACCTTTGGAGGACCAGTGAGTAGGAGAAGGATCCCGGAGACTAGGAGGTGTGTGGACCCTTCATTTGGAGTCTTTCTCGGGACGACGGGTCGAGGCACGTACACGTAAGTCTCACGATGGACGAATGTGTGTGTGTGTGTGTGTGTGCGTGTGTGTGTGGTCTACGGACCTTTCGACGAACTCCCTCTTCATCCGGCCAGGGCCGAGATTATTCGACACACTGAGCGTCTAGTGAAGGAGGCGAAGGAGAGAGACCTCGGAGGAAGGGGTAAACATTTCAATAGAGGGGCCCGAGACCGTCGTCGGACCTTTACGACACTGAGGGGTAGGGAAGTGACCGAGGGTCGGGGTCCCTTGTGCCCTTGGACCAGGGTAGTGAGTCCGTCCGTCTAAGACTCGTCCTCACCTGCTCTACTTGTCGACGTCTCTATTAAGGAGGAAAATAGAGAATTTGGTAGTTGGAATGGGCTCTAAAGACCTGATGACAGGGAACCGACCGAGCCTTTAAATAATCGAGATGGTTATAAAAGAAAGCATCAAGACATTTCGTTCGAGTTTGAGCCGCTCGTGACGGATACGTTTCTGGAATTTGGTGTACAAATAAAAGGATTCGATATTTTTCAAATATCGCCCTCGACCTGAGGAACAAGCTGTGGTCCGAGTCTTAGCGATGACGTAAGGTGTCCTTCTGTCTCCCGAGACACAGTCGGGCCCCCGCTGCCATTCCCCACCTTCTTCCGACAGGTCGGAGGCACCTTTCGTGTGTCCCTCACCCCGTCCTGCTCCCTCAACGTTTGAGCACCCCACCTCCCCCGGCCCCCTCTTTCCTACCCCCTCCTACCTCACACCTGGTCGCACGTCGCTCGACTGTGCCAGTCTGACGTCTTCCACACAAAAGAGGGTCACAGAAGGAGGACAGGTCCGTCGAAACCCCAGTGACACAGTCGTCTTGTACCCCGATTCGGAACCGTCTTCGGGAGGAAGACTGTGTCAGGGAAATAGGATCTTATACTTCAACCTCAACGAACTGAGATCTAATTTGATGGTTCTCAACTGTGGAAACGAATCAACGAGAGATCGACCGTGACTGGAGTCGGGTAGACAGGTGAGTCGAGGTGGGTCGGGTCACGAAGAACTCTTAGTCTGAACCAATGGTCCTCGGTACGACTCGGTACCCCAAAAACAGGTGTCGAACCTAAAGACCCTAGGAACTATTCTTGACTCGGAACCTCTTAACTCATAAAGGTGAACCGTTCGTCCGAACCCAAGAGGGTGACCACGGACCTCTAAGGTGACCTGTAGACTTCACCGAGAACCTGGGTTCATCGGCATTGTGGAGGAAGACTCTGTGACATTCTGAAAACCTCAAACCCAGGAACCAGGGAGACCCCGTAGAGCCCTAGACGAAATAGGACCGACGTAGTCTCCTCCTTCCTTCGTCTCTACTACCCTTCCGAGGGTGAGGAGTGAGGTCGGTGGGTCTAAACTCGTGAACTACCTCCGCCCCCGTCCTGGTCCACTGGTTCAAGAGAAGGTTGGGACGTTAGGTCGTTAAGTATCCTTTTCTTCCTTTGACGGTAAAAGAGTCTCATTCCGAAGAGTTGGAAGAGTCTACGTTGCGAAGAAGGGATAATGTTTGTAAAGTATTACAAGGAAATGACGGGGTTTTCCCTTCCTTTTCCATCAACATAGATGTGTGTTTTAACGTTTTCCAGTCGTAGAGATGACACTTTCTTTCTTTCTTTCTTTCGTTAAATACTGTTTAGTTACACCCAACGGTGTACGCTTACGGGTCCGCTCTGATAGGACCTTCGGGTCTACCTTGTGCCGCCGTGAGCACGGACCAGGGAGTTTGGGGGTGGTGTGACTCGGTCCATGTTATGACCACGTGCCCATACGCTCACCCAACAGGACCCCAAGTTTTAGAGGGTCGACGTAAAGATAGTCCCTGTTTAAAATTAATTAGGATTTGTAACGACTTTATGTTAGAATCCATGACCAGTGTAAGGACTTTTTGTAAATTACACGAGACTTCGGTACGTTTTTATTAAAGAACCCAAGACCTTATTCTACTCTTTTCGTCCCAAAAGTGGAGGTCCTTAGTGACAGGTTCGACCTACGAACTGTCAGCACGTCCGGTTCCTGGTTAAGTAAGATACCCCGTCAGAGTCCTTACCGTCCGCGGTCTGTAAGACACCGGTGGTGGACGATTCACGGTCAGTACTTGGGGACCGACCGTCTTGGTGGGACAAGTCTTACCGGTTTCATTCTGTTGGGACCACTAGATTGCCATTTCTTAGGTGGACGGTAGCGTCTCCTGTGTCCAAGCTAGGGTTCAAGCTGGGGACCAGGTCCTTCTAGGGTGCACGGTACCTCGTTGATTTGGACACGTGGTCGCGGCGTTCACGCCTTTGAACGTGAGGGATCTCGGGCACGAGGCTTCACTCTCTCCGGAGACGGTACTCTTCGGACTCGTGGTGTTGATCTCTCATCGGGGTCAGCGGTGTTGAGTTCTTTCGGGTGTGTATCGTTACTTCTGGGTCACATCGGTTTTTAGTTAATTTTTTATTAAAGAAAAATTTTTTCGTTGTTCGGAAACTCCAACCGACGTGATTGGATATCAGAGACATAATTTTTTTTTTTTTTTTTCTTATCGACTTCAGAGAAGAAACAGGAACTGAAACCCTCCGTTCCTCCATCCCTGTGACCCGTAGTGTTCCAATTCCTGGGTACCCTGAACGGTCCTGTAGTGATACTAAAAGACTTTGTCTGTATCACCATGGACTAGCACAGGGACGGGGGTGGAAACAGAGAGTCCACCAGGAGGTGGAGACGGGGTCGGGGTTGTGGGGTTGTAGAGTACAGAGGACATCGACATCTGGTTAAATATTTGGTCCGACTGACGTCCTCACTGGAAGAAAACATACCCTGCGGAAGTCTTCTTTAACCTGTGGGAGAAAAACCTAATCTGTCAGGAACCTCCACATTATCTGTCGTATCACTAATATCAATTATTATGATATAACACATAAACTTTCAACGATTCTCTAGTCTAGAATTTTAAAGAATGAGTGTTCCTTTTGTCAAAACGTACATAATTATACACAAACTACCTACAACTGATCTGAATGACACCGTTAGTAAAGTTTACTAGGTATGTTTATACTTTAATAGTATAATACGTGGACTTTGATTATATGACACAGTTAATATAGAGTTAATTTTTTTCTTTTTCTTACGATTTGAAGGTAAACTCCACTCTTTTACTTTTTTTACAAAAAAAGAAGAATAGGTTTTTGACCTCCGGGGACCTTTAGAATTGACGTCCAATTCTTCTGGACACGACCTCTTCGTAGGGACAACCTCTCTTAGGATCTTCGAACGGGCCAACTCCGATTTCCTTTTCTAGATTGTATACACTCGGGTGGAAGGTCAGTGCGACTACCACACCGTCCATTTACAGGAGGGGTAATGGGACTCAGGTAGAAACCAGTAACCTATTTGAGTTCGGTCCTACTTTCTGTACCTGTTCTTAAATATCCCAAGTGTGTGAGGCGCGAGACGACAGGGAACAAGGGGTGGGGGAAGACACTCAAAACTGGAGGTTCACGAGGCCTCTTGTAGTGGAAGGCCCAGTGTACCAGTAAAGGCCCTTAGGGAGTGACATCTCCTCCACTTCCCAACGAGAAGACTTCCTGTCTGGTACCTATGGAGCGGTGACACCCTTTACTTCGGTTCTGGTCCTTCCCGGAAAGTTTCGAAGTTTTCAGTTGGTGAGTCAGGAGGGTTGGTGTAGAACTTCGTAAAAATGATAGTTCTTCCTAGACGTACGTTTAAAGTCTAGGACGGAAACGTTCCTCACAACCTTGACACCGTACTTTCCTTTAGGTCTCTCTGTCCCATTACCCACACCTACTGACGATTACCCTGGGAGTTCAGGGACCCGACAGTCGGGACAGAGGAAATTCGTGCTACCTCAAGTTCAAATCGGTCCACCTCCACACGAGACTAAACGACTAAACCCAACCCCCACCCCTCCACCCCTCTTTCATTTCTTCTCCTTTTCGGATTTAGTGAGTAGAAAACCTCAGAAACAAAAAATCTTTTTTTAATTATTAAATTGGTAAGTACATAAGTCACTCCCGTTAAAAGTTTGTGATCCGACACCCTGTCATATTTGTTAAAAGGAGTATATCATTTTTAATAAAGAAACACGAGGCAAGGTGTGTGAGACATAAACCCTTCTTTCTCACTGCAACAAACACTTGTCCTCCTATAAGGAAATGTTGAACGATGACAAGACAAAAAAAAAAAAAATTATCTAAAAAGGAGGAGTGCTACTTCATAGAGTTCTACTTTATAATTGGACTTTTAACAGTATCCTTATGTGGACCTTATCAACTGAAGTGTCAAACCCTCAGTTTTATGTTGGTGGGGAGGTTCTCACAGAGGTTCCGTCACGAACTCTGACTTCGTACAATTCAGACGGAGAGTTCGGGGAGGGAGAGAGTGGAGGGACGGGACATACGGTTCCTTTGAGGTCATACAGTCAGACCGACGAGGGTATCGGTGTAGGATCGATACGTCCCTAACTCTCTGAGGGACACTACACCGGTGACGGAAGCACGTCCTTCGTGACACCGACAATTACTCCCAGGACTCGGGACAAGTGTCGGAGAGGTGACCAAAATTAAGACCTCCGATGTGTGAGGGCACAGGGACCTAATATCGGACCCCAAATTCAGGTAGGACTGATTACAGGTGTTGAACTGTAGAGACGTATCTCCCTGACTCCAAAGGAAGACCAAAGTGGGTCGTTCGAGGACTTAAGGAATACGTTTAAAAGAGTGTAGTAGGACCATTTAAAATTCAGTATCCGTTCGACGGTCCCGTTAGTCGGACGATGTCTACCACACAGGTATAGAAACTGATGTATTGTTCGATGGGGTACAAAATCACCGAATTTTGTTCTTCGTGACTAAACGAAGACTGAGATGTCAAGTCTTCGACGCGACTTCGACTTATTTAGTACTTTCAAAGTAAGTGCACGGCCTGGGAAGTCCGTGACATCGACCTTTTCGGGGTCCCGACTTCCTTGGAAAGAGAGACTACCCGTCAAATGTACTCACCAGGTCTCAAAGTCCTGTCGTCTGCGACAGTCCGACGAACTTCGGAGTCGAGTCTTCAGGGCCTTACAGTGAAGGTGTCCAGTCGGGTCTAAGTTCTCTCTTTCTTATCTGGGAGGGAGAATGGTGACTGTCCGAAGGGACCACCGAGTCACCATTTCTTAGGAGGACGTCACGTTCTCTAAGTCCTCTACACCCAAGCTAGGGACCCAGCCCTTCTAGGGAACCTCCTCCCGTACCGTTGGGTGAGGTCATAAGAACGGACCTCTTAGGGTACCTGTCTCCTCGGGTCACCCGATGTCAGGTACCCCAACGTTTCTCAACCTGTACTGACTTCTCGGACTCGTGCACACAAGTGACGGGTAGGTACACCTTTCTCAACAATAACAAACATAAACATCTGTTAGATGGGGTTAGTCTTATTTAGAGAAAAATTTTTCTTTATGTCTCTCCTTTCTTTAGATTATAGGTTTATAAACGTGCAAAACCGAAATTATAGGAGCTTGATTACGCGAAGTCCTGGTAAAGACTACTAATATTAGAATATTCTGGGGTGCACGTGGGGTCCTGGTCTAAGCAAGTATTGAGTCTGTGTGTCGGTATGAAACATCAGTAAAAAGTTGACTTTTAAAGTTTCGAGAACATTTTGTTGATGTATAATTTTTATGACCATAATCACAAAAGAATATGTTAAATTGTCAAAAAATTTTTTCTTATTCAGAGTGGGGACCTGTTGTAAGATCTTTACTGTTAATGTGGGGTTTGACCGTCCTAGGTACTATCGTACTCTCCTCCTAGACTCCCGACGAGGGCCCACACCCACTCCCACCCTGTGTCCTCGTCGACACCCCGTCCTCTCTGGGACTTCCCTTTCCGACCTTGGGTACCCCAACGTTTCTCGGTCTGTGCTGACTCGTTGTATACATACATACATACATATTCATCAATTTTCTTTGGACTAAAAACAGTCATCTATTAAGTCCGACTAGTTTCCGTCCTCCCCGGTCTCTGGGAGGTTGTGGAAGGTTTATTCCTGGTGTCGTTCCGCCCTTTACGGCCGGTCCTCTCATACACCGTCCACCTAAAGACCGGTCAGCCAGACACTAACCGTCTCGTACCGATCAAATGTCACACAAGACAGTAGTGAATAAAGTATGCCATCTATCTTTAGGTGGAGTATTCGACTATCGAGTCCGACATTCACATACCATAAAAATAAATGGGTGTTGGTATTACCGTTGGGTGAGGTCATAGGAACGGACCTCTTAGGGCACCTGTCTCCTCGGACCGTCCGATGTCAGGCACCCAAGCGTTTCTCAGCCTGTACTGACTCGCTGATTGTAAGGTGAGGCGGCAAATAGTCCTGTGTGTCTCCACCGGAGTCCTCGTTAACCCTTAGAAAACCCACAACACTGGTGTCCCTTGTGGACTTCCCTGTGTCGGGTCCTCTGTTCCGCCGAGGACCCCTGGTTACACTGGGTCAATTGTTTTGTGGACGCCCTCAGTCTCCCTTCGGTGCCAAGACTTACTCGTACTCGAACTTTAGACACTGAGACCAAACAGTGGTCACTTTATGTGTGGCTGAGTGAAGGCCCTGGACTCTTCTATCTTCCGATTTCCGTTTGTCTTCTACATAGTGGTTGTTTTAGACCTCCGTCGTATCACTCCCCCTCGGAAGCTACCAGAGTGTCCTCTCCCTTGGCGACGGGACATCCCGTACCCGACACAGACACCCCTGTTGAGGGTCTTTGTGAATCCTCCCCCAGGAAGGACTGTTTGTCCACTCACGGTCATCTTGACCCAAGAATGGAAAGTAACCGGAAGGGGAGAGACACGAATGTCGGACCCCCTGTGTCCTTAGGGACCCCTCTTCTTAATCGGGACCCTTGTACTATATTTATTTTGGTGTCGTGTAAGTAAATGATTAACGACAAGACGACCCCTGGATTTAGAGACAAGTCAAAAACTCTATTGGGTTTTTCTTTCAAACTTTTGAGAGAGAACTCAGTAACTGAATGGTTCCTTGATTCCCTAGGATCCTTCTGGTCGTAGGTGGGAGGACTTCTGTTCCTTTGCCGCCTCCAGTCTCGTCTGGCCTCCTTGAGCCGTCCATACGGAGGACGGAAGTGCACGACGTACTACTGAATCTTTGAGTGAATTGGAGAGACCAAGTTTCATCAACCCTTTTATACAGATCTTCGTTAAAAAAAAAATCACGTACTACGGTTGTAAAGGATAGTTAAGTCGTCAAAAGTGTATCGCACTCCAACCTTCAAGTTAATGTAGATACCTGTACTTACATCTCGTTTGTAGACGACTTGAAAGTCCAATCCTGGACCAAGACGACGTCCAGGAAGGTCTACGGACACCCAAACCCTCATTTCGAAAATACGACGTCTATATATATTTTCCGTTTTGGCTTTGACGGAGACGGTACCAGGAAGGTATCGGCACCTGTGCTATAAGACTGTGGAGCTTCCGACGGCACAAAGTTCTACGGTTCCTCGGTACTAAAAGTTCCTTGAAAGACTACGTTTCGGTCGTCCGAGACGTCTGTTCGGTTGGAGAGAGAGATCTCGTAGCGAAACGGAAGAAGAACCCGTGTGAGGCCACTCGTCGTCTCTTTCTCCTAGTTTTTAGGATACAAGTCCGAAATTCGACTTGTTTTGACACCCGGGGGCTTGGGCGGGTTCGACGAGGGAAGTCGACTTTCGGTTTGGTTTGGGCTTTCGATCAAACGTCTCAAACGGGCGATTGGTTTGGTTTCTAAAAGGTCGTCGGGTCGCTTGGATGAGACTTTTTTTCTTTTATTAACCTGGACAGATTTAAAAAAATTTACTTTTATTTTTTGGACTTGACCTTGTTTTTGTTTCGGATTTTCACGAGAGGTTTAGCCTGCCAATAAAACGAACCAAGTCCATAGACCATTCATATTCCAGTCTCAGACACAATTTGACCTCTTAAGTCGGTCTCTTTCGGATAAAGAATCTTATCCTCGACAGAAAGTCCCGTAATCCTACTAAAATAAGTAAGTCGGGAGGATTACAGATACTCTACCCAAGGTGAAAACAGGGGTAGAATACCTTCTCCTTTGACCCTACGCCCCTCCACTGTCTACTTAAGCGGGCACTGAACAACTCGGCGGCCTCGACCTAGACTGTCGAGTCGCACGGAGGGAGGTACTGTCCCCGCCTGACCCTTCGACGTATTCAGCCTGTCCCGTTCTCCGAAGAGTCGCCTTTGTAACCGTGACTCCTGCGAAAGTAGTATACACCTTATACTTTACTATAAAAATAATGGGTGAGTAACTACACCCGAAAATTTACTCCGTCGAGTCCTTTATCGTCGAATATTAAAACATCGTGTACAAATTTGTCTAAACCGTGGAACCTTCTGGGGAGTCGAGGGTACTCGTTCCGGGGTCCGGGGTGAGGCCTCGAGGACCTTTGAAGCTCCCACGACGGAAGGAGACGAGTAGCGGGAGGGGACGACGTAGAGACCGAGAGTAACGGAGGGACGTGGACGAAGAGACATTCCTCCGAATTCCTCCGAACCAAAATAAATCCCGAGGACGAGTCATCGCAGATCAAGAAACTCTGGGGCACCTGATATCGGGTGGTCCGAAGAGACAGGTACCCTAAGAAGTCCGTTCTTATACTCATCCAACGACAAAGAAGAAGGTCCCCTAGAGGGGTTGGGTCCCTAGTTTGGAACAGAGAACGTAACGTCCACCAAAGAAATGACGACTCGGTAGTCCTTTCGGGTTCCGCCGGATCACAAACGAAACCCGTTACGAGAACTCTTGACGGACCGAGACAGGTCGTCAGAGACCCAGGTAAGACCTGGGTACCTCGGGGAGGGTCCCCCGTCAAGTCCTCTCCACGGATTTGGAAACCGGTCCATCTCGGAGGTTATTATGGGTAGGGACTCCTTTAGTTTCGTACACGGTCTGAGAGAGTGGAGGTTCCAGTGTGTGTGGGGACCCACCAACTATTGTTCATACGAAATAATTGGAATTTCTTCCTCTCTCCTAAGGAACCTCTCCATCCACCAATTCCCACTCGTCTTAGTAAGGACACGTACTCTAGTCTGGAGGTCTTTGTGGACTCACTCCTCCCATTCCAGGAGGTGAGTGTATTTATCCCCGAACCTTGGTAGCTTGTAACCTGTAATTACAACCGTCTACATATAACCACTCAAACCCGATTTAACACTGCTAATCTGGGTTTGTCACGAAGTAACCACCGAGTCCACCGTTTCCTAGAAGCACGTCACGTCCTCTGGCCCAAGTTAGGAACCTCTTCCCTTACAGATGGGTGAGGTCATAAGAACGGATCTCTTAAGATACCTGTCTCGTCGGACCGTCCGGTGTCAGGTATCCCAGTGTTTCTCAGTCTGCACTGATTCACTGATTGTGTGTGACAGAGTCCCGAAGGGGTCCCCGATTCTTCCATTTCTTAGACGGACGTTACACCCTCCGGACTCAAGATAGGGACCCAGTCCTTTCAGGGGCCCTCTTTCTTTACCGTTGGGTCAGATCATAACGGACCTCTTGAAGTACCTGTCTCCTCGGACCACCCGATATCAGGTACCCCAACGTTTCTCAGTCTGTACTGACTCACTGATTGTGAAGGAAGTGTATATGACAGAGTTGTTTTATGTTCGAATAAAGAAAAAAATTTACTTTTAAGAAAGAGGAATTTAAACTGAGTAGTAACGAAATAAATAAATAACCGGTGAACCGTACACCCTAGAACGGATCTAACTTGGTATGGGAGACGTTACCTTCGAGCTTCAGAATTGACGACTTGGTGGTCCGTTCAGAGGTGCGACTAAAGAACTAGTGTATTTATGTTGACAAGTCTTTCCGTCACACTAAGAGAAGGTACAAGAAGTCCCCGGGTCCCAGGAAGACAGAGTATCTTCCTCTTTTGATACCACTTAGTATGTACCCTCTGAAATGCTAGTCCGGACCTTCACACTCCGGAGTGAAGGAGACTTGACGTACCCGATTTTGAGTTGGTTCACTGTGTGGAAGGGATACTCCGTTCGACCCTTTACCCGGATCAACACTGGACCTTCTTCCTCTCTTTCTGAAACGACTCGTCGATGTAGAACGACTCTGGAGGACGTTGGTAAACCTTCAACGAAATATTTCTTAGTTCCCTTTTGTTTTCCTCTAGTTCTCTCTTTCTCCGAATTTTTAGTAATGACTGGTGTTACTTGATTTGTTTACACTTTAATGTCCAATTTTATTGATCGGATTAGCTTTCTTAGGTAGATTAGAGAGGACTCTTTCATCAGGATTTAGAAAGTACGTTTTAAACAATTAGTGACACATTACCACACACTATTAACTGATACTCTCTATTTAAGTGATAGTATCCCCTTTCTATTTGACTTAGATGGGGAAATTAGTACTATAAGAACCACTGTCATTGTAAAAAATCCCATTTACTTTTTTTTTATCCTGTCTTTCAAAATATGCGTCATATTACCGACGACATATTATGATACCTTTTTTTTACGACGTGTCTCTTTTCCACTCTTATTTACGTAGTTTTACTTTCTGTTTTACCAAAAGAAATCAAAAACACATAAATAAATAAACGTCGTACGTCCTAGAAGTCAAAGTCGTATATCTTAGATTAAGGGGTTGGTCTCTGACTTGGGTCCGGGAGACGTAAGTCTCACACCAGAGAATCGGGGACTTGGTGTTCCCTTCAGGGTCTTCAGACCTATTCCCGAGATCCTCTAAACAAGGGGTTTCTACAATCAAAAGACATCACAAATTTTCACAGGTTCCCTCACACATAACAAAATATTACCCCTCGCCAGTATCTCCTTTCTCAGTTTACGGGACAACCGAGGGACGAGGAGTAGACAGGATCCAGTCGGAAGGAGGGCAGGAAAGAGGGGAAGTACGAGGTCTCCCAACTAGGTCTAACCTGTTGTACCAGGACAAGGGGGCCCACGTCGCCTCACATGTACGAAGGGTTAAGTGAATGGTCACTGGTCGGTCCCAGGGTCCTGGACTAGTAGGTGATAGCCCTTCTCGTCTCTTCGGGAGTGAGTGTTCTGGTGGTACCGTCCCCAAGGACCTGATCCTCCCAGGCCCCAATGTCAACGAAGGCAACACTCATGAACAAGTGGTCGGGGTCGGGACGAGAGTGGTCGGGGAGAAGTCGTTACGTCAGGAGTGGTCCCCGTCGTCCATTACATACACAGTACTCAACTACAACACACAGGTACGTATACCCACACGTATGTTTGTGTAGGAACACGATTCTTCATAGTTTTTGATTTGTCTTTAATTCTAGTTGTCGGTCTTTTGAAAGGATAAAAGATGAGATTAATCACCGACTGAAGGTAGTTCCAGAACCCTGAAACCTAGTAATAATAAACGCTACTTGTTTATCCTCTTTAGGAAATTCGACTCTGAGTTTTCTTCACCCTTCTTGGTCACTACACACAGACTCTCCCGAAGCCTACCTTCCTCTCCCCACATCGACCCAGGGTCCCTTCGGTCCCACTTCGTGTCTCCCCTTGAGAAGGGTCGTCTTCGATCCAGTATGCTCCAAATTGGTAGTGTCACTCTTCAAACCTAAATTAAGATTGATGTTGCCCTTCGGCAATTCGTTAAAACACGTCTCTTTACGTATTTTACGTAGTACTAGACTTAATACAAAACTCTTCTCTTCGTCGGGGACCCCGTCGACACACCGTCTTTCCGTCCGTTTTGTCGTCCACCTCTACCACCTCCGGTAGAACCTCCCCTAGCTCCAACGGGTCCGTCTTCTACGACCACTGGACCTCCTAAGTTCTTGGGACCCCCAGACCCTCAATGTGAAGACCCCGAAGGGACTATCTGACCTAGACTCCTTACTCGTTCTCCCTTGTTAGTTCCTCCTTAGACTCCCTGAAGGAACCTTCAAGTCACCAATTCTTAGGTGGAAGGTTACGTCCTCTCCATCCAAGTTAGGGACCAACCCCTTGACTCTAGAGTATACCTTTCTCCGTTGATTCGAGAACCTGACGTTGATGACTCGGGTTCGTGACTTTGTTTCCGGATCACGTCGGTTTTTTTACTTTGTTTTATTTCATATACTCTCTTACACGTATCCAATACTGTTTTATTTTTTTCTTTTGAGAATCTATTTTTCCATTCTGTCATCGTCTTTCATCTCGGGGTCAAGTCTACACAAGTCACACTTAGTTAGTTAACTACTTATGAAGACTGTAAGATCCTTCCTGGTGTCAACCCGGATACGTCCTCGCAGATTTTAAAAGTCATCTTGCAATTGAAGTCCTGTCTAAGACTCACTAGGAGATCCGTGAAAGGTAAGACGGTAGGAAAGGTTTTGTAGTGTAGGGTTTGACCTTTCGTCCGAAGAGGAGACTACTTCCACCGTACCACCGTCATCAGTGTCTGAACCCACCTAAACCCTCTCTGAGTGGGACTTATCAGTGACTTTCCTGCGTGGTTATGAAACCGGTGCACTACGTTTCTCGACTGAGTACCTTTCTGGGACTACGACCCTTTCTAACTCCCGTCCTCTTTCCCTACTGTCTTACTCTACCCACCTACCGTAGTGACTGAATTACTTGTACTCAAACTCGTTTGAGGCCCTCTACCACTTCCTGTCCCTTCGGACCGTACGACGTCAGGTACCCCCGTGTCTCAACCTATGCTGACTCATGATTTGTTGTGGGACCTCCTTACCTCTGGGTTCTCCCATTATCGAAGAGAACTCCTATACCCTGGTCGTGCCGGGGCGAACGTCCTTCCCACTCCCGACCGGGTCCCTGGTGACGACCCGGCTCAGTAACAGAGGTTGAGGTGAGGGTCAAAACTCGGGTTGTTTTGGGGTTTACGTAAACCCGGGGTTTGAGGGAAGGAAGACGTACCTTCAGGTATGTATAAAGTCCCTTTAGACATTGGCTAAACACTCGTTAGACGGACGGGACCTCGTTGAAACAGTGTTTTATATCATAAAAGCGTAAGAACGACTTTGGTGACTACGCAGGCGGGGGCGGGGACGGGGGGTCGTGAGGGTTAGGGTGGTTAGTGCCAGAGAAAGGTGTGTACATTACGACGTCTAGCCTACGGTTTGAGTCGTTGACCGATAGAGGTTTTACTAAAGGTAGAGGGTCCCCCGGTACACGACGCCCCCGCAACAATCCTCTTCCATATGACATTTAATCTTGTCGAATAAAAGTCTTCGGTACAGAATCTTTGAACTATCGTCGAGACCAGGAACTATTGGTGCAAGGAGCCTCCAGACGTACGTGTCGGAGACATCCGGGACACAACCTCCGAGGACCTACTCGGCCAACCTAGGGAGTACACCGAGCTTGGGGAAAGGAACATAGACCCGAGTACCTTTGGGGTTTGCGATGGGGAGGAGTGGGGAAGGGAGACCCAACTTTAAGACACATAAAGTCTATTTACAATAGGTAGACAAAGACTAAGTAAATGGGGTTGAGTAGTACGATAAACAAAACGTTCTATATAAGTTGTTGATTCTTCAATAAAAGTTTAAGAAGGATCCGTTTCTTCTCGCAGACTAGAACAGTTTTGTGGGCTTAGGGATTTTGTCTCAGTCCTCTCCTCGGCTCTACCACTCTTATCTCCGAGTCTGGGACTGACACACGGATTGGGGGGTAAGAATGATTCAGGGTCAGTAGCTCCTTAGTCCTCCCCTGGCCGAGTGCGCCCCAAGACCCGACGTAAGGACCCTCCGTCCCAGTCCTCACGTCTCCCTCTGTCGTCTGTGCAGGGTTCACTGGTGGGTCCTCAATGCACGATTTCCGTCGTCTCTATGTCCCCCACGTCGGCCCCTACTCTCCGAGGATCTTCCACCCTACCATGGTCGACTCCCACTAAGTACCTCTGGAGGTCGGGGTTACGGTGTCCTGGTTTCTACTATGCCCTACCAAGGAGCTTAATGCTGTTTATGGAACGGAATAAAGTCTTTCCCAACCTCCGACGAGTATTATTGGCCAGGTCTCCGGTGGTATCTCCGGTGGCGACAAATGAGTGAAGTGGAAGGAAAAAGGAACCTTAGGATTCCCATCTACAAAAATTAGGGGTAAAATGTCTGTACTTTTGACTCCCAGATCCTCCAATCTAACGAAAAACTCGTAATTTTTTCTTCCGTTTTAAGAGGGTTCAGTCCTCTCCTAAGACGGACCGGTACGGGGAGGAGTCACCGGTATGGAGTACCCGGGGATCTCGTACCACTTCTCGTTCATTCTTTCCGCTGGGGTACTCCTTCCTCCGTGTGACGGGGAGCCTCCCTGTCTCCGTCCTCGGGTCGGTGAGACTTCCCGTGACCGAACACCGAACAGCAAAGGTACTACAATCGTCCCAAAGACACCGGTAGACGGGGAGGGTGGTTCCCGGGGCTGGAAGACGACGGGGAGACGGAGACCGACATCAGTGGCGGTTCCCTGCTCCCAGGCCGTCGGCAGTGGTGGTCGCACAGACGGTCCGACCCCGACTCTGAGCCCCTTTGTGGTTTCGTCCGTTTTCGTCCGTGGTAGACCCTTGTTAATTTCCGACTGAAAATAGGACTCCGGAGATATTTGGTAGGTAGTCCCTCCGGTCCTCCTTTTTTTTTTTTTTGTGTGTGTGTTGGAAGAAAGGGAAAGATAAATAAATAAGAGACAAAACAAATATCACTGTCACCAGTCAAAGGGACTTTCCTTTAGTGATTTTTAATGTCCCACAAACCAACCTCAAAAATTTTTAATTAAAGGAGATAAAAACGTACTTAAACTAAACAAGAGCAAGGGAGGGGGATTGAGTGCGAATCACTTTTTAGAGAAAACTAAACAAGAATTACACCTTTTACAACCGTCAAGGTGTACCGTTAACCTTTTTCAGGCTCATCGTATTTGGTCCACCTTGAAAGCCGACCGAAGGGACCCGTCCCTCTACCAGAGGGACTCTAGAAACGGGGTCGAGTCGGGATTCCAGGAGGACCAAGTCAGGCAACGGGTCTCCGAGACGACACAAAGAGGACGAGAGGGTCGAGGGAGGAAAGAGAAAGATCAATTTAACAGAAAGGTTTTCTCAAAGGGGAGAATTTGTAGGTGAAGAGGAAGTTCCACAGGGGTTTGACCTTTAAGTGAAAAGATTTAAATCGAGTTCTACGACGAAGGACTCAACCCTACCGAAGATACCCGGGTTTCACTTTCCAGAAGTCCTAAGTTTTGTCCAGACGGGGAATGAGGTAGCGTTTCTGTTTAGAGGACCTGCACCCTGTAGTTTCCGACGTCACCGGAGACCCCGTCTTCAAGGACTCCCTTCAAGTCTTCTCGGACCAAGGTCTGGATCAAGACAGTAAAGGACTGACTCACTGGAACCTGTCCGGTGAAATGGAGAGTTTCGAAGTCAAAGGAATTCCTACCAGTAGTAGTAGAAACAGTAATGACATGGAAGACACACACCTACAGCAGGACGCGGTTGAGTCGGAATTCGAGAAATGAGCGAAGGGGAAGGAAGAAGGAACATTGTTGGGATTCGTATCCACAAAAATTAGAGGTAAAATGTCTGCATTTTTGACTCCCAGATCCTCCAATCTAAGGAAAAACTCGTAATTTTAAACTCTGAGTTTGAATCTACCGGACTAAGATTTCGTTTCCGAGTACTGGTCGTGACAAAAGAAGACGGGTTATTATTCGCGTTTATCGAGAACCCGCACTGGGGTAAGATGTACAGAAGACACCGAATTCAGGTAATCGGGAGTGATTCGGAAAACTCTGTCTGGTGGTCCTCCCCCACCCTGGTCCTGGACTTACACCCGTCACTCCGGTCTCACGTGTGTGTGGGTGGTGTCGAGATTGTCAGTACCTACCTGTTAAACGGTGAGCCTAACAGTAAAATTTTTTGCTCCTACCAGTTCGGACTCGTCGTCGGTCCTCAGGTAAAGACGTCCGTGGTTCCTCGGGACAGTGTCCGAAAGGACGTCTCCTGTCAAATCAGGTCCGTGAGTGTACTGGGACCAAGAGTCGAGAGCGTACCTTCGAGGAAGGAACCATGGGTGTGGTGTGGATGTGGTACCACGTACGTATATCATGTATGGTAATGGGGGTGGTAGGTCGTAACAGGGTCGGGCCCAGTTCTTCCCCCCTAGAACAAAGTCCAGGGTCCAAAATAGTCCCACAGACGTAATACAGGGACTTTACCTGGTCTCAAGGTTCGTTCGATCTATTTTTTATTTAGTGGTACGTCTTGTGGTTTCTGTTACCTTCATATTGTTTTCGTTGATCTTTCCTTTATGGAAATTTCTTTATTGTCTGACTACCATCTGAAGGAATTCGTTGTTATTTCCGATCTTTTGTACGTTGTTGTGGATTTGGACAACTACCCTTTATTAAGGTGGATTTTAAGATACATGTCTTTTCGACAGTAAGTTTCTCCCTTTTATCTCTAAAAAAAGGTTATTAGGTCTCTAATCCTCTTAAAATATTGAGTCTCAGGGAGTGAGTTTCTAGATTCTTGTCTTTAGTAAAATCTTAAACAATCTCTGAAGTTCACGTCTCGTAGTGTGGGTCAAGTGTCGTGAACAGTAACCGTGTATACGTTCCAGATCGGGAACCAGGTAACGAACGGGGGTCGAGTAAGAAGGTCTCCGTTGAGAGCTTGCACACAGTACACGTAGGCACGTGAACACACGTGTGAAGATTTGGGTGTCAGGACGTAAATTCGTACAGTTATAAATAAATATATTTATTACACCAGACTCTTGGAGTAAGACAAAGGGTCGTAAACGGGGGTAATTTGTGGTACGACAATTCTGTACCGGCGTGGTCTGATACGAACGGACGATACGTCATGAAGTCTCGTACACAGGTGGGTGAAACGAACAGACGTGGTTCCAATGGAGGTGGAGGACGAAGGTACTGTTAGACTCCACTTGTAAGAGCATGTATAAGGGAATACCTGAACCTCCTACTCAAGGGACCCCTGCGTACGTCCTCACCCTGGTGACTCTGTACCCCGTACTTGTGTGAAGTGCCCGATTCACAACGACCAACAAAAGGTCGTACTCATATGGATAGGTGTGAAGGTGGTCCTCAGGTGTTTGAAGGACAAAGGGGTCTAGGTACGTTGAACCCGTAGTTGATCGAGAAGTCAAAACTGTAGGGTCCCACACATTTCACTATGTGATAGTAACTAAGTCGAACTTAAAGAGAATAAAGACTACAAACTCGTAAAGGATGGGTGGTACAAAGAAATCAGTCAACCCACAGGGAAAAGACATTTAACGAGTAAGTGCAGAAAACAGATAAAAAAAAAAGATAAACCCAAAGGAAACATTATGTATAACTACGACCCAGTCCGTTCAGAGAGATAAAACAAGTAGAAGACAACTGTATTAATAGACACCTACAGAGACAGAGGTTCTTTTAAAACCTTATGTATATAACTCAAAAAATTTTTATGTTGTCTAAAAATATATAATACTAGTATAAAGTAAATATCTAGTAAACCTTCTCTATAAAGTTGGAATATTATAATACGGTAGGGTTGGTTCGCATACCTCATTACAAGGGTCAATAAATCTAAAAGAAACCATAGAGAATTTTCTTGAAATTGAAAGAAGGTACCGTATAAAAAATTTAATTCAGGACCTATGAAGTTAAAAAGACAATCATTGTTAGTACAAATTAGAAGAGAATATAAAATCAACAGATAATCGTATTTTACGATAAATCAACTAAAAAAAACATTCAATTTGAAAATTAGATAAATTAGATCGTTGAAACGCTTGGTAGGAATAGTCAAAACACACAACTAAAAATAAAAAAGAGCACATTCCTATCGATAAAGAAGTGACGATTAGAAATACGGAAAAGAATGACAACTGAACAAGGTGACACGTATAAAAAACCCACCCACCCCCATCAACGTCAAAAAGGGTATGAAACGATTCAGTATCGTGGTTATCACCCTAGGGACAAAACAAGGTCATAATTTCCCCTAGTGATTTCAAAGAAGTAATTTATACTACAAATGATATCGATAAACTACATACACTGCAAATAGTCCAACTCCCTCATGGGTAGAGAAAGATCAAATATTCTCCAATAGAAGTAAAAAAGGTCCGATGACATTGCCTTCTCGTATCTGATCCACCGAATACTTTTTGTCTTCATATAAAGAGTGTCAAGACTTCCGACCTTTAAGTTGTTATCCCACGGTCGCGCTGACCCAAGACCAATTCTGGAAGAAGGCCTAACGTCCATCGACTGAAGAGTGGAACAGGAGTACGTCACCTTCCCCGTTCACCAGAGGTGGCACAGGACATAAACGGGACCAAAAGGTCCGAGGAGCCTGGACGACTCAGGAGGACCCAGGGGTCTGCCGCCCCCTCCTACCTCTCTCGTTTCGTCCTTCGACAAGAATGGAGAGGACTCTTTCGTTACGAAAAAAGACCTCCTCCCTTCGGGAGGGTCCGGTGACGGACGCCGTGAGACTTCATATAGGGGTCCGACTATTCCCTCTCTACGTTTGACGAAGGAGACTCTCCGGCACCTGAAATTTGTCCTCCATTCGTGCAATAGGACGTGTAGATGTGACGAGATGTCTTTTCTGTCCGGGCCTTCAGTGTCCGGATTGAAAGTAACCTTATATATACTCTGGAAGTCAAGTCGCTTAAGGGACCGTCAACTTTCCAATCCTGAGCCACGAAAGTAAGGGAACCCGGACTCAAGTTAGGGACCAGCCCCTTGATTCTAGGACATTTGGTGTGCCGTACCGGTTTTTTATTATTATTATTAATTAAAATCTTCAAAAATAAAAATAAAAATAAAAATGAAATAAAATGAAATGTTATGACATAACCACAACGGTATGTAACTGTACTTAGGCGGTGCTCACATGTACTCAAGGGTTTGTACTTGAGGGGAGGGAGGAGGGTGGTGTATAGTAGAGAGACCTAGTAGGGGCACGTGGTCGAGGTTCGTAGGACATAGGACGTAGCTTGTATCTGACCGCTAAGCAAAGAATGTACTATCATATGTACAAAGTTACGGTAAGAGGGTTTAATAGGGTGTGAGAGGGAGAGGGAGAGGGAGTCTCAGGTTTTCAGGTGAGATGTGTAGACACAGAGAAAACGATAGAGCGTATGTCCCAGTAGTAATGGTAGAAAGATTGAAGATCAATTAATGAAATTTTTTATTTTTTATTTACTCTGGAAGTAGTAGAGAACCACCTTTTATTATATAAAAAGAAGACTTAAAGAGACTATGGGGGTCCCGGGGGTCGAAAGGGTCCTGACCTAAGGAACTGGGACACCTCTAGTGGAGAGTCTTTTCTGTCCTTCTCGAAACCTTCGACCTCCCCCAGTGCCGTCCTTTTGGTTGAGGGTCACGCAGGAGAGGTCCTCTTCTTAGACGTCAGTTAGAGTCGTTTTCGTCGGTGTGTCTCGCTGCGAACATTATCCCGATGACTCGTGACAGTTTCCTGGTGATTCGTAGTTCTAGAGTACATTCATGGACTGGTTGGACTATACTACGGGAAAAATATTTACCACGTTCGTGTCGAGACGTTCCAATTTATTGAGCGGGGTCCAGCACGACAAACGACATGTGCCTTTCCGGACCTACATTTGGTCGGACAAAGTGATGGAAAGACTTCGAAAATTCACTGGACATTCTTAACACGTCTGTTGAGTCTTCTCTCCCGTGGTCTTTCCTTCAAGAGGTTCGACTTCGGAGGAGGGTGAAGACGGGGGACTGACCGACACCCGGAGGGACTTGGCGACAAAGAAGTAGATAGGTTATTCGTCCGACTCGTCTACTGAAAATTTCCGGGAAGGTTGGTACGAAAATCCCGGTTTTTTTGTAGTGTGCGATAAAGTGTGATTTAAGGTCGTTTAAGGAGTGAAGGTCTTGGTTCGTCGAGTGTACCTTCTCGGAGGTTAATTGTCGAAACACCCAGACCCCACACCTGGTTGCTGGAGAACTCGTTTGTTTGGCTTTTTTGGTAGGGTGTCCGTTTCTGGTGGTTGCACGAGAGGTTTGGACCCAAGACTCGCCGACCGGGACTACCTTTAGACGTTAATCGACAAAATTAGGGATTTTATCGAAACGATGACAACATGTATCAGTGCATTCTTTTCCTTTTTGGTCCCCGGCGGGGTCAGCCCGGTCCCCCCTCAACCTCCGAGCCCCGAGGCTCGAGGTTGGAAGAGGAGCTCAACACACACCAACGTCTATCACAAGACTAAAGGTCACTCGACTGTCGACCCTACTTGCCGACGAGTTGGGCTAATCTATACGGAGCCGGTGTCTGAGACCCCGGTGTCTGTTGGCGAGTAAACTTTACGTACGGTGACCGTGGGCTGCCTTTCTTATTTCCGACCGGAGTTTGTCTGTTGTGTAAGAACCTACGTTTGGAATACCAAAGTTGTGTCGATTTTTCCAAATATTGACGGACCCCAAGGAAAAGTGACTTATAAGAAACAACTTCTCACAAATCTTGTTGAACATTGAAATCGCGAAAGGACATTAACATCGAACAGTAAATCCTGGACCACCATACACTCCTTGGGTCCTCCACCGCCCTTCGGTTCTCGATGAGTCAAGGGCGTAAACCAGGAGAGAGACACAGGGAAGCCCGGTACCCCCCTCGAGGGCTGGCAGGTTAGTCCTGGGACCACCTCGGTTCACCGGGACGACAGAAGGAGGAGAATAGACCTGGCACGCCGTAGATAAGATTACGGTTGACCTCAGTGACGGGTCTCCCCCTGGAGGAGGGACTACGCGACCTGGGGTCGTGTTCGAAGACCTTCGTAGAGATCCTCGGTACCGTCGGAGGTCCCATCGGGGTCACTACTACCCTCCCCAGTCTCCCTGAAAAGGTAAATTTGTATTCGTCTTCCATAAAACCGGACTCGTGTGTGATGACCGTACCTTAACTTCTGACGTAGAGAAAACTTGAGAGGGACCTTCCTGATCGAAAAGGAAGACGGGTAGAGAGGGCCTTCGTGACACCGGGACACATTTCACCTCCGTGTACAGTGTGGGTGTCCTTGTCGTCCCTTAGGTAAGAAGTGTTTGGTGTACAGCCTCGGTTCCTGTGTGTGACTCAGTATAGCTAGCAAGAAGATGTGAACCTTTATAAAAAAGTTCTTGACCTCTGATGAGTCTATGATTGATATTTGGTACTTAGGATTTAGAAAGACAAACGAAGAGACGTTTGGTATCTGAAAAATTTTAAAAAATATAAATAAAAACCGACACACCCCAGCAACAACGAAGAGTTTCCGAAAGAGATCAGCGTCGCTCGCCCCCGATGAGAGACAGACACCCCGAGTTCGAAGAGTGATGACACCGAAGTCGACACCGCGTCCTGTCCGGGATCCTGTGTCCTCGAGGTAAACAACACCGAACGTCAGAGATCTCGTACCCGAAGTCCTCGACGTCGTGAACCCGTATCAACGAGACGTCGTACACCATATAGGAGGACCTGGTCCCTACCTTGGGTACAGGGAACGAAACCGTTCACCTAAGGCTTGGTCACTTGGTGGTCCCTTCGGGACGTTTGTACCTGAAAACATTTTCAGAAAATAGTCCCGGAGGGAAGGAGGGGAGAATGATGTCACTAAACCGAGAGAGAGATGGAACCCACCCCTTCCGTTACCGTGGGATGAGGTCATGAGAACGGACCTTTTAGGGTACCCACCTCCTCGGACCATCCGACGCCAGGCACCCCAGCGTTTCTCAGTCTGTGCTGACTCGCTGAAGTGAAAACGAAAAATGAAAGTACGTAACCTCTTCCTTTACCGTTGGGTGAGGTCACAAGAGCGGACCTCTTAGGGTCCCTACCCCTTCGGACCACCCGACGGCAGATACCCCAGTGTGTCTCAACCTGTGTTGACTTCGCTGAATCGTCGTCGTTGTCGATGGAACCCACACTTAGGAAGAGTCAACTCGGAGACAAAGGAGTAGTGAATTAACCTTATTATACTCCTCGAGGAACGTCACTCACGTCTGGTCCGCTGTCTCCTGGACTGAATGGGCTGTCCGACTTACTTGGACTTGATAGCAATAAAAAAATTATAAATAAAAAATTAATTAAATAAACCGACGTGGTCCAGAAACAAAATTGTACGCCCTAAAAAAGAAATTTCGACGGTGTACACCTTAGATCAAGGGACTGGTCCCTAGCTTGGGTTCGAGGGACGTAACCCTCGTGTCTCAGAATCGGTGACCTGGTGGTCCCTACAGGGACTTGATAGTAATGATAGTAGTTATTAGGCCGGAGTTGTACTAGTAGTTGAAACTGAAACGAACTTGGAGCGAAAGACTTAAATTCGAGTGGGGTACCTCCGCTGACTCTGAAGTTAAAGTGAAAAGTGAAAGTACGTAACCTCTTCCTTTACAGTTGGGTGAGGTCACAAGAACGGACCTCTTAGGGTCCCTACCGCCTCGGACCACCCGACGGCAGATACCCCAGCGTGTCTCAGCCTGACTTCGCTGAATCGTCGTCGTCGTCGTCGTCGTACCTCCGTCATAAGACGGGTCAGGACAGTAACAAGGCCATGAACGGAATAAGGGAAATAATCTCAGTATTGAAATAACGTCCTTGACCCAGATTAAGTAAACACGTAAAGTGTGGTCCGGAGAGTGTACCACACAATCGACGTACAGTCGGGGAATCGGTTTTGGGAGTTTCCACGAGGTCTCGGCAGACTCTCCCCAGGTCCGAGGATAGAACTACAGACTCCCACTTCTGGGAGTCTGTAGTTGACACGGAACTTAAGGGTGGGGGGAGTGGTAAGCGAGTACGAGAAGCGTAACGAACTTTGAGGGAAGGGTGGAGTTGACGAACTTGAATAAGTAGGGAGGTTCGAGTCGAATTTAGTGTGTAAGACCCCTGTTGTCAGTCTACCCGAAGGAAGGCAGAGAGTAGAGTCTAGTTTAAAATACGATCAGGTCCCGAGTCGTTCGACGAAGACAATTCCCGGTCTATTATTTATAGAAACACAGTGTTGATGTACGTACGTACACTTCAGTGAAGTCAACACAGGCTGAGACACTCTAGGATTCCTGACATCGACGGTCCGAAGAGACAGGTACCCTAAGAGGTCTGTTCTTATAATCTCACCCAATAGTGTGGGAGATGTATTGAAACGTTTTTCTTGTATTCGTATTTACCCGTACCGACACAAAGTCATCTTTGAATATTTTTACCCACCGTCCGGTCTAAACCTGAAGTCCGACTTCAAACAGTCAGAGACGGGATCAGAAAATACCACAAATAGTGTCTAACGGAAATTTAATACACGTAAACTCCAGTGTATAGGAAGGTTGAAGATCTTATTTTTGGGGAACTCCCGTTCTTATCATAAGAAGACAACGGCAGCGAATTTTGTCTGCGTATCTTCAATGAATAATCTATAAACTCTTATCCGTTCTCTCGGGGGTCGTCTTGGAAGGGTCACGTTTCCACATCTCTCTAATTCTTGTCCCATAAACCCCGACTTAACACAGGGAGGCTCAAGTACACAATTTCAGAATTGGGGGTCACGGAGTCTTACACTGACATAAACTTCTACCCCGGAAATTTCTTCATTAATTCAAGTTTACTCCGACAGCCCCAACCGGGATCAGGTTAGATTGACCACAGTTACATTCTTCTCCTTCAAACCTGTGTGTTTCTTTGAGGTTCCTACTCGTAGGTGTCTTTCTACTGGTACACGTCTGTGTCTTTCCCTCTTCCGCTACCGTGGGGTGAGGTCATGAGAACGGACCTCTTAGGGTCCTGCCTCCTCGGACCACCCGATGTCAGGTACCCCAACGTTTCTCAGTCTGTACTGACTCGCTGAANTAGGTGTCTTTCTACTGGTACACGTCTGTGTCTTTCCCTCTTCCGCTACCGTGGGGTGAGGTCATGAGAACGGACCTCTTAGGGTCCTGCCTCCTCGGACCACCCGATGTCAGGTACCCCAACGTTTCTCAGTCTGTACTGACTCACTGAAGGGAAAGTGAAAAGTGAAAGTACGTAACCTCTTCCTTTACCGTTGGGTGAGGTCACAAGAACGGACCTCTTAGGGTCCCTGCCCCCTCGGACCACCCGACGACAGATACCCCAGCGTGTCTCAACCTGTGCTGACTTCGTTGAATCGGCGTCGTCGTCTGTGTCCTTCTTCCGTTGACAGACGTTCGGTTCCTCTCTCCGGAGTCCTCTTTGTTCTGGACGGTTGTGGAACTAGAACCTGAAGGCCGGAGGTCTTAACACTCTTTTTATTTATTTAAGAACAACGAATTCGGTGGGTCAGACACCATAAAACAATACCGTCGGGATCGTTTACTGTGTTTCTGGTTAATCTTTTTGTCTCTCCCTTTTGGGTCATTTACAATTACTAAAGTTTATAAAACGGACAATAAAGAGTTGTAATATCGAAAGACTCCTGTAATCCCAAAATAAGACAACCCTCCACTCTCATCCCCGTTCTTACCTAAGGCAAAAGTTCAGGACCCAAAGTTCAAACATCGAGGTCCGAACGTAAAGATTATGACAGTTTGGGACTACTAAGACTGCTCCCGACAGGTACGGACAACGGGGTGTCAAAAGGTCTTTGTAAAGAACGAACAGGTGAGCTTGAATTAGTGACTTTATGGACGGTAAAGAGTACCTGAAAACTTCCCAACACAAACGAAACATCTCAAAATCCTTTCGTAAACTAAAAAGAGGGGAACATTTTTGAGATCAACCCTCTTTAGTAAAATAAAAGGGGAGATCCAAATAAAACAAATCGATTTCGGTAATCTTTCTCGAAGTCAAAATGTAAAAAGAACAGACGAGCGTTTCACACAACGGTACCACCAACTTAAAGTTACCAAACCTAACAAAACTTACTGAGGACACAAAAACGAGGGTCAAGGAGTTTATGACCAACGATAGAATCCATTGGTCCACTTATTCAATTAATCATTATCCGTAAAAGTGATTCACATCCATATTTTCATATAAAACTTCAACGTTTAGACTACAAGGGCATCTATGTTCTGTTAAACACATGGTTCTCTGGGTCTCCGGTCCTAAAGGAGAGACCTCGTTGACTGAGACTCTGGAGGGTTTTCGGTTTAGAAACCCCGGGTAGGAGACGACCCAGCTATATCCAGTTATTGGTTTTGGTGAACCTTCCAACATGACGGGACCTTTTACCACAGTATCCTTCAAAGGTGAACTGATCATATTACAACTTCGTCAGTACGTCTAAAGACCTGTAGTAATGTAAAAGAACTGTCAGGAGACCTCGATCCAGGATAAAAACAACAGTAGTAGGGGTAAGATGTCTATTTCTTTGATTCCGAGTTTCTCCAACAGTTTTCGACAGAATCTACAGTCAAGAGAAAACACTAACACGGAACAGTTAGTTTCGAACGTCACCCCCTGGACCAAAGAAAGTGAGGAACTACAAGGGAGAACCATGGAACATTATAATCTTTATCGGAACCCGCAAAGTTAAGAGTGATCATGAACATTAAATGGTTTTAGGAGTCGACTCCCCAAAATCCCTAGACACTGTTTTTCCGGCACACCCTCTTTACCAAAACTGGAGTTTAAAAGGATTTCCGTAAGGATTTTAGTGTGATGTTACCACCGTCAATTAGGACAGGTGGGTTGAGTGGGGTATTTGGACAAGGAAACAGTCTGTTTGTACGGGACTTCACGTGAGGGAAGGGATTATTTTGAGACAGACTCTACCTACTCCTCCCTCCCAGGGACCCCCTCCGGGAGGAGGGGCCCACCTCCACAAGAGAGCGACCGGTCTCGTCTTCCGACAGAGGACTTCGCCCACACGTCTTTCGTCGTCAACTGTAACTAGGGATTCTCCTTCCATTCAAGACTTACTACTCCCATTTCGGACCTTCTCCATACTTGGGGACGGGTGGTCCTCTAAAAAAAGGGGGAAAAGTGGTCAAAATCCCACAGACCTCAAGTCAAAGCGACTTCTTTGGGTCGGAAATACGTGTGTGTAGTCTAATTCTCTTGTCGGAGACTGAAGAACGGCACCTTTCTCTGAAGACGGAATTCGTAAGTAAGACTTAACCGTGACAAGGGAATAGTTGAACCTTTCGACGGGGTCGGACTGTTCCAGGGAGTTGACTGTCGCAGGGCCCCGAGACCGGGCCTAAGGTCGAGGGCGGGGGTCACCGGAAGTGTGGACGCCGAGGGACTAAATTACTCCCGACAGCCCCTAATAGTTCAGTACTTGAGCGAACGTAGGCGGTCTGAGAGTACTTACTCCGTAAAACAAGTCGATGGAGAGCAAAGCACAAAGAACCTCGGTTCCGTTTCCCTTTTCCGTCATTCACTCGTCGATAAAACCCGGTTCCAAGATTATAAACTTATAACGTACTACTTTATCACTCATATAGTTCAGACAAACCAAAAAAAAAAAAAAAAAAACCATTGAAAGAAAAGAGAGAAGGAAGGTTGAGAGAGGGGTGGAACCGGTCCGGAAGGGTCGGGACGATACGGGAACGACCCACCCAACCATATAGAGACATCTGTCACACAGGGTCGAGTCATTGACGTTACTGCTTGCAGACGGGCCGTTTAGGGCGTTACTTGCCAGTGGCCTTCACCTGGACCCTTTCACCCCGGTACCCGGTTGTAGACTCGAGGACTCGGTCCGCCTAAAGCTCAGGCTCGGTCCGCCTAAAGTTCAGGCTGGGTGAGGCTTAGGAAGAACTAGGTTCAATTAAAAGACACCCTTTAGGCTACCCCTTTCCGGAACATTAAATCCCCACAAAACTCTGAATTTGTTTGTTGTGACCAGTTATCGTCTTCCTCTTCTACCACCAAACCCATAAGTCACCGAAAACCAACTGTTATAAAACTAGTACTTCTCATTCTCTTTAAAAGACATACTCCGGGAGGAGGGTCCTCTTCCGACTCTTGTGTCGTCCCGGTCGAAAACCGGAGTCTGTCCTAATAGGAATAATGTTATTATTAACGGTAATAATTGTTAATATCCTTTAATAAGAAGCGGACAAAAGATCGGTAATCGTGAGTCGACGGCAACCTCTTCTCTAATGTTACAACTAAGAGTAATAGGAAGTTGTGGAGGAGTGACGGTCGGGGTTTCATGAAACTCACCCTCAAATATTGAGTATCCTAAGAAAGTGTCCGTCTTCCTTTTAGGATAGAACCAAAGTTTGAAAAGAGGTCGAAATTGTAATAAAAAGGTAGATGTGGCTCTTTCATCAAGAAAGAATTTTATGTGGTCGGAGACCTTGGAGACTCTCCCAGACATCTGACTTTCTGTGCTTCTACCTTTTGTTTTCCATTATACGAACCTCCAAGTGTTCACTCTCCAGTTCCTCCCGTTCCTTGGAAACAGGTCAACCACTAATGATTGTGTCCTAATCTCGTTCTTTCACTGAGAAACACCGATGACTTGACCGAGGTGGCGTCTGGTACCCTTGTGAGCTGGATCTCCAGGAAACTTTCGACTTTTGTAGTTAGGACCTGAGACCCCAGGAGGAGGCTGACTGTCCCAAACAACCGATGCTGCACACAGTATAGTGCAGACTACGATCTAACGGGGCTCCCTCGACGGGTCGGGGCGGTGAGGGTGAAAGGTAGGTCGTCTCCGGAACCGCGAACCGAGGTATCGGTCCCAGCCTGCAGGCCTCCTTCCTACTCACACCGGCACGTGTCGACGTGTAACACGGACTCCAAAGAACACTAACGACACCTACCTCACCGCAACTGACACCACAGGACATTGGTTCTAATCAGCCGTTAAGGCCTTTAGACTCCCATTTTTATCGACGTCTCAGCGGTTGGGGGTGCCCACGGTGGAGCCCTCTCTCCTTACCACCGACTTTTCACGACTCACAGTACTAGAGACGAAGGCAGGCCACCACCCTCCAAGAGTCTTATTCTTCGAAACCGGGAACCTAAAGGGGGTTTCCCAAAGAGGCACGAAACGTCGGACGACTCAGTCACCTCATCCCAAGCCCACTTGAAAGTTCCTCCCTACAACCCAAAACTCTCTCCCCCACACACCTCGTCCGTACACCCCGACTCGCCCCCCTCCCCTCCCACCATTGGTGATTCCCTCGGGTGACCAACGCAACTGGAGGTCGCCGAGGTTATAGGACAGTACCTCCTAAGTACCGGTGGGTTGTTGGAAGGTTTCATCTAGGGAGTCTGGGTTTCGGAGAAGGACGAGACAACCAGAACGGAGAACGGTTGGGACGGAGGTCTGTACCTGTTGACAACTGATTGTAGGAGTGGGTCGAAGAAGGGGAAGACAGGAGGTCCTTTAGACCAATTTACGGTTCAAACACCAGGTCAAGGGTAGGAAAGCCATGTTAGGTTATACGAGAGGTAAACTAGGAACAAAATTTTTTATAAATAAATAAACTGACGTGGTCCAGAATCAACACCGTACGTCCTAGGGGATAGAAGCGACGTTGTGTGTCCTGGAAATCAACGTCGTACACTTTAGATCAAGGGACTGGTCCCTGACTTGAGTCGGGGGAACGAAACCCTTGTGTCTCAGAGTCAGTGACCTGGAGTTCCTTCAGGGAGGTTAACTAGGATTGGGACTTAGGGAGACATGGTATAAGAGGTGTAAAAGGACCCTTTACAAGTAACGTTTTCTCAAGAGACCCTGGGGGACTCTTTACCTTTTGTCTTCGAAAAGTGAGTACCGGGTGTCTTTTCGACCTGATTGAACCTGACTCCCCTGGTACACAAACTTGATTTATCCCTAGATGTAAGATCTTATTGGGATCCTCTCCCTTCAGCATAATAAACTTTGAGTACCTTATTAAAGATGATTCGAATGATTTCAACTCCACCATAGTCGGGAAACTAGAGGACGAAACTATAGGTTGAACTACTCTTATTAAGATTAACGATTCAATTAGAAAGTTTAATTTCCCTAAAAAAAAATTCCCTCACACAAGATTTTATCAACTGACTACGAATTCAAAAAAGGCTGGAACGGTTTGGGTCAAGTAGGGAGAGTAGTGACACGAGTACATGTCGAACTAAAAAAAGTAATTTTTTTTAAAGAAATTACATCACAAACATACACACACACACACACACACATACATTCTCTCTCTCACAGACACACACAGACACATACTTGTGAATCTACGAACACAGACCCGATCTGACACTCGAGGAAAACTTTCCCTTTCTAAGTAAGTCAAAACATAGAGGTTGTGTGAATACTTTACAAATAACTTAACCTTTCCTAATGTACCTAATTTCCAAGAAACCCCTTTAGGACAAATGTAATAATTAAACGAACCGTTCAAAGATCTGTCGTTATTCTATGTCAAGGAACGGTCGTAGACAGGTTTAATTTTTAAGGTGGAATTACTTCGAGGTAGTAGAAAGACACTCAGACACCGAACTACAGTGGTTAGTACAGAAATAAAGAAGAGGTTCACAAGGACCCTCCTGAGGTCGGACGTCCGACCGAGGTAACGGACCTCGCACTCCAGGTATCCGGGTCTCAGTCCGTAAACCGGACGACCCAGGGGAGTTTGAGTATTCGGGGCAGGATACGTGAACTGGGTTCAGCCGGTAACGTGTGAACCAGAGTCTCCCGTATCACTTCAACCTTCCCGGGTGAACCATGGGTACCTCCTGTTACCACAAGACACGCGAAACCGTGGTCTGGGTTGACCATGTTTAGGACCGAGGTCGTACAAGATTCACACACCGGAACCAGTCGAGTCAATAAGAGTAACTCTGAGTCAGAGGAAAAGACATTTCACTTTTTTTGCTTACGGAATGACTCGTGGCTTCTTAACTACGAAAACTCGACACCACAACCTCTTTTGAAAACTCTCAGGGAACCTGATGTTGCTCTAGGTTGGTCAGGTAGGATTTCCTCTAATCAGGACTCACATGTAACTTTCGTGACTACAACTTCGACTTTGAGGTTATGAAACCGGTGGACAACACTTCTTGCCTGAGTAAACTTTTCTGGGACTACGACCCTTTCTAACCCCCGTCCTCCTCTTCCCCTAGTGTCTCCTACTCTACCGACCTACTGTAGTGGCTGAGCTACCTGTACTCAAACTCATTTGAGGTCCTCAACCACTACCTGTCCCTCCGGACCGCACGACGTCGGGTACCCCAGTGTTTCTCAGCCTGTGCTGACTCGGTGACTTGACTTGACTTGACTTGACTTACGGAACGGACATTCTTACGACTTTATCAACGCTTATTCCCACGTCTCACCGATGACGTTACGAGCCGTCGATGTGTACCCTCCCTTTAGAAAGTCTCTACACTTTGCGGTAGAAGTGGTTTTAGTTGAGATTCAAAGTCTCAGTCTCCGGTTCCCCTACAATTTCTTCGGTCTCCGGCATAGACCGACAGTTCTCCCTTCTTCAGTCCTTTTTTGTCGACATCATAGTTCACAATTAACTCGTGAGTGAGACTTGGTTCGTGATACGATGCGTAAAATACACCTTGTAAGATAAATTAAAAGGTTGGGGGAAAAAAGTCGAAATAACTCTATATTATTTTAACACTCTATAAATTTCACATGTAACTCTACTAAAATATATATATATATATATATATATATATATATATGTGTGTGTGTAACACTTTCCTAAGGAGGGTAGATCAATTAATTGTGTAGTAGTGACAACAAAAAAAAAAAAATTAAATCCCCAACTCTTGTAAATTCAAGATGAGAGATTCGTTTAAAGTCAATGTATTAGTCACAATAGTTGATGTCGATGGTACAATGTGTAATAAGTAGTATGTCGACTTTTACACATGGGAAAATAGTTGGAGAGGGATAAAGGAAGTGGGGGTAAGGGACCGCTAGTGAAGATGAGAGGCAAAGACACTTAAACTGAATTTTTATTTTTAAGGTCCTTGAAGGGACCACCGGGTCACCAATTCTGAACTGGTAGGTTACGTCCCCCGTACCCAAGGTAGGGACCAGTCCCTCGTTTCTAGGGTGTCCGGAGAGTCGGTTTTTTGGTTTTGTATTTTGTCTTCGCTATATCATTATTTAAGTTATTTCTGAAATTTATGCCAGGTGTGGTTTTTTATTTTATTTTTTAAGGTGTACATTCACTAGGGAACGTCATAAACAGGAAGAGACAGACTGTAAAGTAAATCGTACTACGGGAGTTCCAGGTAGGTGTAACGACATTTACAATCATGAGTGTTGAGGGTAAAATGTCTAATTTTGTGATTTCGAGTCATTGTACAGGTTCAAGTGGGTCTGTCTGTTCAGTCCAGTTGGGGTCTATTCTCCGCCTGTGACGAGAGACCCAACGTCCTCCAGAGTATCGGAGTCGTCCTGGGAACGCTACTGGGAAACACACTCGAAGTATCGACCCCAGTTGGAACCCCGTCCGTGTGTACATTTTCCTTTTTGTTCGTTTTTCCCTACCACTCTCCACTGACCTTAGTGGGAAGGGTGCTCCTGTCTCTCCGGATGTCTCCACCCTCCTTTCGAAACAGGGAAGGACACTGACCAATCCCGTCTAGACCCTGGTTGGGTCGCGAAGGTGGACCCCTAGTCGGTTCGCTCTCCCTGGGTCGGGCGAAGGGGCCTAGGTGTCGTGGGAGAAAGACTGAGTGCGGACTGTTCGAACACCCCACCCCCGACCTCTTCCTTTTGACTGTTTTGGTCGCTAACTTTTTTTTTTTACCTAACCTTGTAAATAAGCAAGTCCTGGTTGAGATTTGGCGTGGAGGCGGACGGTTCCGAATTAGCAGTAGGGTGCCGTCTCAGGGAGGAATCAGTGACAGACGGGGAGGTCTCCGTGAACATTCCGTTAATGTTCTTAAGTCGTTATTAGAGACGGATAAACGTAGAAAGGCAAAAATGAAGGGTCGAAAAGGTCGTAAACGAGAGTAACTTGTAGGTTGGGGTTTCGGTCGGCTTTTCCGAACAGTCGTACAAGACCATGACAGAGGAAGGCGGACTAAGATAATGAGCCCACCTTCAGGGTCCCAAAACACAGTCGAAGCCTTTCTAGTTTCCCCTTGCGAATCCGGGAACCTTCCCCTGTTAGTACTCCTGGACGCTCCCTTGACGCGATGGTCGAGGTGCCAGAAAATACAACCTCTATCTTGTAACTCCGGTTCTTCCCCGACGGACGACCCGTCTCCCCTGGACGTGGGACCCCCGTAATGGGTCACCACGACAGACGACTCCAGACCCCTTTTCGGTTCAGACCACACTCTCAGTGGTAAGTCTTATCGACCCGGTGACCGTGTGAATCTCGTGCCTCCAATCTTGTGTCGAAGGTATCCCGCCGGAGAATCTTGGAGATGGAGTCGGGAGAGATCGATCGCGAATGTCGTGGTGTGTACGCGTGTGTGTGTGTGTGCCGGGGGTGTGAGACAGAGACGTATTTCTCTCTTACGAACCTTTAAGAAAGTCTCCCCTCAAGACCCTACTGTTCCTGAATTTCTATGACGAAGAAACTTTCCGACAGGACAGGACAAACTCCAGTGTTGAACCAACCCTGACTCCCCTCATCAGTCTCGATACCCAATACCTTCTGGATACTCCTAACGGGGGGTGGGGGTGGCGGTCCCACAAAAAGAAGGAATAGGGACTTCTGGTGGACGAGAAGACGACCGGAAAGTGGTGGAACCAGGAAAGATGTGTAGAGACCTTTCTAGCTTAGGACCCTCTCTCCCCAGATTAAAAAGGAGAACCCATCGTCAAGTCAAGTCAAGTCAAGTCAACGAGTTAGCACAAGTTGAGAAACGCTGGGGTACTTAGTGTCGTGCGGTCCGGAGGGACAGGTAGTGGTTGAGGACCTCAAGTGAGTTTGAGTACAGGTAGTTCAGCCACTACGGTAGGTCGGTAGAGTAGGAGAGAATAGGGGAAGAGGAGGACGGGGGTTTGGAACGGTCGTAGTCCCAGAAAAGGTTACTCAGTTGAGAAGCGTACTCCACCGGTTTCATAACCTCAAAGTCGAAGTCGTAGTCAGGAAGGTTTCTTTAGGGTCCCGACTAGAGGAAATCCTACCTGACCAACCCATCATCCTCATCATCACTTTCAGTGAGTCAGAACAGGCTGAGAACGTTGGGGTACCTGACATCGGGCGTTCTAAGGAGACAGGTACCCTAAGGGGTCCGTTTTTATGACCTCACCCAACGGTAAAGGAAGAGGTCCCCTAGAAGGGTTAGGTCCTTAGTTTGGGTACAGAGGACGTAACGTCCGTCTAAGAAGCTGACTCGATCCTCCCTTCGGGAAAGGAGAATCCACGGTGTATGGTATAGGGCTGAAACGGAAAGTATCAAAATCGTTTTATATGGGAGACGTTTTTCATTAACATTAATTCCTCATATAGGACCTGACCCCATCATCTATCCTACGTCCGACATATTTGACGACCTTGGTCCTCGGATTAACCTGATTTCCGATAAACAGAGGACTGTCGGACCTCCACTTCCCAGGTCCGGTCGTCCCTTCGAGACGAGGTGTGTCAGTGAACCGAGGGTCCAAGGAACAGAACAACGAAACGAGACGGTAGGAGACCTCTCGACAGAAGTAAGTCCACCAATCTCGAGAATGAGTGTCCCTTGTTCCGTTGAATAACAGTATCATCTTCACCCCCCTGTTAAACAAAAGTACATTCGTTCACTACGTCTTCAATGTGTGGAGTCAAGACGAGTATAAGATGGTTTCTTGAATCAATGCACCGGTGTACATCGACGTTCCCTCCGACCCGTTACACCAAAGAATATTCTACTTCCAGTTGACATCTCCAATTCCAAAACATACTTGTACATGTATACCCGAGAAGTAACTGTCGTGATCTACCACTCTCAAGTAAGAAGGTTCCTACTGAGACTCTGTGAGGATCACACACACGTACGTTTCAGTGAAATCAACGCAGACTGAGAAACACTGGGATACCTGGTATCGGGCGGTCAGTCCGAAGAGACAGGTAACCTAAGAGGTCCCTTCTTATGACGTCACCCAACGATACGGGAGGAGGTCCCCTAGAAAGACTTGGGAACAGAGACCGTAGATTGACGTAACTGTCCATCAAAGAAATAGTGATCATGGTGGAGGGTAGGGATAGATAGATAGACAGGTAGTAGTTAGTCAGTAGACAGATGGATACATAGTAGTCAGTTAGTAGTGGATAAAAAGATAGTTAGTAGATGGATAGTGGATAGTTAGTTTGTGATAGATGGACAGTAGCTAGTTAGGTAGATAGGAGATAAAACAGACAGTTAGTTAATAGATAGACAGAAAATAGATAGATAGTTATAGTAGTAGAAGTGACTCCTGTATCACCTTTCGAACCATCCTTCTGTCTGATCCCTAATTCTGTAGTTTGTTTGACTGGTAAACAAGTAAGTAAGTTGTTTGTAAATAGCTCGAGGATGATGTTCGGTCCACGACACGACCCGTGACTCTATATGTCTGTACTTTTCGTACAAATACTGAGACTCATTTGAACAGACACCAAAGATTTGAACGGTTAAGTGGGTTTGAGAGTCTCTCTGTCCACTTGAACAAAAATTTGTCTGGAGTTTACTACGAAGAATCGGTAGAGACAAATTAACTTCCCATGGGATTCTAACTTCGATTAATTTTTGTTAATGATAAACGTTGATGAATAGAAGAATTAGCGGATGTTGTTGTTGTCAACCCTTACTATAACTTACGACTACAGTTACACTAATATTGGCAGTCGACCTTAGGACTTAAAAGTCAAGAGTTCAGGTAGTTTTACCTTGGGGATACGAGTAAATACCCGACATATTATGTGGTTACCATATTTTAACTTGAAATTTTCATGACAAAGACCAATAAAACAAAAGAAAACTGTTTTGATGACTTTTTTCGATTTCTGGTCACCTTAGTTCGAAGAACTAAGAAGGTCACGTCTCCGAGCGATCGGGAGACTAAAAGACCCTACTGAATATCCCAACCCTACACTACACCCTGGTGACTGTCCGTTTTGTCGTATTTTGTGGTCCCTTTCCAGTCTTTCTACCCATTGAACCACCAAACAGTTCTCGGGGTTGACTCTTGTCACTCACCCACTTTATCCAAAGGGAGTGACGGAAAGCCCACGTCTTTACGTGACACATCCTCAATCTTCAGACTGGGCCGAACCTTTTGGGGACCCAGTCTCTGGAGGTAGAGGAGGTCGACGGTCTGACACAGCTTCCTTTTACTAAAAGGAGAGTTTTTACACGAAAGTTGGGGGCGTCGACGGAACGTACACCCGACATCGTTCCCGGACTCGGTGGGGAGTGGACGGTCCGTGGGGGTCCCATTGGTGACTCTCTCAGACCGGATTTCGTTGGTTCCTCACGTTACGGTTGTCTACCAGATCTCAACTTCACCCAAACGGACCAAAGTTATAGTAGGGGAAGTTTAGGGCCTCGTTACACTACTGACGGTCCGTGTCGAAGACCCGAGGTTCTCCTCCTCTCCTCCACGGGACCCGGTGAGCCATTCAGTGATCAAAACAGTTGTAGGAGAAAGGACAAGAGAGGTTACACTGTCAGCAGAGCCAGTCGTGTTTCCACGGGTACCAAATTGTTCCTCCTTAGTGTCACTGTCTGGGGTGACGGTTTGAGGTACCGTAAAGTCAGGACACGGAAAACACGGGACAGGGGACGGCCGTTAGAGTGGCGAGTCTGTCGTGTCTCTACTCGTGGTCCGAAGTCTCCTCAACCCACTTGTAACTGCCCCATTTTGGGACTCGTGGTCGTGGGAACGTTGGGCACGTGATAGACACTAAACTTGGTCTAACAGACCGGGGCAAGTCGTCCGAGGGACGAGATGACGAACCGTTCGACGGTGGAGGGACCCAGGACTAACCGAGTAAACGTTTGTTCTCTCTCTTCTTTTTCTTTTTGTTGTTGTTGTTGTTGTCACTGTCACAGATTTCTGTAGAGGTTGGGATTCCCAGTGTTAGTTCCACGTCGCTCTAGGAGGACGTGCTCCGTGTATCCAAGGAAATAGGGTCGAGTAGTGGTCCGTCGTAGACCCCAGAGTGGAGTAGAAGAAAGCTCCTTCTTTTTCTCTTGACTCCTTCTTTCTCATCGACGACCGACACGATTCTTGGGGTGTTCATAGTAGAGAGAACTAAGAGAGTTGACGCAGGATTCCGTACACACTACCAGGGGGAAAATACTTTAGACTCCGAGTCCCTTCAATTCGTCACGACTCTCAGTATGGTGAACATTCGTCGGTTCGACCTTAGACCTGGATCTAGTCAGCCTTAAGTACTCAAAAGTTCCAAATCAGGAGGACCCAGATCATACGTCATCCACGAGTTATTCACACGACTCAGACCATGTGTCATCCACGAGTTTCTCATACGACTCATTTACTCACCCACCTCACTCTCGTCTGTTCCGACTCCTCTCTCTACACTTAGCCACCAAGGACCACCAAGGACCATAAAGGACCACGTCCCACCTCCGACACCAGGAATAATACTCCTTTTCCTATGACGCCAGGACCCCTTCTACCCCCTCCCACTCTGTCGGTTCGACGGTGGTGTCTGTCCCCTGTCCAAAGACCCTGTCGCCTGTGCCGACCTCTTCCACCGACAAAAGGAGAAGAGGGCAGGAGGTGCGGGTGGTTCGGTCCGTCAGTACAAGCACACACACCAACAGTGGGCTGTCACCTCCACTACGGAACAGGGGGGCTGGTGAAGGGAGGGGACCCTCTCTTCAGTACGTACGGGTCGTCTCAGTGGGACCCCTCGAGTGACGGGGTGACGGGTACAGACGGAAAGAAAGGTCTTCACTACATTCTTAATCGTTGGACTCCTCTCCTCGGGACCGGGTGGAGGCTCCCCCAAACTACGGTCCCGACCCCCGGCTGTCGTCCGATCCGGTTCTGCGTAGAGGTTTGGTGTCCGGACCCGGCGGGACGGACTTGACAGAGGCTCGGAGGAGCACCCCACCGGCGACAGACAGTGGCGCCAAGGACTTCTCGACTGTCGAAGAAGCACGAGTCCTCAGTGTCCTCCTAATGCTGACAGTCGGGGGAGGATAATGGGTGAGGTCGACGGACCCGGGGGGTCTCTTAGGGGAGGGTCACACGCTCCTACAGTAGTAGTGTCGTTGTAATTTTGTTGAACATTCGTTGTAAGAGTTTTGCCCTCGCACTGACTACACACACACCCCACCCCCTCGTCCCTCCTCCCTCTGAGATCCAGTATTTATGTACCTTATGTAGGGAGGTCGGAGGGTCCCATCCTCTGTCTCAACTTCGTTACACGCTTGAGAGGAATCCCAGGACAGGAGGAGAACCAGGACCGACACTACTCGAAAAGTAAAGAGCTCTAGGGTAAAGGCTGTGAGGTCGTACTTTCCTTAGGGATACCCCAGGTCCTCACCGGTAGTCCTTTCCTTATCGACCTCTGGTCGGAGCGTCCGTGTTGTGTCGGTCGCACGGACGTGGCGGCCCGTGTGTGGGGGGGGGGGGGGGGGGGGNGGACGTGACACACACGTAGTCTTCGAGGGTACACAGCCCTCCGGGCAATGAGTCTGTGAAGTAGTCTGGGCCGTCCAGACCACCTCGGATACGATGTCCGTTCGTAGGCCTCACACGACGGGGGCCCGTCCGGTCCCGCCCGNGGGGGGGGGGGGGGCGGGAACACGGGGGACGAGACGGTGCGGGGGACGTGACACACACGTAGTCTTCGAGGGTACACAGCCCTCCGGGCAATGAGTCTGTGCAGTAGTCTGGGCCGTCCAGACCACCTCGGATACGATGTCCGTTCGTAGGCCTCACACGACGGGGGCCCGTCCGGTCCCGCCCGGTACAGGGAGGTCCATCGTGAGGTCCTAACACGCCACAAGGGGTACTCGACCACCCCGAACCTCAGTTGGGTTGTTCTTCAAACTCACTCCAAGGGCAGACTGTCTCGTCCGCCGTAGGGGCACCGGGCACTGTCGAGAGGGTCTGAACCTTGTACCCAGAGGGCCCTCCTCGTTCCACCACTCCGTCCCATAGTGGCTAAAACTCCACAAAAGTAAGGATCTCTGGATTCCTCGTCCAAGAGAATCCCCGGGAGAGAGACGGTAGGGTCCTCCGGACGACGGGGATGTCGGTACGTGTGAGAGTCCTGTGTGAGACACAGGGTGAGAACCGCTGGAATACCTGCTATGTCAGGTACCTTAAGAGGTCCGGTCTTAGACCTCACCCATCGGCAAGGGAAGAGGTCCCCTAGAAGGGTCCAGAGGGTGTAACGTCCGTCTAAGAAATGGTCGACTCGGTGATCCCTTCGGGTTCATATGATTGCACCCATCGGATAGGCAAGAGGTTGCCTAGAAGGGTTGGGTCCTTAGCTTGACCCCAGAGGACGTAACGTCCGCCTAAGAAATGGTTGACTCGGTGGTCCCTTCGGGTAAGGATCTCTGGATCCCTCGTCTAAGAGAGGCCCAGGTGAGAGACGGTAGGGTCCTCCGGACGACGGGGATGTCGGCACATGTCATGGGACCCGAACTTCAGGTCCCAGAGGTAAAGGTCGCTTCTACCGCTCAGGTAAAGATGGGGACCGCTGGATACGGACCTTCTTTTGTACCTAGGACAAGGGAACTGACAAAGGATGCAAAATACTTTTCGACACCAATACACAGTTGTGGCCTGTTACTGATTTTCTTTGACCTTATAACGAAACATTTTTTTTTTTTACCTAACATAATAAATTAAATTCGAAGGGACCACCGAGTCTACCATTGCTTAGGTAGACGTCACACCCTCTGACGCAAGTTGGGGACCCAACCCTTCTAAGCGGACTTCCTTCTGTATCGTTGGGTGAGGTCGTAAGAACAGACCTCTTAGGGGTACCTATGATCTCCTCGGACCACCCGATGTCAGGTACCCCAGTGTTTCTCAGTCTGTGCTGACTCGCTGATTCGTGTACATGAGGGGATGAATTGAACCGGAGACGATAGACAGTAAATAATAATATAATCCTTGTGGGAGATTATACCCTACCCTACCAATACCATCTACGGACCCGCGATAATTTTTATATGTTGATCAGTAATAATAATATTGACATCACGACTGACAATACGTAAAATGTAGAGATAATAACTTTCTTAGTATACTTTAGTAAGTAACCTTACAGTATAAATTAATTAACCGGAGCAGAAAAATCAAAACGAGTAGTAGGTGGGTTTATAATAAACCAGTATGAAGTCCTAAGTTAGTTAACTTCCTTGTATTTGTAATTAATGTAAAAAGTGAAAAACAACAGTTTGTTATCTATAAAAAGAAGGAAAATTTTTGTCAGATTGTCAAAATGAAATTTTTTTTTAGATTGTGTTCATTGTTTACAACCACTCTTACACCTCTTTTCCCTTGGGAACATGTGACAACTACTCTTACATGTAACCACGTCGGTAAACCTTTTGTCATACCTCCGAAGAGTTTTTCGATTTTAGTTTTGATGGTATACTGGGTCGTTAAGGTGAAAACCCATATATAGACTCTTGTTTTTGTGATTAAGTCTTTCTATGGACGTGGGGTTGCAAGTATCGTCATTATAAATGTTAACGGTTCTATCCATTTGTTGGATTCCCAGGTATTTGTCTATTTGTTTCTTCTACGCCATATGTATAAGTTACCTTGTGGTGAGTCTGTATTTTTTTCTTTTGAAACGGTAAACTTCGTTGTACCTACCTAAGACTCCCGTAATACGATTCACTTTATTCAGTCTGTTTCTGTTTGTGTGATACTATAATGAATAAACACCTTAGATTTTATTATCTTGGTTGATCACTTCTATTTACTTTTCGTCGTCTGAGTGTCTCTCGTTGGGCCACTAGTGGCAGCACCCCCTCTATTTCTCCACCCTCTCACCCTCCATGTTTCATACCCCACATTCTGTCCGAGTTCTTACATTACATATTGTACCCCTTATATCGGTTTTAGACATTATTGACATTTCCCTTTCATTGTAAAGTTCACCATATTTTTCATTTTTAAAATTAACAACAAGTCAACGAGTCAGTAAAGGCTGAGACGTTGGGGCACCTGACGTCGTACGGTCCGAAGGAACGGGTAGTGGTTGAGGACCTTGAACGAGTTTGAGTACAGGTAACTCAGTCACTACGGTAGGTTGGTAGAGTAGGAGACAGTGGGGGAAGAAGAAGACGGAAGATAGAAAGGGTCGTAGTCCCAGAAAAGGTTTCTCTGTCGAGAAGTACCGGTTTCATAACCTCGAGGTCGTAGTCAGGAAGGTTTCTTTTTTATTTATTAAAAATTTTTAGATTATCAAAAAGTAAGAGGGAACCTTATCTATGAGAGAAAAAAACAACGAAGTTTACCTATGTCTAGTCAATCCCAGAGACGTCCTTTGTCTACCGTGTACGTTTGACCCACTAACCCCCTCTCAATTTACTTCACTGAGAATCTTCACACCGGTCCTTCTTTCTCACGTCGTGGGTTCTCGACCAGTGTCACCCCTCTGTGGGTCGGGTCCGGTCTCCTCCGCACTCGTCTGCGGACGTAGAGTCCTCTCTTGACCCGTCCTCCTCGTCGACGACCGGAATCACTCTGAGAGGGGAGGTGGTGGTTGGGGACGACGGGGGGTCCGGCCCTTCCTTGGGCGATACTAGTGGACCTGAGTCTGGGAGGGAAAGAGTCTAGAGAATGACTAAGAGGTCGAACGGTTTGGGGTCCCCGTCCGACTCATGGGTCTTCGTCCTGCTCGGGTATCCCAGTCGAAACGGTTTTGTCTCTCCTCTCGTCTCTTCCTTCCTCCCAGAGACCCCTGTTTGGTCTCCCAGTGGGTGAAGCACTGTCGAAGGCGAAACGAGGGGATCAAAGAGCATAAATAGACTTATATGATAGGGGTTTAATTGGTAGTGTCTTTGAAAAAAAAAAGAATATTTCGAGTTTTATCTTAACCATACCCTTAAGGGAGTGTCGGGTCACCAATCCTGAGACCCGAAGGTGTTAGCCCCCGTCCTCAAGTCAGGGACCGATCACTTGATTCTAGGACGTTCGACACATCTCTCCGGTTTACAACCGAAAAGACAATCCTATAGTGAATAATTTAGACTTAGAGATTTTTTAATAAAAGTTTTACAAGGTGATAACGAGAGGTATTAAAGACAAATTTTTTTAGGTTTAGACCTGTGTTAAAAGTTAGACGAAAACATCGAGAATTTGACATCTTCCGGGGAGCTCAAAAGGAGGTCCAAAATGAAAGATTCAAAATTCGAGAAACTTACATAATAAGTTAGGGATTGGCATAAAAAAAAAACTTCTTATTTTCAAATACCATCTTTCTAAATTTCACTAAATAGGGTGAATGTAGAAGGTAACGTAGAAAGTTTCTATTAACTTGTGTCACTGAATGGTTGAATTTAGTCTGACCTTTAAGAGGATTTTAGAACCAACTTTATAGTGTCTGAAAGGTATCGTAATATGACCATGAGACATGCTTTAGGTTACTCTAAAAGTATACTGATAACAAGTCACTTTTTAATAAGAAGAGTTTGTGACTTCTATTTCAGTCTATATAATGAAGTTTGTAGTGATAAAATTCAAGGTATTCTATCTATTTTAGATAATTTGATTAAAGTTTCAGGATTTAAAGTGTATAAATTCATTTAAAAATTGTTATGAAGTCACACTTTCTCAATTTCGAAACAGTTGGTACTAACTGTAAAATAACGAAACTACGCATTCGAAAGGTTTTTCGCTAATGTATAACATCATCCGTTTGCAAAATATTGTTCGTACTGGTATTTGATCTGATATTATTATACAGGAATAACTTTTATGACAAAGACTTCAGATAATCTATAAAATGTAGACTTTTAAGACCCATATAAAATTTATTGGTGAACTATAACGATGGTTGAGATTAATTTTCAATAAGGATTAAAAAATGAAGAAATAACTGTCAGTAACTATTTGAAAGAAGGTGTTTAAAACTACTAAAGTTTACGAAAAAAATATATTTTAACTGAGGACTATTAGAGAATGAAAGAAGGAGGGACTACTAGAGTTTAAAAGAAATAACCCTAGAACTCGAACTTACCTTCTCTTAACGGTAAGACTAATATACCAATTCACAAATCGTGAAAGTCAAAAATTACCACGTTAAAGACTCGTGAGAAATGTAGGGGGTAAAGGTTATGATCGATTTACTCGATCAGTGTAAAAACAACTTTATTTAACATTTAACAAAGGGTGAGATCGTTATATTTAATAGACCAACTAAAACATAATTATAAAGTACTCATAAGTATTCTGTAAGACAAACCTAAACAACGTACCCCAACCCTCTACAAGGTCCAATGTCGACTACTAATTATAGGATAGAAGAAACAAAAGGACGTCTCAGTCTTCTAAGTGTACATACTATAAAAAGTTTCCTCGTAATTTTTTGAATAGAGTCGAAACTACACAAAAGTAAGACTCAGAAGTCCCAAAACAAACGAAAGTTCACTCGTGTATAGTCGTCTTGGTCATTCTGTCATTCTGACTAAGTTTCTTTTGACCTCACTCGTTTGATAAATATGGCTGATTAAATCTTTGTATTGACGAATTATTGGGTGTCTCGTCTTTTTGTAACATTGGAAACCTCAAAAGAAAAGATGTTCTATCTTTGTCAATATAGAGGAGGCCTGGTTTAAGTAAATGTGACGATAAACTGTTATTAGTAAACCCAGTTAGAATTAAAATATGTCCAATTGCGAACAGAAAGACCCAGACATTTTATAAGATTCAGTTGTCATTCGTCATTCATCAGAAAAAGGATAATAGAACGAGATAAAGGAAAAAATTTTAATACATAAACAAACAATAAATAAAAACCGACACGACCCGGGACCAACGACCCACGACCGAAGAGAACACCTCGTACCCGACATCCCACACACCTGAGTTATCGACACGACGTGTCTGATTCGACGGGGAACCGTACACTTTAGAAGTCCTGGTCCCTAGTTTGGATACAGGGGACGTAACCGTCCGTCTGAGAGTTGGTGACTTGGTGGTCCCTTTGGCAGATTAAGGAAAAAGTCATTCTTTGGAATCGACACTAATATTGGACGAGAATCAAAACACTCAAGATTGTTTGGTCGTTTGAACTTCTATCAGAACTCTTGAATCGAGACAGCTTTTTATTCTTTCAGAACATCAAATGAGACAAATTTTTGTTAGTTTTCGAACCCCCCAGCCCCTTCGTGATTCATGTGTTTCAGTAAGATTTTATACTTTAGAAACGAGAGATCCATTTCTTTTTTTAAAAATATGGTGTACAATTTTCGTCTGACCCATGAGGTTCTGGTTAAACAGTGGTGCCGACTTTCTTTTGTTTTAAAACTGAAAACGTAATTATAAAATAAGTGTCATTTACGTATTGTCCAAAGACATAGAATTTTTGTAGAATACTTATTCGAGTATTTTGAATCGGTCATAACCGTTTTAAGATGTAAAATGAAAAGTAACGGATAAAACTATGAGTCATAAACATCCATAATATTAAGTTCCGTTTATTTTAAGAGAAAAGTGTTTTCAAGATGGTTAAGGAGGTAAGTATCTCCAGAAGAGGAAAGTGGTAGAAGAAAATACAGACCTTGGTAGTTTGAGACGTAAAATCCTGTTTTAATGAAAAAAGGGAATTATTCGTCTTAGTAGTTGAACGTTTTCGTATGTATGAAGAGACAGTAATAATGAGGATATAATTAGTGGGTGTATTTAATCTTGAAAAAGGTTTCATCCGGCCGAGAAAAAATACTATTCTGGACTTTCTCACGGAAAACCCGCGTCCCACCCCCTAAACCAAACAACAACAACAAAACAAATAAACACATCTAAAGACGGGGACCAAAATATATTGTCTAATAAGACTAACAATCCATCTGGAACCGGAACCTCGCTACTTTCATTCTGTTCAAGATAAAATCTCAAGTCAAACAAACTAATTCTCTAAGATCTATTCAGGGTATGTACGACATTACGACCTTTCAAACAGATCCTTCGGGTGTAGGACACCCACGTTTGGACGGACCTGTACGGACCCAACTTCGTCGAACTCTCCCGAATAAGTCTACTCTTCGGTTCTTCGGAGACCTTCCTTAAAAGACATTTCAAGATAGTGTTGTGCGGACTTCATTGTTCCGGGTCAGACTGTCACTAAGGGCTTCTCTACTTCATCGACCCGTGGAGAATGTGTCACAATCGCTCCTGACTCGAATCGATTTTCATTGTCTTTAGTACTCAGTTGCCACTGATTGTATTTGATTTCTCTTAAAAAAAAGGAGAGTTTTGTTCTTCAGGTCTTTTTTTTTTTTTAAAGGATCATAATCAAGTCCCCAATTCCTAAGGTTCCGGCTCCCGAGTCGTTAAAGGAACCGGAAAGGGACGACTAGTGTTGTAACGATGACTTGGCTGTCGGTGCTTCAAGTTTAATATTGGTCTTTCATCTTTTATCCTTATTTCTAGTTTATTTTTCTCCGTTATGACCATAGTCTTTTCGTTTTACAAAGGAGGTATAGAGGTCATCTGAAAACGACACCAAATAGTCAGGTTTACCCGAAGGATCCATCGAGTCAACCCTTTCTTAAGAGTTACGTCCTCTACACCCAGGGTAGGGAACCAACCCTTCTAGGGGACCCCTTCCCTTACCGATAGGTAAAGTCATACGAATAGACCCTTTAGGGTAACTGTCTACTCGGACCGACGTCAGGTACCCCAGCGTTTTCTCAATCTGTACTGAATCGTTGATTTGTTGTTGTTAACCAGTCTTATTGTAAACCTGTACAGACGGGACGATTCTAGCCCTGAGATAAGTGTCTCTTCCACACTTCCTATATCTTATACGCATAGACAGTCTTTTGGTCTTAGGTTAAATACATCAAGTTCGCCTTTGTCCCTAAACTATGCCCCTATGTCCCTCGACTCACACGTATTCTGTCAACTTTTCTACTCGTCCCTGCCCTTCCGACCGTGACCGAGATGTACGTGACGGTCGAAAATCCTGTAGTCCTTAAATGATGGTGTCCTTTGGTGATGACTAAGATCTCGAGACCGATGATCCTGATGGGTATCGTCCGTCCGTCCACTTAGTGTCCCCTTTTTGGTCTCCACCGACGTTTTGGGGTGTAGACGGGTTTGGTTACACTGACGGGTGGTGCCGACCTCCTTCGTACACCAGTCACGGAGGGGAGAGAGAAGGTCAAGAGTCTCCTCACACAGTAACGTCTTATATTTACCCTACGGACGACTGTCGCCTAAGACCCTTTACATCAAGTGTCGGGACGGAAGGTCTCTACACCCGGACTCGCCACGACTTATGGTTCTCAAGTAAATCGTGACATCCGTTATCCTGACAAAGAGTGTGAGTAGGTCTCACGTCCACAGTCTGAGGTACACTCGCACCTTCTCGACTTTTAGGGGGGTCCACGAGAATGATGACCCAGTGAAAACTCACAGTGAAGACGTTCAAGGGACTACCGAGTCGACCATTTCTTAGACGGACGTTACACTCTCTAGACCCAACCTAAGGACCCAACCCCTCTAGGGGACCTCTTCCCTTGCCGATGAGTGAGGTCATAAGACCGGACCTCTTAAGGTACCTGACATCTCAGGTACCCCCAGGGTTGCTCAGCCTGTGCTGACTCGTTGAAAGTGAAGTGAAGTAAAGACGTTCCCTTCACTCTATGTTTACATACACGAACCACGTTTCTGTTACCCAATACAGGTCTCCTCGTCCGTTTAAGAATTTTGTTAATCTTACACACATTGAGTCTAGTAGGAGAGGAAAGTACGAGGAAATGGGTTTCGGAAGGTTGTGTCGGGACAATGTGTTCAATAGACGTGGGGTCTGGTCTCAAGGTGTCTTTCCTCCAACCCTCTCTTTTTCCTACCACAGTAACCCAGTTCTGACCAGTGGAACCCCGACAGTTCCCCCCTTTCCTACGAACGAGTGAAATCAGGTAGTCGTGAGTCCTGTCTCTGTCCCGACCCTGTCTCCCATCGTTAGACCCTCGAGGACCGACTACAGTGCTCTTCTCGGCACGCACTTTTTCTGTGACTCAGTGGAGTCAGAGGTGGACTTCGTCGTCGGCACCTCGGTCTCTGGGTGTACCGGTTCTGTGTTCTACAGTGACTCCCTGAAGGGACCACCAGATCCCCGACTCTATGGCGCTAGGGCTTCGTCCCCCAGTCCCAAGTTAGGGACCAGTGTCTAGATCTAGGGTGTCCGACGCTGATTCTCAGATTTAGGACGATGATTTCTAGGGTGTACCGCGTTACTTCTAGTGTCTAAGGCGTACGACGTTGCTTCTGGGTCGTGTCGGTTTATTCATTTAATTTTTTTTCTTTTTTCTACAGTGCCTTACCGGTCCTATTGACGTTATCTCCTCGACTCCCTCTCTGGACCCTGACCCAACAGTGTCAAGACTCGATGTCTTTATAACGAAATAACGGTAATGACATCGGAATGACCGGGGAGGGGTTTCTATTCTTAGTTTGGAAGTGGTCGGTTCATGGACTAGTATACTTCGAGTAATGTGCGTGTCGTTATTCACCGAGGTCCGTCTTTTGCTCTAGGACACCTGTCCTCCCTACGTTCACCGTTCCCCACTCAAGACGGAGAGAGGAGGGCCACGCCGGACGCTCGTCGGTTCGAGGCGAGAACGAAAGATACAAAACTTTTATGCTTGTATAAATTTCTTCTAAACTCTGTATGAACCAACCACCAACGTCCCTAAAGGCGTCTTCCCGAGGTTCCTCGGTTTTCGTAGTGCCCGGGACAGGAAAGGGGGTCTTACGACCTTACCAGCAATGTGCTCGACGTCAACTGGAGTCGCCGACCCCTCCAAACGTCTTGAATTCATCGAGAAAAATCCATTATACCTCATTCATTCTGGTCACCGAGACCTCGGTTTGGGATTTCACCTACACTTGAGCAGTCTCCTCGGTTTCGCCTCCAAAAATCTTGTTCCCACTACAGTGTTGACTGACCTCAAGTGGAGTCGACGAACCGGGAGGCCAGTGTTCAGACAGCACCGACCTCAGGTCGGAACCGAGACGTTCGGTCTCCCGCCCTCCCTCTCTGCTCTTCCGCCTCCCCGTCCTTGACTGTGTGTCCTTGGACCTATCTCGAACCCGGACCGGAGAACCGAGGGTAAGGGCCTCGGCGACAACTACCGGAAGTTTCCCACTGTCGACAGGCGACCTCTCCGTTCGGGTCTCCGCGTCACCTAGACTTCCGACACCCGCCCCCCGCAGCGACTGAAGGCCGGCTCCTCGAGAGGGTCAGTAGAGGGGTCCTACCTGTCTCGACCACCATCGGCGGTTCCTACGACGGTAGCTCGAACACTCCTTTCCCGGTTGGAGCCGACTCCCGAGGGGAAGAGGAGGACCCCTTGATCTTCCACGGGGCGGACTGAGAAAGGCCTTTCTACATCCTGGGGGTCACTTGGGTCCAGACGACCGGGTCGGACGGAGAGGTCTCAGTCCTATCGTCGACTGTGTGTTCACTCAACGTCGCATTCTTTATTTTCCTCTCCCCGGGAAGGTGTGACCCACGGACGCCCATACGCCCACCCCATCCCCACCCGGGGTCGACTTCCTTCCTGAGTGACGGTCACGGGAGGTCCTCCGGAGAGTCGACCATCGTAAACCTAAGACGAATTCTTTTACATCTGACGAGGTCCGAACTGGAAGTCGTTTGGTGTCCTACTGGGTCGCTGGCGTCGCGACCCTCGTCTCGTGTCCCTGTTCAACCTAGTCTCTTACACGTACCTGAACTTTCTCGTCGGACGGGCCGCCCCCCTGTCCGCCGCCCCGCATTTAGGACCGGGCCCTACGGTCGTCGAGGACCCAGTACACCCCTTCTCGGGTGCGACCCCTTACTTACTCCCCGGGGCCGACCTACACCGCGACGTCCGCGTCCCTCCCCCACCCTGTCTGGGGGCCGTTTGAGTGACGAAAACACTTTCCCTTGTTAGTGAAAGACTGTCGACCTACGTGGTGTCCAGAGAGGTAAGTCGTTTTTAATTCGTGGATGACACACGTCTCGGACCAGAGCTACAACCCCTTCGTTGGTGCTCGTTTTGTTTCAGGTTCTTGTTACACCGAAGTATACCCCTGCTCTTCTGTCCCGGTGTCCGTCTCGGAGCCTCGTCGGAACACGAACGACCCGCGGTGGGGACCCCCGAGAGTAAAGTAACTCCACCCAAACCACAAGAGTAAGTCCCTTCTCTTTCTACTTCGAGTCTCTTTCTCTCTCTAATCCTATTTTAAGAGTTCCGGTGTGTCGTCCAGTGACTTTCTAGACCCTTCGGTTCCGACCTGGACTCAAATTGTTGAGATGGGGGTCGTAGGGGTGAAACCTACACGACACGAACCAGTGAGTCAGTACAGACTGAGAAACGTTGGGGTACCTGACATCGGGCGCTCCGTGGAGACAGGTACCCTTAAGAGGTCCGCTCTTATGACCTCCCTCAACGGTACGGGAGGAGGTCCCCTAGAAGGGTTGGACCCCTAGTTTGGGTCCAGAGGACGTAACGTCCGTCTAAGAAGTGGTAGACTCGGTGGTCCCTTCGGGATTGAAGCCTATCCCTCTATTTTTATTGGTCCAAGTGTGGTGGGGAGAAGACGGAGGAAAAATCTTAAGTGACAGTGTAGAAATGTCATTAACTGATTCGTAAATCCAGAACAGTGGTTCACGGGTTGAAGTAAAATAGGAAAAATTTCTCGATGTTTAGTATTACTATTATTATTATCAATATAACTCTACATGAGAGACTGGAACTCTTCGAATAAAACCGTTCAGACTAACGCGTAGACACTCAATTGGACTCCGACGAATGTCTCGTTGGTTGGGGTGTCCATCTTTCACTTTCGGAGAGACGATTTCCTGTGGTTTATTATCCCGTTGTTCCATCTCGACCTCGTTAGCCCCTTCCGAAGGACCTCCTCCACCTAAAATTTTCCCGTAAAACTGTCTATGTCATATGGGTTGACAATTTATTCGTTCTTCGGATGTAAGACTCTCCGAACTTGGTACTTGACCAGTGTTTTCTTCATTCTTAAACCTCTCGTCCCCTCGTCCTGAAACCGGGGATACTGGAAGTGAGAATTACAATGTGCACACTTACAAGAAACAATGTATCGTTTTCCTTAAAACGTCTACATTAATTCCAGTCCCTGGAATTTTGTCTCTTTACTCAGACCTAATAGTCTCACTGGGTAAGATCAGTGTTCAAGAGTTTTCGTCTCTTGAACGAGACTGACCTCAGTTTCTTTACGCCGTCTTTTTCCGTTTCTAAGCTTCGTACTTTTCTTGAACCGGGTGACAACAGTGAACATCCACCTCTCCTGTACTACTGCCCCTTTCACACCGAAAGTCTTCGACTCTTTCAAAGGGTCGACCGTAGGTCGTTCCTTTACCTAAGACGGTTGTTGGATTTACTAGGACCTTCACTTGGAGGGGGTTCCAGGTGTATCTCGGATCTAGTTGTCTGTGGAACTGAAACCGGAACTCCGAGAGTCTACTCGGTACAGCACAACCTGGAGACTGGATCCCTTGACCTCCACTAGTGACCACAACGAAACTCGGTGTCCCAACTACCACAAACCAGTGTCGTCGTGGCCCTTGACTATGTAGGAGGGTCGACCGAACGTGCTGGGACTACCGTCGGTTGCGGGACCAATCAAGGAATTGGAATATCTTTTTTTATGTGATGGACGAGAGGTAAGATGTGAAGATATCGGACCCTTGGCATTTGATTAAGGACGATTAGACGTTTACCGTCACTGGGTCAACGGAAACCCGGTTCCGAAACCTCGCCTAACTCGTCCTCCGACCGTCCGCAAGAGTCGTCATTCCCACCACCACGTTCGTTCGGTAGGCCCGACTGGGGGACGGGGTTGGAGCGGAGACGAATGTCTAGAGTGCAGACGTAGTGACGACTCTCTAGGTCAGTGGCCTTTAGCGGGTGTCCGACTCACTCTGTGGGAAAGGCGACTGAGTCAGTCCAGAATACCCTAAACTTGGGTCCGAGGTCTCACAGATCCTGCACCTGTCTTCTGGCGTTTAGGTCGTAGGAGTACCTAGGTCGGTCCCAGTTGGAAGGTCATTTACGGGGGAATACGATTCACCACTGACGGAAACAAAGGCTTTCAACAGAGTAGTTTCGAAGATTAGTGGAGGAGAGAAGGAGGAGGAAGTCCCTCTGGTGGTTCAACTTTCTGGTCTCTAGAGGCGCCGGGGGACCGAGAGGTAGACCGGAGATGACCGAGTATCCCTGTCGGTGAGGTGAACAGTAGGTTCGGTGGTTGTCTTTGCGAGTCGTCCTGCCTCGACCCCCGTTGAAACGGTCTCACGAACCAGGGTTGCAAGATCTCACACCGAGAGGAGGTCTTTCACGGGAGACCCAACTGTGGGTAGATCAGTGACGTAGGGGTACTTCTGTCACCAAGTTTGTCAGTGGGAGGGTGGGTTGACATGGTCGTGTACCTATCTCAAGAGTCAGAGTAGGACTTTGTCAGAGAAGAGGATGACTACACGAGTAAAACCTTGAGTCGGTTCCTTCTGTCGCACTTACCTGACTGTATGAACGAAGATCTCCCAGTCCGAGGAAGGTCCTTCGTGAACGCCCCTCTCTCATACCATGTCACCAATTCCGGGTCCGGGACGACGACCCGGGGGAGTCTCACTCAACCCGACATACAAAATTAGTGAGTGACCCGTTCGACAAATTGGAGAGAAACGGGGTGACTTGGAGTGAACGTCTCAACTTCATTGGTACCACGGGTAAAGTATCCCACCAATACTCCGAACTACCTCGTGCCTTTCGGGTTCATACTCGATAATAAAAATGATGAACGAAGAGATCTGTACCCTGAAGGGACCCCTGAGTTTACCATTTCTCGGACGGACGTTATACCCGGTATACCCAAGTAAGGGACCCAACCCTTCTAGGACCTCCTCCCGTACCGATAGGTGAGGTCGTAAGAACGGACTTCTTAGGGTACCTGTCTCCTCGGACCGTCCGATGTCGGGTACCCCCACTGTTTTTCAGACTGTGTTGACTCACTGATTGGGAAAGTGAAAATAAAGTGAAAGAGATCCACATCCGTTTCGGGAGGGAATTATTGGGTAAGATCTTTGGACCAGTGTCCCAGAGAAACTTTCTATGCACATAAAGAAAGTGACACAACCCACAGTCTTCGTCGTACGTCCCACGAGCAACGTATCACGGCCTAGGAAACGAAACCGTGTCCCTGAGAGATCGACACCACACAGCCGAAGTCATCAACACTGCGTGGTCGAATCAACAGGAGGTCGTATACCCTAGAGCCAAAGGACTGCTCCCTAGCTTGGATACAGGGACCGTAACCTTCCGCCTAAGAATCCGGGACCAGGTGGTCCCTTCAGGGATCGACGTCCCCGAACTCAAGCAGTAACTATAAAAGAAACCGATGTATAAGGTTTTCGTAGGGAATAAGGACGGCCCACCGATAAATAATATCATTCCTGACATGACAAGTAAATTTTGTAGTTTTCCGTGGAAAGGAGTTCCGACCCTTGTCCCTGTGTAGACCGGTCGTCCACCTTTAAATGTCTGGAACCCGTCTTTGCGACAAACGAAAGTCACACGACCCTATGTTTGGGACGACGGAGTGAGTGGGTAAGAGAGGTCGTGCGATGTGTTGCGTATGAACCACGAGGTAGTACAAAAGACTTACTAGCTCATTCACTTACTCGTTTGTTTGACTCTTTATTATGTGTTATTTTCCGTTCACGAAACCTGAGAAAGTAACTTTCGGATGTAGGATGACAGTAAGAAAAGATCTCTGACTTGAACAACCATTCCGTACCGAGACTGTCAACCTCAAAAAAAAAGGGGGGCCTCCACGGTCTCACGTCCGGTAAAACCTTTATAGTAGGTAACCCAATAGATCGTAGGTCGTCCGGGGGAGATGGGTCGGGTCGAGAATTCGAATTCAGACGTAGAGGTGTCGGTTCGAAATCTTTCTCTCCACGAGTCTCCAGGTCGGAAACAGGTCCTCTTCCACCGGACAGACGGCCCAGGACTCGTCGCCAGGAGACAGTTTCGAGCACCCATCTCTTCGTCTCGTCAACTAGACGTACACTGGAAACAGGAGCCTCCACGGTCGAGGTGGCGTCCAGTAAAGACGTCTCGTGTTGATGTAAACCTTCGGTCCTCTGTGCTCACTGATTACCGGGGTGTCATTTCCCACCTTTCCTCTAAACGTATATCCATCCCACGCGGAGACGCCCGACCTAATTCCGGGAAATCCTCAGATTATTGTCCGAAAGGTTGTCCATTTGAGGACTCCGACCAAGTTAGGAGGGTCTGAAGACCACGGACCCCAACTGAGTAGAAAGGTAGTGGGACCCGTCCTAAGGTAATTCCGTGAAACCCCCTAAGTCTACGACCGAAACGACAGTGGACACCCACTCCTAACGACGAGTCAAACTCCGAGAGTCGTGTCTAGTACTGTCGCCGTACTAGAACTGGAGTGACTCTAGTGTCGCAGGAAGACTCGTCCCGACAATCCAACCCCAAGACAGGGGTTCGTAGGAAGGTATGAGGAGAGTCAGACGAGCGGGTAATCTGGAGTCCAGAGAGTCGACACGTAATTTTTCGTCTCTTTAATACAACGGCTGTTTCCAGGTATATCAGTTTCGATGCCGAAAAGGTCATCAGTACATACCTCCAGTCTCAACCTGGTATTTCTTCCAACTTTCGGATTCTTAACTACGAAAACTTGATACCACAACCTCTTCTGAGAACTCTCAGGGAACCTGACGTTCCTCTAGTTTGGTCAGGTAGGATCTCCTTTAGTCAGGACTTATAAGTAACCTTCCTGACTACGACTTCGATTTCCACGTTATGAAACCGTGGACTACACTTCTCGGTTGAGTAATCTTTTCTGGGACTACGACCCTTTCTGACTTCCGTCCCCTGCTGTCTCCTATCCTACGAACGTACCGTAGTGGCTGAGTTACCTGCACTCAAACTCGTTCGAGGTCCTCTACCACTTCCTGTCCCTAGGGACTACACGACGTCAGGTACCCGACGTTTCTCGACCTGTGCTGACTCACTGACTTGTTGTTGGAAGTCGACGTACCCTTACGTTCCTACCCACATTTCTGGAAGTGTCTAGAATAATCCTTCAGACCGTTTGTACTCGAAGGAGGGTCCAAAGAGGAGAGTCTTTTTGAGGAGTGGTAAGAAGTGACTCAGGAGGGACAGGGGAGGGTTGGATCGTGAACAGTTGAAAACTTACATGCGGAGGAAAGACAAAAAGGACGGTAGGATTAGATTCGGTACTGGTACAGAGGGGTTATTTTCGGAGTGTCTGCTAAGACAAAGACGTGAAAGCTATTACGTAAGAGAGGTACCGTTAGTCGCCCCAAACAAAAAAAAATTACGTTTAGACTAGCACAACGAGGGGAAATTTCTTAGGAGGTCACCAAAGAGTAACGAAATCCTTATTTTTGAGTCCGAAACTCAAAAATTGGGTCGAAAAAATTGGGTTAGTTATTCCAGGACGAACCACACCGGGAATGAGGTTCGGGAGGAAACTACTTTTTAGAGTAGCATGAGGAATGAAAAAGTAACGACGTCCTTAGACTCAAAAGTTAATATGTTGCCACCTACTAAACTTATCTCTCACATCTCGTGAACCACGTCGACATGTCCAATACGTGTCGTGTTAAGGACCTCACCCCCGAGTGAATGCTTGTAATCCCACACTGACCTGTGAACTTTACCATGTCCCGTGTTCCATGTGTTGGTATGTACCGTCGAGTGCCATAAAGGTCGAGGACCGTCTCGTGGACAGTGACCATTCACGAGTCATTTATAACCAACTTGCTTATGTAGGACTACCTTGGAGTTACTTGACTTTTCTATCATACTCGTAAAATATTTAGAGTCACTTGAGGTCTAAATTATTATTTTTTTTAGGATCTTATAATCTCTACATTACTTCTCTCTGGGAAGTTTATGTTTATAAAACAAACGTAAACAAGTATTAATTTTTATTGTAAATAGACATTAGAAAATAAGGAACTGTATCAGTATCCAATTAAAGTACGAAATGACATGAGTCAGAAGTGTTGTTTGGGTACATCCTTGACCTTGGTCCCAACAGGTTCGGGTTGCGGGTAGAGTAATGACTTCGTACTGTAGGTACAGGTCCGAGTTCTGACGAGGAAATAAAGAAGGGTCTTGGAGGAACCATGAAACCTTCGTTCGTACCAAAAGTTTCAGAGCACCGACGGTCAGAACACCGACACAGGGTACCTTAGTGGAGAGAGACTACGGGACTCCATCGTCTACTCCGCTAGTCGAGACAGAGGTACCAGGGACGGAGTGGCCTACGGTCTTCCTGACCCTTCCAAGTCCCCCAAGGGACTCCGAAAAACATAACCAGAGACCGAAGGTACCATCGGGTCAACCATTTCTTAAGCGGACGTTACAGCCTCTGGGGCTAAGTTAAGGGTTCAGCCCTTCTAGGCGACCTCTTCCCTATCCCGTGGGTGAGGTCATAAGAACCCGAAGGGACAACCAAGTCGACCATTTCTTAGATGGACGTTACGTCCTCTGGACCCAAGCTAGAGACCCAACCCTTCTAGGGGACCACCTCCCGTACCGTTGGGAGAGGTCATAATAACGGACCTCTTAGGGGTATCTGTCTCCTCGGACCGACTGATGTCAGGTACCCCAGCGTTTCTCAGTCTGTCTTGACTCACTGAAAGTGAAAGTGACCGAGTTTACGTTGAGTTTCCCGAAGAAGGAAGGTCGTCCTCGTTATCGCCCCACCCGTCCCCTGTCTCTGACGCGGACTCGAGTCCTCGAATTTTGTAGACACAATAATGATGGTGTATGTCTACGGACACCACAGGTCTGTAGTATGTCTAGACGTATATAACGAAGAGACCTTTCATCCATCTTAATACGGGTAAAATGTCGACTTTTTTGATTCCGAGTAATATCAATTCACTGAATGATTTGGAAGGAATTGGACTCTCATTAACTGGTTTACAAAGTTTGAAGTCACTAAACTTGAAGTTTAGTCCAGACAGTCCTGGATTTTGGGTACAAGAGACCTAGTCTAATATAGATTCTAGTCGAGGGAGCCCTCCACCTGTTACACTACCAGAAGGTCGGAAGAGGGTGTACCCCGTTGGGACAAACCCCTTCATAAGGTAGAGGGTGTAGGTATTTGGTTCGTGGTGTCAGAGTAGGAGGAGTGGTGTCACTAAACAAGTCACCACCCTTCCTTGGATCCGGATTCGGTTCCTCTCACGTTGGAAGAGGAGGACCGGTGTCACTGACCGAGTCCAACCGGGTTAATCTCACTTCATGTCCTGAGTACAACTTATAGATCCCCACTCCACCCCGTCCTCTCGAGATAGATAACGAGAGGTACCACACCATACACCTACACTTCGGACCTTGACAACGTTGACAAAACGGTCGTAGACCTTTTAGTACGAAGTCACTTCGGTTCGGTAGGTTTTCCCGATTCGGTTCTCCTAGTGTCCCTTTACCTTTGTATTGGGACTAGTTTGGCGAGGACTTCCGACTGGTTAAGTCTGGAATGTGAGGAATTACATGATAAAGGAATGAGAAGTCCAGTAAAAAACCTGAAGGAACGAAGTCTACCATTTCTCAGACGGACGTTACGTCCTTTGGACCCAAGCTAGGGACCCAACCCTTCTAAGGGACCTCTTACCTTACCGTTGGGTGAGGTCACGAGAACGGACCTCTTAGGGTACCTGTCTCCTCGGACCGCCCGATGTCAGATACCCCAGCGTTTCTCAGCCTGGACTGACTCACAAGTGTCCAGCAAAAAAATCGACCCAAAAGATTTTTAACGACATCTTTACTAGTATCGGTTTTAGAAGTTCTTCAACCGAAATCACATAACAAAGATTGTCTTCTAATGTCCACTTCCCCTCTTCATCGGGTCCCCTCCCGGGTTCCACGTCCCTCCGGCTCCCTCGGCCACACTCGTCACGTCCTACTCGCTCCCTCCACTTCCTATGTCTCCGACTCGCCCACCTCCCGGGTTCCTCCTTCCCTCAGTAATCTTCTCGTTCCCTACACTACCCCTACTCTTAAAACGCTCCCTCCTTGTTCTCTCGTCTCGATTTCTCTGAGTCTTTCACTCCCCACTCTCTCATTCCCTTACTCCCTTCCTTTCGGGTGCTTTCTCCACTCCCCCGTTACCTCACTTCTCCCACTCCTTGGTTCTTCCACTCCTTCCCCCCTTCACGGGAGGGTTCCCGATGGGGTCCAGTCGGCCGACGGCCTTCACGGGGAGACTGACACCCGGTCGGGGTGTGGACGACCCGTCCCCGAGAACCCCTTCTTTGGCCCTCACTCTTGTGTGTCGGACAACTGCATTTAGAAACGAAAGGTATAAAAGTCAAGGAGCAGTGAATTAGTCTTCTTCGTTCGGGACCCAAAAGTTCTAGGAACAAGGTCTTTGTACTCTTAAGTGGGCGAAGTTCCTCTTCCGTTCAAAACCTTACTTTTACGATTGCGTGGAGATCGGAGTCAGAAAAAAGGTCTCTCGTTTCCTTTCCCGAACCCGTTCTGAGGTCTCCTCCTTTCCCCGGGGTACACCAGCGACCAACACTTTTAGACCTTAATAGTTACGTTTCCTCTTGAGTCCCCGGTCGTACTAATGTCTTCTGAGAGACATTGTTTCTCTTCTCAATATGGTGACAGGACCCTTATTACTCGGGAGGGTCCCAGAAATTTTATCCAGAGTCCTGCAGGGACCACCAGGTCACCAATCCTGAGGAACGAAGGTGACGTCCCCCGCGTCCAAACTAGCGACCAACCCCTTAATTCTAGGATGTACGGTGAGTCGTAGTAGTTTTTTATTTATCCAGAGTTAAACGTCCTTAGACCAGGGGAAAAATGTTTTAACTAGTGACTAATCTTTTGTTCCGTATGGGTTTCTGTCGTGTACAGCTTTCTGAAGGGGTCCTCTCACCGGAATCGGAGAAGAGGTCAGGGAGGGAGTCAAGGAACCGGAGATTGGAGGAACCGGAGATTTTCGACACGCCGGTTCTGGGGAATTTACGAGGGTCTGACCGTATGACCTGGAGAAGAGAGATTTTCTATGTGTACGGAAGTAAGGTAGTGGTTGGGTGGTCAGGAAGTTTCGATGGGACGTTCAAAATCCAGTACCGTACTATCTGTTTAGTTTTTAGAACAGGTGTAGACTGACACACCGGACTCGAGACAAAGAATGGGAGAGACTCGAAATCAAACAAGAAGAGATTCACCCTCATTAATATAGTGTTCCGTTAACAGTATAGTTTATTTGTACATGTCGTTTCGTGTTCGAAGGGTGCACTGAGGTGGACGGTTACGTCATTTACGACTTATTTAGCAAACTTCTTTTTAGACACGGTACTTGTCCTCCTACCTAACTAGACTCCCGAATCAACCAAAACCAACGTTTGTTGTCTCAGGTGAAATCGACTAAGTGTACTTTTTCCTAAATAATCTCACTTATACACTTATACATATCCGGAGAGTACACCGAGTCACGTATTTCTTAGACGGACGTTACGTTCTCTAAGTCCTCTGTGTCCAAGTTAGGGACCCAGCCCTTCTAAGGGACCTCCTCTCGTACCGTTGGGTGAGGTCATAAGAACGGACCTCTTAGGGTACCTGTCTCCTCGGACCACCCGATGTCAGGTATCTCAGTGTTTCTAAATCTGTGTTGACTCACTAACTCGTGCGTGTCGTGCACTTATACATATTTACTGAATGAAACGTAACGTAGACTTCGATTGTGTTGTAACATTTAGTTGATGTGAGGTTATTTCGGAGGGTTATGAGGTTATTCTTTAAAAAATTAATTTTTTTGAAAGTTCTTTTTCCTACATAATCTCTTATAACCTCTCAAATATTTTACACAACCTTCCGGTCCCTTGGTTCGACCCTTGTTACGTCTGACTCCGTTGTGAGTGGGTGCGGTGTCCTGTTAAAGACACCTTTGAGGTGTGGACACTGCAATCCCTGATGAGTTTTACCAACGTCTTTTTTTTTTTTTTTGTTGTTGTTTACGGAGGAGGCCCCTTAGACTACAGGGGTGTAGGTCGTCGTTGGAGTGGAACAAGTACCGGCAGAAGGTACGGAATATATACTTGGTGGTGAACCGTATGGAGTCGGTAGTAGTCTTTGGGACCGATATTGTCCAGTCTAGGATCCTAAGTCCTTCCGACCCCTCGTCTACAAATCACTCGGTCGGACGCCCCAACCGTAGGCTCAGACCTCTTTTGTACAGTCCGACGTCCTGGACACACCAGGGGTCGTGACCAGAGATCGGTAATCGATCTCACAGACGGTACGAACAACAAGACAAGACTTCTGGAGGGTCTTCGGTCGAGTCGGACGACGGAACCGGACGGAAAATCGAGAGGAGGACATCCTTGGGAGAGGAGGTTCACCGGGTCGACTGATCGAAGACGAAGGACTCTACGAAAACCCGTATCCTCCTGCCACCCACGACAAGTACGTCCGTGTTTTTCGGAACTAAAGTTCAGGACTAAGATAATAAATAAACGTTCAAAACATTGATTCTGTATACTAAAGGAGACCCGAAATTTCAGGAGTAGACAGTGTCTCACTAGTAGTATTGTGAACGGGACTAACACTCTGACGTTTCTTTCTTAACCCCCCTTTCGTGAACCATTTAACGACTCCCGAACGTAGTAGTGAGTTTCGAAGGGACGGGAAGTCCTGAGTCGAGTCGTGACCGGAGTGGGAGGTTGGGGCGACAACCCTAACGTCAAGAAACCTTACCGAGGGCCTCAGACGAGTCGTAAGAACCTTTACAGGAGGTTTCTAACGATCAAGAGTAATAAACTCCGAACTAGACTATAAATCTTCGTTAACTTTCGGTAAACTCCGGGTAGGGTCCCTTAATCCACTCATTAGTTTGTCCGATTATCTTAAAAAGCCAGTTATTGCTCCATCCCGCCTCACCAAATAAAAAAAAGGTGCACCGGGTGTGTTTACCTGAGACTTCCGGTAAGGTTTTCGCTACGGTGGCCATGAACTCGTTACCGTCGGAGGGACCTTGTCCTCCCTCGAAAGGTCACCTTACAGAAATCTCAGGATCAGACAAACGACTTTTTTGTGTCAGTAATAAAATATTAGTGTTGAACGTATTTGTAGTCGAAAAGAGAGGACCGAGACGTTGACCGTATACATTTGTCACAAGGGAGTTAAATAAAACTCGTTTACTGATATGAGTTGTCCGTTCTTGGATGTTTTTGTCTTATCTACATACATCTTAACGTCGCAACATTAATCTAGTTTGAATGTCGCGCCCCTTAGACTATGTATAAATTAGTAATGTATCAACAACGTCCCGTTGAACCATTATTCCGTATTTACAAGAAACATTTACAACCCGTATGGTTGTGTTTCCCAAAACCTCTAGACGACCTTATCCCTCTCACTCTCTCTCTTCCCCCTCCCAAAACCGGGGGGCTGTAGGAGAGGGGGTTGTAGGGAGGGGTCGTCCAGACTAGAATCGTTTCCTCCGACGGATCGGAACTCGATTCTAACTTTGACTCGTCCAAAGATACCCCCAGAGAAGGTCAAGTGGGTTCTGACAGAGGTTCTAAGTCAAACCATGGTCACATGTCTCCGGGTTAAAGTCGAGGTTCTACGAGAGGAACCCGGTTCAAACACCCAGCCCAGGGACTCCTGTCACCCGAGACCTACGATGGTCAAGACAGAAGACTTGTTCTTGTTACTCAGTCTCGAACCCTTCTACGAAGACTCGAGGGTCTCCCGTCCGTCGAGACGGGACGTCCGACTGCTCCGGTCCACACTTGGTCCGTCCACTGGAACGAACCCGAGGGGTAGTTGGAGGTGTGCCGAGTGTCCGGAGGCACTACGTTAAAGTCCCAGACACCCCCGCATTTTAGACCCCTGAAAGGACTACCAATTTTGAGACTCGAAGGCTCCGTCCCCCGTACCCAAGTTAGGGACCAGCCCCTTACTTCTAGGGTGTACGGTGTCCCACACCGGTTTTTTAATTTAATTTTCCTGGAGTTTGAGTAGTGGTTTAACATAATTACAATTTTTTTTTTTTTCTACATTTAGACCCGCGTACCACCCACAAGGTATTTTATTCAGACACCAGGGGAGTGGGAGGATAGGGGTCTCTTCGATTCTCCGACGTCTTTGGGTACGTCCTCCGTCCGGGTCCTACAGTAGTCGTCATTGCTGTGTCCCGAAACCCCTTCGAGACGACTCCTCAGGAGATACCCCGACAAATCCACACTCTGGACGGAGAAGGGGAGTCCAATAGTCTCAGTAAGAACTACGGTCGGTATTCCCTTCTCCACAAAAACGCCTCCGTCTCCTTTCTTCTCCGAGGGAGCTCTTTATTAATACCTTACACCTCATAAAGACCCCGAAGGGACCACCGAGTCACCATTTCTTAGACACATTGCGTTCTCTAAGTTACTACAGTCAAGCCCTTCTAGGGAACCTCTTCCTTTACTGTTGGGTGAGGTCATAAGAACGGACCTTTTAGGGTACCTGTCTCCTCGGACCGCCCGACGTCAGGTACCCCTGATAAAGACTTGGCGGGTCACCGACTCACTACGGACCCCGTCCCCCGTCAGAACCATCGACCCTCTTCTCCAGGTCTCTCACCCGAACCCACCTTCAAGAAATTCTATGTCCTCTCTCTGTAAAAGATGTGAAAGACCTTCGATTCCCTAACAAGAAATTGGGGGACTACCTCATCCCGGTCAGGACGAGGGCGGGGGGAGGTTCCCTACGGGAACCAAACCCCTCGACGACCTTCCGTCTTGGGTCCCCTCCTTCGTCTCGACCAACACTCTTAAACCCGAGGTCGCTCTGGGAGGGACCACTCCAGACCCAAACCGGACCCTCTTGGACCGACGTGTAGGGGCATTGAACCGACCTAAAATAAGTTCGACCCGCCAGACCAGGACCCCGGCCCTCCTCCCTCCTCTTCCCCCGAACTCATCAGAACGAATAATTACCCTTCCTCTGAAAGAGTCCTCTGTCTCTTTCTCCTTTTCCCTTTGTCGTCGCCCAGACTTCTCAGCCTTTTCGGTCTCTTTTACTCTGCCAGCCGAGGGAAGACGTCGTAAAATGCCCGGATTTCTGCTGGCACTGAGTAAGTAATTAAACTTCTCTTTTGTTCTCTTCTTTTGTTGTCTTACCAGGTCTGTGCTCGTAAGAAAATTACGGAAGGTAAGGGGTTTGTGTGTAAAATTTGGTCTAAGGAAACCGAAGGGTCTTACAGAATTAAAATACGAAAGTACTCAGTAATCTCCCTTCTTAAGACTTGGGATACCTTTCCCGTCGTCAGTTGTCAATCACTAAAAATTCCTGACTCCGAACCTCCTCCGAACGTGCGTACTCTAGATCGACCCCAGGGACGTCCGTCCCCGGACTCTGGACAGGGGTGGGAGCGGAAATGGGGGAGAAGGAAATAGAGAGAGAGGGGAAGGAAAGGAGGGGAGACGTAGGAAGGGAGGGAGGGAGAGGAATGTGGGAGAGAACGGTGAAGAGAGGGGGACCAACAGGGAATTCCCTGCCCAGTGGAACCCAGTGGTCTGTGTCGGGGAAGGGAACAGGACGTCTCGAGACCAAGGGGTTTGGGGTCGGTACGGTCCTTCTTGCCAGACGGGTCCGAGGAAACGTTACGTCTCGTCTGAATGGACCGAAATACGTGCCGAATTGGTTAATAAAATTTTTCTTTGTCGGTTGAACCTTGTGATACACTTCTCTGAAAAGAAAGACGAAAACGAAAAAGGAAAAATAAAAAAATTTGGCTGTAGAAGAGAATGGCAGGGACCGGGGGGAGGACCCAGAGAGGAGGGGGTTTACGAACGAAACCGAACCCCCTCTCCAAAAGCTATAGACTGTGGAGAGTCTTCACATCAAACCGTTTCCTCTTAACTTTAGGTGAGGTCGGTCGGTCCGGACGTGACCCCCGATGTACTTTTGTGGACCCGTGGAGGAGTGCGGGCTGTTTTTGGTCCGGAGGACAGATGTTTGTGTCGTGGGGCCAGAAAGATGGTAAGGCCGGACGAGGCACGAGTCGACTCCCGGACGAGAGACCTTTGACTTTACGTGACTTTTGAGACCCTGATTTTCGTCCACCATCTTCGGTCGTTCTCCTCCGGACCCGTCTAAACCACCCCCCTCCCCCCAGTAGAACGTTCTCAAGTCCAACCCTCTGAAAACTCGGACCCGGAGACCTAAACAAGGGAGGAGAGGAGGAGAGGTGGCGGTAGGGGATGGAAGAGGTCGGATGGGGGTCTGGGACGGTGCTGGTAGGAGTTTCGGACTGTCTACAAGTTTGACTAGATTCTGTAAGGACCTTTACTGTTCCCTTTGACAGTTCCACAGAAATCGTCCTCTTCGGGCTGACGACCCTCCTGACAATTTCGACGGGACGGAGGGAGAGAGACCCTTGGTTTTGATAAAAGGTTCCGGATCTACACCCGACCACAGTTAACGGGGTATATTTTGTCGTTTGTCGGGCAGATTTCTTTTGTCAAAAATTCCACGTCGTCTTATATAGTATTACCTCTCTTGAGACCCGTCCGTTCGGCGTCACCCCGTCTACCTCTGTGCACGACCTCCACACTTGACAATGTGGGTGTCCTACCAAGTGTGTAGTGTCGCGACCCACCTTCCCCTTGTGGGTAAGTATGTGTGTGTGTGTCTGGATGTGTGTGTGTGTGTGTGTTTGTGTATACGTTGGTGTGTGTGTACGTTAGTGTGTGTGTATGTGTGTACGTTGGTGTGTGTGTACGTTAGTGTGTGTGTGTGTGTGTGTGTGTGTGTGTATACGTTTGTACGGGGACTGTACCATTGTTTCCTTAAAACGGAGTACGTTAGAGGTGAAAATAACATGTATACAACAAATCAACGATTCAGCACAGGTTGAGAAAAACGCTGGGGTACCTGACATCGGGTGGTCCGAGGAGACAGAAACCCTAAAGAGTCCGTTCTTATGACCTTACCCAATGGCAAAGGAAGAGGTCCCCTAGAAGGGTAGGGTCCCTAACTTGGGTGTAGAGGACGTGACCGTCAGTCTAAGTAATGATGACTCGGGGTCCCTTCGGGTGTACAGTATATGGAGTATAAATTTTAGAAAAAGGAGATCCACATTTACTAATCCTTTTTTATTTTCTTTCACATAAAGTCAAAGAGTAAATTTAACACAAGAGTCTTCTCTCAGTACAACGGGCCTTGACAAAAGTTGGTAGGGTTGGTACAAAGTTCCCGTCGTACCCAGGATGTCTCCCGGACCGTGACCCCGGGTCCTCGGACCCAAGACAGAGTCGAAGTGGTGAGCGGTCGACCCACCGGACTCACTCAGTCAAGAGAGACCTGGAGTCAAAGGACGAGATGACATTTCACTTTAAGATTTCGAGAACGTTGTAACCAACTAACAAATTTTGGTATTTTACGTTTGAAGTCGACGAAACGTGAAAGGTGAAAACGGGGGTACGGGAGGGTCAGGTCGGGTGACGGCAACGAATGCTCCGAACTTCGGTCAGGTGACCCCTGTCGAGCACTCGTAAAGAGACCCCTCCGGGTAGATCACCGAGACCCTCCCCCGCCCGTCGGAACCACCCCTCTCCCGAACGTCAGGTACACTCTCGGTGTGACCCGGTTCGCCGTCTCGGGGAGGTAGGGGACCCAGTGACCCGTCCGTGACTGTTGGGGGGAGGTGGGCGGTATGGTTGTCAGAGTCTCGGTTTGTCTCGGTTTGACAAGTAGACCTGTCGTAGTTCCGACCTGGCAGATCAGACATGGACCCTAAAGAATAAATAGATTGAGTTTATAGAGGTATATGTCCCGAACCCCCTCTCCTTTTTTTCGACACTCGAGTCGAGTCAGGGAGAGACCGATTCGCGAATTGAAAAGAAACCGGGGTCTGCGTACAAGGTTTACACTCCCAAATGTATATCTGTATAGATAAACGTCTATTAAACAGACTCGGGAATAATAGGACATTAACCCAATTTATGACGACACATCCGTCGTCGTATGGTTTCGGTAACGGCTTAGGAGCGTGCCGTAGTCTGGACGGGGGAGGAGGGGGAAGGGAAGACGTCCGGATAACCTTCCCTTTCCATCTTTGTATTTAATTCCGTTCCTCTCGTCTCAAGAAAGAACCTTACTCGATAAATTTCTTGTTCGGTCTACCACGTTTCTCTGTCAAAGGGAAACGAAAAATGTAAAAGTTTCTAACACACACACACACACATGTGAACACACACACACACACTCTCTGTCTGTCTCTCTCTCTCTCTCCGTCTTTGTAAGGTAAGAAGAGACGGGTGTCGTGACGGTACGAAAGGTTATTCTCGGGGAACCCACCACCCAAACTACCTCCGTCTAAAACGGTCCCTTTGGTGAAGACCCTGTCGTCCTGGGTTCAGACACGAAAGGTACTTCCGGTGGGGTGTGGTCGGAAAGAGAGGGTTTCCTAAAAGCCGAAAGGTACTCAGAGATCCAGTCCCTGTTCGGAAGATCACCCCCACCCCTAGTCGAGTGACGCGTAACTGCGGGGGGGGAGGTGGGGGGTGGGGCCAGGACGGGGTCCTTACTGTCCGAAACAGTAAGGAGACAGTGGGCACGAGGGTCACCGACCTTAGATCGAAGATGGGAGGGGTGACTCGGACTTTTGTGGTCGAAGGACTCAGGAGAGTGTTACGGGAATCTTTAAAACGAAATACCTTTAGAAAGATTTTGTCTGACACAAAGACGGAATAAAGGACGTATGACTAACACAACTCGTGTTAAATTGAGTTTCCGTATTTTACTTCATACCGGGACCACCGGACCCCGTCTGAATCCCGACCCTCAGTCTCGACCCAGGTCTAGGTCTGACACAGGAAATGATAGAGGCTGGAACTGTCAAGGTCCTCAGACGGAGGAGTGTCTCCCTCCAAGACTGGAGACCCCCACACCCCTTCTACTTTACTCTATTAGGACAGTAGGGGAGAGGGAGGTGACCCAGAGGTGGGCGACGCTCGTATGAGAGGGAACGACCGCAACCAGTGGCGGTTGGCGATTCATTTGGAGACAAAACAAGGAGAAGAGAGGGACTACGAAAGGCGGTTTTATTGAAAAGGTTTTACATTTAGTGGGAGACAGAGAGGGGACGAAGTTCAGAAGTGTCAAGGGAGAGCGAAGCTCCTGGTCAAAACTCACGAATTACTCGACGTTTCTCGTAGGATCGAGTCGAGGGGAGGGGGACTGGGAAGGGAGGTCCGGTGTGAGGGTCGTCCAGTCTCACTGACACAGGTAGAGAGAAAATGAACCGAACAACAACGAGTCAACGAGTCAACACAGACTGAGACACACTGGGGTACCTGACGTCGTGCGGTCCGAAGGGACAGGAAGTGGTAGAGGACCTCGGACGAGTTTGAGTACAGGTGACTCAGCCACCACGGTAGGTGGGTAGAGTAGGAGACATCAGGGAAGAGGAGGACGGAAGTCAGAAAGGACCGTAGTCCCAGAAAAGGTTGCTCAGCTGAGAAGTGTAGGCCACCGGTTTCATAACCGACGAGGAGAAGTTGGAGGAGGTCCTTCGAAAGACTCTAATGTAAGTCAAGTGGACGAACCCCCGAAGGAGTAATTTCTTTAAGTAGCGCTAGATGATCTTAAGACGGACAAGCGGGTCACCTTGAAAAATTCCCGGTTCCGATAAGAAAGAGAGACGAGGAGTCGTGGGTCTCGTCACTTCTGGTCAGTCGGGAGGTAGGACATTCGAGGTAGAGGGAAGGAAAGAATGAGAAAGTGGACTTTTTCGCGGGAGTCAAGACTACTACCCACCATCATTAATGTTGGGACCCCGATGTACTCATTCCGATGAATAGAGGTGGGAGTTATCCGAGTCTGGTAACCCCAAAATTTTATCAGGACAAACAAGAAGACGACAATTAAGAGTGGAGAGTGACAACAACTGACAGAATGAAGTACAGGTTAATAACCCGCTCCCGGAGAGGGTAGAATTTTTGATTTAACATCTCGGGACTCGACAAAACGAGTGTTACGTCCTCAGAACAAGAGGGGAAAACAGAGGCACCGAAACAGGAGTTCACAACCACACCGACCTTCGATCGAAAACCTGTTCACCACCCCCTACGTCCCACTCCACATACGCTTTACGGACCAAATCTAGACCCCTGGCTGCTTGTCTCACGGGTGACGTCTTTGGTCTGGAAGGTCCAACAAAATTCCCGATTAGACTACTTCTTATTGAATTTAAGGACCTTGGACGAAACTTTACAGTTCAAAGAATCACAGTTTAAGTTTTGGTGTTTTCCTGTCTACAAAACGAATTCGACCTCCTACTGAACCGGAGAACCCTCTTCCTACGTGCCCCTTCAGTTTACCCCGGTGCGCCTCTCGGGCTCGGGTGACAGTCACGTAGAGGACACTGGTCTCCTAAGGACGCCACCGCAGGTGTCCGTCTGGGGCGCACGCCCCGTCCTGTCGGTTGTCGTGTTTCTGGGTCGTCCTACGCCCGTTTCCCAAGATGGTGGCTCCATGGTGACCCCTGGCACAGAGACTCACCCTCCCCGGTCCCGTGTCTTAGGTGGGACTCTTCTACACTCCTCTGACTTAGTCCGACATCCTGTAAGTCTCAAGTCTTCCTATATAACCTGATGTAGTTCGTCTATGTCTCGCTCCCAGGGACGTTCCGGAGGTGTCTGACGAAAGGAGTTGGTTCTTTAGTGTTCTTTTTTCTCTCTCTCCACCTTGGAAGTCCAGTCTCAAAGAGTCACAGTTACGAGAGCTGTAACCCAGGTCTATTAAGAACCGGCGCCCTCGGTAGGACTCGTAACGTCTTACACTCGTCGTCGGGACCGGAGGTAGGTGATCTCCCGTTATCGCAGGGGGATTGGGGTTGGTCACTGTTGTTGGTTGTTACGGAGGTCTGTACCGGTTCATGGGGAACCTACGTCAAAGGGAAGTCAAGGTGAGTCAGTGAGACAGCACAGACTGAGAAACACTGGGGTACCTGACGTCATACGGTCCGGAGGGACAGGTAGTGGTTGAGGGCCTCAAATGAGTTTGAGTACAGGTAACTCAGTCACTACGGTAGGTTGGTAGAGTAGGAGACAGCAGGTAGGGGAAGAGGAGGGCGGAAGTGAAAAAGGGTCGTAGTCCCAGAAAAGTTTACTCAGTCAAGAAGTATAGTCCACCGGTTTCATAACCTCAAAGTCGAAGTCGTAGTCAGGAAGGTTACTTATAAGTCCAGACTAAAGGAAACCCTAACTTATCGACCTAGAGGAACGTCAGGTTCCCTGAGAGTTCTCAGAAGAGGTTGTGGTGTCAAGTTTTCGTAGTTAAGAAGTCACGAATCGAAAGAATTATCAGGTTGAGAGTGTAGGTATGTACTGATGACCTTTTTGTTTTCGAAAGTGATCTACCTGGAAACAACCGTTTCATTACAGAGACGAAAAATTATACGACAGATCCAACCAGTATTGAAAAGAGGGCTCCTTGTTCGTAGAAAATTAAAGTACCGACGTCAGTGGTAGACGTCACTAAAACCTCGGGGGGTTTTATTTCAGACAGTGATAAAGGTGACAAAGAGGTAGATAAACGGTACTTCACTACCCTGGTCTACGGTACTAGAATCAAAGGACTCAAAATTCAGTTGAAAAGGTGAGAGGAGAAAGTGAAAGTAGTTCTCCAAGAAATCAAGAAGAAGCGAAAGACGGTATTTGCACCATAGTAGACGTATAGACTCCAATAACTATAAAAAGGACCGTTAGAACTAAGGTCGAACACGAAGTAAGTCAGGTCGTAAAGAGTACTACATGAGACGTATCTTCAATTTATTCGTCCCACTGTTATATGTCGGAACTGTATGAGGAAAGGGCTAAACCTTGGTCAGACAAAAAGGTACAGGTCAAGACAACGAAGAACTGGACGTATGTCTAAAGAATCCTCCGTCCAGTCCACCAGACCATAAGGGTAGAGAAATTCTTAAAAGGTGTCAAACAACACCTTCAAAGGGAATCGACTCTTGATAACGATACTTCATTTTCTCCGAACTTTTTGTACCTGGTCAGTGTTATATACCTGGAATTAACCTATGGTTCAGTTCGTTCATTTTTAAGTTGACAACTTTTTATTTTTCCTTTGTAAGTACTCTGTCATGTCTTGATAAATAAACTCCAATAATTCCTTAGTAACGATTCAAAAGGTACATTACCGTAATGTTCATAGAAATTATAGGGAAAAGAAAATAGTCACAAATAACTTTGTATGATTAGTTTACGATCCCACAGGTCCGGAACGAAGTTTTATTAGGTCTCGTCCCCTATCTCTCATTCTGTTTCTACTTTATCCTAACCAGTACTCGATTTCTAGTGACTAGAGAAAAAAAAAAAATTAATTCATTAAACCCCCCCCCCCGGAGTGGAGTGTCGTATGTCCCCGAAGGGACCATCAAGTGACCCTTTCTGAGACGGACGGTTACGTCTTCTGGGACTAAGCTAGGGATCTAGTCCTTCTAGGGGACCTCTTCCTTTACCACTGTGGCAGGCCATGAGAACGGTCGTTTTAGGGTACCTGTTTCCTCGGACCGTCCGATATCAAGTACCCCAACGTTTCTCACTCTGTGCTGACTCACTGACTCGTGTACGTCTTGGAGGGACCCGTCCCTGACTTGGGTGGAGGGGACGTCACCCTCGTGTCTCAGAATTGGGTACCTGGTGGTCCCTTCGGTTTCGGGTGACTGCAGACTATCTCGGTGTCTCAAGTAATATGAGAAGAGAGATAAGACGCACACAAACTTTCAAAAGGGTATTTTTATCTATTTTCTTGTTTTCGTCTTTTTCTTCCGTTTATCATCGACCCTAATGATACTAATAATAATAAACGGAGTTTCTTGATAACAGTGAAAGAGGGGTCGAAAAGGTTTAGACGGGAACTTAGTCTAGGGAGACCCTGGGACACAAGTACTCGAGTGGTGGCATTTTCCGTAGTTCAATACACTTCTCTGTAGTGTAAGTCGACTCGGGAACGAGGTACGCTTAAAATTGTCAGTTACCACAGACGTACCGGGTAGAGTAGGGTCGTCAAGAAAGGTATCTTTTAGATTAGTCACGTTCCATCCGCGAGGTGTTTACCAAAGACGTACACCCGTAGGTACTTCCTTATTTAAGTACTTGCCCGTCTCAAGTTCCGTCAGACGACCCGACACCCCTTTTGTACCTTTATTTATCTAGTGCTAGATGCGAGAACTCTTCAAGTGACAGGTGACCCCGTCCTCTACAAGTCTATTAGCAACACTTTTATTAAGTCTTATTTCAGTTCCAATTCATCTGAGTTCCGTTCCACTGTCCCGTACCGGTTAAAGTTCCTTGCTTCCCTCGTTTTAGGTTCGACTATGGAATCCCTGACTAGAGTCGTCTTCGTCGTGTTTAAGAATACTGTAGATCGACGGAAAAAGTTCAGAAACCCAAAACTTCAGTATTTTCGGCGGTATGAGGTTGTCTAAGTGACCCCCCACGAACCGACCGACGTCTCCCCTTTTAGACAAATGTAATTTTTCTTTTTTTTTTAAGTCAAGCTGATGACGTTCTTTTGGCTTTTAGTCTTTTTCGACAACTACCGAATTATACGAGAAGTCGCCGAAGTCTTCTAGACTCAGTACGGAAAAGGATTATACAGAAGGGCACAGTTTTAGGTGGGGGAGTTTCCCTTCGCCTTCTACCAGAATCCCTCTGGCGCGAGTTCTGTCGGCGTACACTTACCACGGTTGCACAATCGAGTAGCGGGTCTCGCGTTTCAGGAAAATCCTTTAACTAAAAGGAACCTATTTCAGTGAAGGGGAGAGACGTGGAGGCAGAGAAGGTGACATTCTACTTCGTCAACCTACTCTAGTTCGTACCGTTTAAACACCGTATGAAAGATGAGGGATGGCGAGACGGGTGTCGTCTGTAACGATTAACTAGGTTCGTAGGAAGGGGTGACCCTGTGTCGGTGTGGTCCCCATGAGTTGTCTCCCAGGGTCCGGGCGTATTTGGTAGTCTCCTTTACTATGACCGGAGTTTTGAGGAATGGTAGAGACCGGAAGTCAAAGGGTCTTACGACTTAAATTTTCGGAGCTAGTCGTTATACATATGGATACCGACTAAGTACAACTACATACCGTCTTTGGTTGTGTTATAACATTTTATTAATAGGAAGTTAATTTTTATTTATTTAAATTTTTTGCATAGTGGCATCTTTTGGGGTTCGTGTGGTAATAAAACACGGCAACAATATTTGTTGGTTTTTCAGATGACTCCCTGAAGGGACCACCATGGCACCGATTCTAAGGTGCGAGGGTTACGTCTCCCGGGTCCAAGTTAGGGACGAGTCCCTTGATCTAGGGTGTACGGTGTTTATTCTCAAACGTACGACGTAGATTTCTAGGGTTCACAACGTTGGTTCTGGGTCATATCGGTTTAATTTTTTAATTAAAAAATTTCTTTCCAATCGACTCCGGGACACCGAACGACTCCCAACACTACCCTCGACTCAATGGTCGTCTTCTACACCGGGTGAGTGGGGAGGAGGATGTTGAATTCCCCGAATACCAAACCCCTCCCTCTTTCCTTTATGTCTCCCTTCTGTTTGGTATCGCGTTGAGGTTCCCGGTCCCCTCACTGGCCCCTATCGGTCCGACGTCCTCCACCTTGCCTTGTCCAAAGGGTCCTTTGCCTCTGTTCAACATGGAACTTCCTACTCGTCTCATCTGTTTTGTCACTCTTCTCGGTTCCAGTGGGTCTTTGGCCCGGGGACGAGACCCGAGAGGGACACGAGGGATCTCTCTATTCTACATTGCAGGCGTCCCTACCATCCGTCACTCCAGTAGGATGTCGTAGGTATTACCCTTTCCTTTAATCAGAACCCTTTAGATGTGGGTTTCAGTAGAAGGGAGGGGTGTTTCCCTTATTATCGACCTTCTTTAAAAGCCCAGTCCCCCGTAAATTAGGTGAAGGGGTATGTATGACACAAATCATGACTCCTACCTGCACTTTCTCGGTCCCCAGGGACTAGGGTTGACGTATCTGTACCCTCCACTCCCCAGACTTACGGACGTCCGATCCTAAGAAAGTGGACTTAGAAAGCAAACAAAAGTTTCACCGACGGGGTTTGGAAGTAAGGTCTTTATCTCAACCTGGTCCGTCTTGGACGTTTACGTTTCGGACGGAATCGACACATCGATTGTCTTGTCTGATGCATTGTCCTTTTCCGTGTTAAGTTACGGTATATACACATATCACATATATGTACATATATATTTATATACATATAACCACACGATAACTAAAGATTTCACCCCATTAAACTCTTACACAGAATCGGTGTGACATTCCCCTACATAACCTCTAGTGGAAGACACAGAGGGACCCAGACCGGTTCCGGTTTACCTGTCGTCTGAGTGTCGTACAGAAGAGAGGTTCCTGACACTCGGACCCCGTCTGGGTCTAAGTGTCGTGTGACGGAGATCGTCGGGGGTCTGACGATAAATAGGTTAGTCAGTCTCGAGGAAGGGTGACACGCGGGTCGAGAGACAGGGAATCGTGCTGTATCTAATGTCTCCTGTCCTGCCCGTCCGTCCGACCTCTAGACGGGAACGCCTGTCTCCTACGTCACAGATAGGCCCCAGGTCTTCCCGACCCTCCTGCCACTGACCTCGGCCCTTTGACCAGACCCGAAAAGATTGAGGTGGTGGGAAAGGGGTATTTCCAGGGGTCAAATGACTCTCTCTCCTACGAGTCTCCACGAAACGAAGATGAGACGTAAGAGAATGACATGGAGTCTGGTATGACACAGGTTCGGTACCGTTGGAGTCCCTGGTCAATCAGGTAGGGGGAGATGGTTGTGTAGGGGTGGAGGAGACTAAACTACGAAAAGTTGACGGTGACAGACTCTTTAGGTGAGTTGTACGAAAACCTGAACTTACAGTTAATTTTTATGCGTCGAACCCTCTTAAGGGACCACCAGGACACCAATCCTGAGGTACGAAGGTGACGTCCCCCGTGCCCAAACTAGGGACTAGGTCCTTGATTCTAAGGGCGTACGACACGTGACGTCGGTTCCCTTTTTTTTTTTTCGAACCTTCGAGTTTCATGGGTTTACAAGTAGTCGTCAACTTGTCTAGATATTTAGAACTACATCGGTGTACCACTTTATGATGTGTCGGTACTTCTACCCTTTAGAAGGTGGGGTGTGTGTAGTCGTGTTTTTGACCGTCCTCATTAGGTCCTGTGTCTTCAGTTCTCCTACCAAGAGGGACTCCTCAATCCCGACCGCCCATCTTACCTCCCGAGGACCCCCGGCTATTGTAAGACAAAGAACTAAAAACACCACCAACGAATCCGCACGACAAATACTTTTAAACGGTTCGACATGTCAATCTTAGGTACCGACATACGTACAATATGTAGGTCTCTTCCAAAACTTTTAGACATACAATGTATTCTTCAACGTGTCACATGCTAAGGTATGCAACCTTTGTACCGTGTCCATTCAGACCTCTGTCTTTTATCTTGTCTTCGACAGTCCCTGACCCCGTCTCCCACCCCTCACTGACAAGTTACCCATTCTCCGAAGGAAACCCCCTTTAGTTTTACAGAACCTTGATCTGTCTTCGCTACCGACATGTTAGAAAACTTACGTGACTTACGGTGACTTAACAAGTAAAATTTCACCAATCACTACTTAAAATACGATACTACTATATCACCATTACTCAGTCGGACGGTCACGTCCTCTGTGTTTTCTGCACCCAAACTAGGGACCCAACCGTTCTAGGGGGTCTCATTCTTTCCCGTTAAGTCAGTTCATAAGAAAGGACCTTTTGAGGTACCTGTCTCTACCCCAGTGTTTCTCAGCCTGTACTGACTCACTGACTGTGTGTGTGGACATTTAAAATCCAGCTTATTTATTACAGATAGATCCTTCCCGGTGTGTGATTTTCGGTAGAAACAATAAAGACATTAAGGACATCGAACTACCAAAGGTAGAGAGGGTCGAGAACGCCACCAGTGTCTACCGACTCAAGTTCCCCAGAGACTAGACTTGAGGTTTATTGCTCTCCAAGGTCCCGTTGCGGACCAGTAATGTCACTTGTCCGAGTGTTCTACGGTCTTTGGGTAGTGTGAAAGTTCCCCAGAACCCATTGCCTCGGACCCGAACGTCCCCCGGTTCGAAGTAGGTGACGGTACAGTTGGGGTGAGGTCTCGGTTCCTGAAGGGTTCCTGAAGGCGACGTAGGAACTGGGACAGGACTGGTCTCGACCCAGACCACCGAAGGGAAGTCGAAGCGCACGTTTAAGTGTAGACGCCGTCATTCGCTCGGGGCCGATCTCTCGTCACCGGCGAGTGTGACAATAGGGCAAGAGTCGTTATTACAAATCCAAGTCCTTTCTCAAGGTTCTATATATATTAAGGAGTACGACTCATTCCCGAGGTCCGGACTGAGGTGACGACGGGGTCGATGACGAGGTAGGTCCTTACAATTATGTGGTCGGCAACCGGGGCACGATACCTACCTACAGAGAGTTACAGGAGTAATACACGAGGCATAAAGTCCAGTACATTAAGTCGACATTTTTAAACGGGGACCGACGTGGACCGTATCCTCACCGTGTCTCCCCACACAAATAAAAAAATTCCATGACAATTTTTATTTAAATTATTCTCTTTCTCTCACCTTCTCTCACTCGTTCCCTGCCTCTGACACACATTAAACTTACTCCCTCCCTTTCTGTACATGTCTTCCAAACTCTAGGACCACGAAACCCTCACACTCACACACACACACGCACTCACACACACACGCACGTACGTACCCACAAAGAGGACTCATTGAGTTTCGGTCGAAACAAATAATTTGGCTCTAAAAGGTCTAGTAATCCAACACTACACCGAGTCAAGTATGACGCGTCATAGGGTAGAATGTATGTGTGTCCATGTATTCACTTTTGGCCACCTCGCTGAAGTTAATCATTCTCATACCCGTCGTTAATGGAAATTTACTTGTAAAAGTACTCAAAAAGAGGAAGGGAAAGGAAGAGAACCGACACATTAATTGTTCAGAGATTTGTTTGAGTCAGAGAGAAACTCTGATCTTCTGAGACCAAGATCTTCGGTGTCGCACTTCTACCTCTCCTTACCCCTGTGAATCCACCGTCCCCGGACAGGAAAACCCGTACGGTACCCACCTTCTCTCGATGGTGAGGGCGGGGGTTGGGGATCCTTCAATTCTACGTGGACCCCCCTAGAATAGTAGATTTGGTTTGGGATCTTGTGCATCCGACTGTCTCCTCAAGACAGGGTAAAGACCGGTCCTCTTCAACAAACCCTTTGTAGCAGAACTGATAGTGCAAAAGATCTGATAAAAGTCACTATTTAATTGTACAGAACCTTCCCGACTTCATCACGGTCATTACCCCACTACCCCTTTTCTCCCCCCTTATACCTGTGTGGTTCAACAGGAAAGAGGTGAACTCGATGTAACGATACAAACCCCCCGATAATACAGGGAACCTGGGTTCTACAGGTACAAACGTGGGTTTGTACCATGGTGTGCCTTCAGTTCTTTAGTTCCGAGGTACCTGTCACCCTCTCCCCTCCCCCTCCACCTATCTTTTTGGAACGAGGTCTCCCCGTCGGGGGAGGGGACTGGAGGGACCTGACGCTACTCTCCGAACACCAGATTCCTCCTGGAGAGCCTACATTCGTGTACGTAGACAGACGACCACAGATGGGTCCCGTGGTACCTCCCAGTGGGTCTCGTCTTTCCTGGCCCTTACTCTACAGAATCCATTTGGTATCCTGACGAAGCGTGGTGCGTGGAGGTCACAGGGCAGGTGGAGTGGACGGAACCTCCCGGGGACACCGGTGGGGAGGACGGACCAGTGAGACGGACCCTGTCGTCCTCTCACCGGAGCACCCGAACTACGACTCTGTCGCGAGAGAGTGCATCAGGGAGTGGTTTCCCAGTGGGATGGACTCGGTCCTGTGCAGAGACCGGTAGGCAGTGGAACTAGGAGAGGTAGACTCAAACGCCAGCGACAAAAGGGACAAAGAAAGTCGGACAGGACTTCGAGGAGCAAGCCGGAATGAACCCGCGGTGGACCACAGGTTCTCGGAGTGACGGCCACCCAAGACCGGCTCACCTTTCTTGTCCTCCAAAAACGAAAAACAAAAACAGAAACAAAAAGGACGAGAAGAAAATCCAAGACACCACTCTCCACCTCAGCCGGACCTAACGTCGTCCCCTTGTCCGCGTCGGACAAGTGTCCTGTAAGGACGGGGTCGCCTGTGAGACACGGGACCCGACGAAGAGTGTCCCGTCTCCCTTGAAAGTCTCAGGGGGACACACATGATTCAGTGAAGTCAGTACAGGTCGAGAAACACTGGGGTACCTGACATCGGGTGGTCCGAGGAGACAGGTACCCCAAGAGGTCTGTTCTTATGACCTCACCTAATGGTACAGGAGGAGGTCCCCTAGAAGGGCTGGGTCCCTAGTTTGGGCTCAGAAAATACAGAGGACGTAACCGTCCACCCAAGAAATGTTAATCACGGTGGGCCCTTCGGTTCGTGGGGGGATCAGTTACGAAGAAAACAAAATTTCTTTATATATATATATATATACCTCTCTCTCTCTTTCCTTTAGACCCCGATTTCCTAATTGTCCTCGGTCTGACCCAAAGGGAGAGCAGAGTCGGTGAATGTTCGACACACTAGTACTTATTCAATAAGAGTGGAGAGACTTGGAGTCAAAGAAAGAGTCTTTTTTCCCTTTTGATATGGGTGAATTCACCTCTTCCGTTGGGAACGGACCTCTTAAGGTACCCGTCTCCTCGGACCATCCGACATCAGGTACCCCAGCGCTTCTTAGCGTGTGCTAACTCGCTGAAGTGAAAGTGAAAAGTGAAAGTACGCAACCTCTTCCTTTACCGTTGGGTGAGGTCACAAGAACGGACCTCTTAGGGTCCCTGCCCCCTCAGACCACCCGACGGCAGATACCCCAACGTGTCTCAGCCTGTGCTGACTTCACTGAGTCGTCGTCGTCGTCGTCGTATGGGTGAATTCTCCCAGGTACTCTATTTAGTTTTCAGGACGGTCCAAGACCTAGTGACTCCCACGAGTCATTTACAGTAAAGGAGGGAAGGAGTCGTCTGTATCCCTCTATCTCTACTAATGTATTCATTATTTCAAATCCTGTGTTACTTTCATTATAAACGAAAAAAGAATCACACACACCCCACAACCCGTCTCGATATCACCCCCACCCCCCACCTCCCTTCAGAAGTAAGAGTGAAAGGAGGTTCGAAGAGTCGGAAACGTCCAGACCCTTCTCCTTAGGTTTGACACTCATCACTGAGACTAGTGTAGAGGTAACCTTTCTAATTTCCGTACGAAGTGAGGGTTGAAATGTGGTTGACCGACCATTTATTATTCGATTCAGTAACACCTGATTCGGAACAAACTTCTCAAAAGGTCTCCGGTCACACGGGTCGAGTTTACTCAAAACGGGGGATTACGAGTAGGGGTAAATGACTCGGGGAATTATCCCCTCCGTATCGGTCCTGAAACTCACCGTAGTGGAGGACATGGGAACATTGTTGGTACGGTCCAGTCTTAATGACGGGGGTGATGTATCTACTCCTTTGACCCCGAGTCCTACCAGTCCAGTGAACGGATTCCAGTGTATAGATCCTTCGCTACTCCAGGTGTGTCGAGATCTAAGTCACACAGGAAAGAACGAAGAGGGTTATAGGGAACTTGGGTCCCTAGAGGAGGACCTCGTCGCCGACCAGAGACTTGGTTGGTCGTCGCCGAAAGACGGGGTCGGGGTCGGGACCCGTATTTAGTGTAGAGCCAAGGACGGGTACCGAGTAACCAACCCGAGGGTCGACAGAAGGCGGATCAAGGTCCGCACACCGATATAATTCTTACACTTGACATTGTAATTGTGAATTTTTTTTTTTTAGGGTTTCTCTTTCCGTCTTTCTTTCTTTATGGGGATTTCTCAGATTACAGTCCAGGTCGGTTCCCAGTATTTAGTTACAGCCATTTAAATATTTGTCAAGTATTTACATTCACGAAAAATGTCCCGACAAACAATAACACAGCCCCGACCCTACCCCGCCCCGCCAGGTAGGTAGACAGAAGATCAGCCCTCGGCGAGTCTACCAAGGTCGTGGAGGTCGACGTCTTCCTTATCCTTGGCCTGGTCACGTCGGTCCACTACCCTTCGAACGTCCACCCACTCCCCTCGGGACTTGAACTTTACTCCAAAGCTCCTGAAAATGTCGTTGTCGTAGTGTTGCTACTGAAAAAGAGGTCCAAAAAGAAAAGTAAAAAGATTCATACGACAAGAATCTTTGAGACCACACAGGAATCGGATATACGTGTCGGTTTTCCTTTATAAGGTTTCGTCTCTTGGTCCAAAAAGTGTCTCAAGGGGGACGGGTGGGTACCCTGTGGGGTGGTGGTGGAGTGGAAGTGAACCGGGTAAGGTCCTGGGTTTCGGATCTGTGACCCAAATTTCTGTCCGAACCGGTCCTGTATCGGAGACGGTGACGTCTTCGCCGAGACCGATCTTTACAGACCTTAATCTCTATTTTCCCGCCATACCACTTGCGACGGAAGAGGGAAGGATAGAGGACCGATTTTCCGTCGTCCAGAACTCAGGACCCTCGAGTGTCTCGTCCAGAACTTTTCTCGAAGAGCCGAAGAGATCCTTTAGTTCTCATCCTTTGCGTGTCATAGGGGAGGTGACAGATGAAAAGAGAGGAGGAACTGAACTGGTGTACAGTGAAGGAATAGTCGGGGTTTGACTCTGAGATGTGTTTATTCGAGAACGGGTGTCCAGGAACCCCACCTCCTGTCCCTCACCCCAACGGAGTGAGAAGAAGGGTTTTCGAGGTCAAAGACGTCACGGTCCGACCGGGTCGGGTTTGTGGGACACCTTGTAGATGGAGTTGGGTCCCACCACGTCATCGGACAGTCGTTCCCATCTTACTCACTCCCACTACTTGAGACGGGAACCGGTGGATGCAGGTTCGGGGTCAGGGGACTCGATTCAGTGAGTGACTCCTAGTCAAGTCTTGTCGACACTTCTGGACTTCCTAGTTGAGTCCGATTCGGTTGATACTTTCACTTTCACTCTCACTTCAACGAGTCAGCACAGGGTGAGAAACGCTGGGGTACCTGACTGACATCGGGTCCGAGGAGGGAGGTAACCTAACAGGTCCGTTCTCATGGCCCCACCCGGTAAAGGAAGAGGTCCCATAGAAGGGTTGGGTCCCTAGCTTAGGCCCAGAGGGAGTAAGGTCCGTCCGAAATTGGAGACTCGGTGGCCCCTTCGGTAGTGACAATGTAAGACGTTCGAGTTCTAGGACCTCAGAAAGACCCAGACCTTCCGTTCACTAGTACTTTCATCCACACATGTGGGTCACAGAAGATCGTTGAAGAGAGTCTCGTCAAAGCTTTGTGTATGCACAGAGTCGTATTCGTTACCATAAAGACTGTGTCTCGTCGAGAAAAATATCACTTTGAAATAATTTTATTACGTAGACACCTTGAAGGGACCACCAGGTTACCAATTCTTAGACAGAAAGTTACGTCCTCTGTGTCCAAGCTATAGACAAAACCCTTCTTTGGTGTACGGAGTCTCGTTGACTCCGACACTCGACGTTGATGACCTCGGGTCCACGAGATTTCGGGAACGGGGTGTTGTTCTCTTTGGTGGAGTCACTCTTCGGACACGTGGTGTTGATCTCTCATAACGGGTGAGTGACGTTTGTTTCTGGGTCGTATCGGTCTTTAATTTATTCATTTATTAAAATTTTTTACGCCGTAGCCGCACGCACAAGTCAGCACAGGTTGAGAAATACTGGGGTACCTGACATCGAGCGGTCCGAGGAGACAGGTCCCCTAAGAGGTCCGTTCTTAAGACCTCATCCAACGGTACGGGAGGAGGTCCCTAGAAGGACTAGGTCCCTGTCTTAGGTGAAGACGCAGAGGAAGTAACTGTCCGTCTAAGAAATGGTGACGTGGTGGTCCCTTCAGGAACCGGGTATTTTCAACAAGGTGATATTGGAATAGGGAGCTTAAGGTCTTCCGACAATGACGTGTGAGAAGTTCTCTGGTGACCCAGACCGTCTTGGTGGAGTATACCGGTCTTGGTGGTACATACCCGTCTTGACGGGTACTTTTGGGACAATTGGCCAACGTGGAAAGGTCTGCTCGCGATTCGTCCCTAAAGTAAATAAACTTTTCATCCATAATTTATACAGTCTACATCCTTCACTTTACATTACCCGGGTTAAGGTGTGAACCAAGGTATACGCATTTAGGGTGACTACCTCTTGTCTCACACCGACCCCGTCGTCTCTACTCCAGGGGCCAGACGCTCTCCTTTAACGCGAGAACTACCTAGAATCGACTGTAAGATTACCTGTACCTCCGCTCCGACAATTTTGACCTTCCCGGGGACTTCAAAGACCAACCCAACGAGTCCCCAAAAAAAAACAAACAAAAATTTCGCAATCCTCAACAGTGTAAGGACGAAATAAGGAGCCAAAATAAAAGATTGAGAGCCATTTGTAAACGGTAAGGAGGAGTCAGAACAAGGTCAAGTCGACACGAACTCACCTCAAAAGGTTCTCCCACCGGCCCACGAACCGGTTCCTTGCTCGTTTGTAAAGTATCGGATTCAAACCCTTCGTCGGACTTCCGGAGGATCGGTGACTGTGATGTTCATTTCAGAACGATAAATTTCACACCAGGGACCTGGTCGTCGTAGTCGGAGGGGACCCTTGAACAATCTTTACGTCCCAGAGTCCGGGGTGGGGTCTGGAAACTTCAGATTCAGACGTAAAATTGTACTACGGTTCACTAAGTACCCGTGTAATGTCTCACTCTTCGGGACCCAATCTCTTTTCTGTGACCCGTACTGGGGAAGGAACTGTGCTTAAATAGTGGTCCGTAATAGAATTCGTGGTGTTCTTAGGTCCACTCTACAAACACTATTGACGTTACCCTTGAGTGGTCGGGTGACCAAGAGAAGGTACGAACGCGGAACCTTAGTGACTCCCTTGAAAAACTTTTACTCCTTCACGTCTGGGTTAGGTTCTCTACCATTAAGATGACTACCGACCCTTCCCCGAACCTAGAATAAATGAAGCTCAAGGTCCACTGAAATGGAACCTCGGTCCTGACCCTCCAGGACACCATTTTATAGCGGAACTTATCACTCTAAAGAAGGCCTTCGTCTCACTACATTCAAGGACTAAGAAGGTGGTACGTATCGCACGACCTGGGGTTCTACCTAGGTCCTTCCCTGTGTTGCTCACGACAAGTTCTCGAACGCCAAGCCAACTCCTATTTCACTCTACGTATCGTTCTCCACGCACCGAAACTCTTCGCGGGACCAAGACACTCCTTACAACTCGCCCACTCAGGTGACGTCTTTTACTACCTTCGTCTCTCGCTCACGTATACTCTCCTATGCGTAAGTGTACCATACACCTCGACCCTCCCTGGATCCTTAACAGACTAAAAAGGTGTCTTACGGTATCTCGTCCCAAAAAGTTGGAGTCGTTGTAGCTGTAAACCCCGGTCTATTAGGGCCTGGTTTTATTGTTGCACCTTTGCCAGGACACGTAATGTCCTACAAGTAGTCGTAGGGAGACACACGGTCATCGTAGGCGTGGGTTTTACAGAGGTCTGAAACTGTCCACTCGGGACCCCCGTGTTAACGGGGACCGACTTTTGGTAATCGTATCTCGTTAATCCCTTCTACCACCATCCACACCTGTGTATGAGTCTTCCACGTGTCGTTGCCTTCATTTCAATACGGAAGATTTTTCATTCAGCAGTTGTTGTACCTACAATCAGGGTTATCGTTCCACACACACACACACACACACACACACACAGGTTCCCAACCCACGTCTGTCACCTTCACCACAGAGGAGAGATTCACGAATTTCGTACCCACGACCACGAGCCAATGGACCCGAGGTTAGGGACAAGATAGTGGATAATGGATGGGACTGGTTCCAGGAATTAGAGGTCCTGTCCACGGAGTCGAAGAGGTAGAAATTTTTACCCTGAACGTCACGGATGGAGTTTCCCAACAACATTTCTGATAAACATCAGTCAAGGGCCCAAACTCGGTACCGACTGGCATAGTCGAGACTCCTACATTTACCTTCCGACCTATTACTTCTCCCTCTGGAAGTCCAGGACAAAACATTTGACGACGGACAAACTTAGGACAGATTACTCTAACACAAAGATATTAATACATTCTTTCGTTTGTGTGTGTGCTTTCTTTCTTTACGAGAACAAATCAGGTGGGGCAGAAAAATTTATTTGAAAAATAAAACCTTAATAAAATCTGAACGACCCCTTTTTTTTTTTTTTTTTCCAACGTTTTATCGTGTCTCACAAGGGAGCACGAAGAGTGACCCACAACCCAATAGTAGAATGTAAAGGTACCACGTTAACAGTTTTGACTCTTTGTGACCACGTAGGGATAATTGGTTTGAGATCTGAGGTGAACCTAACGTGGTCTATAAAGTGTTTACAGGAAAAAGACAAGGTCCTAGGGTAGGTTCTGCCGTGTCACGCAAATCAGTAGGACAGAGGAAGCTGAGGAGGTCCGACCCGACCAACGAGACAGAACTGAAACACAAAGCACTGGAAGTGTGAAGACTTCTCGCCACCCTCCGGAAAATATCGTCCGGGGGATTAAACCCAGACAGACTACAAAAGAGTACTGATCTGCCCCCGAGACCCACACCCTCTTTTGGTGTCTCCATTCCGCCGGAGGAGTTCGGTAGTGGGGTCCGGGTGTACGACGGTGGTACTGGCGGTGACCACTCCGACTGGAGTGGAGCTGGTGGCACCACAGACGATGTAAGAAGGTGGTCTTTCGCCGGGGGAGGACGAGGAGTGACTGCGAGACTCGGTGGGTGTGAGGTTCTCCCCTGTCTAATTCGAGGAGGAGGTCCTCCTCCCTTGCAGATCCAACATAAACCTCAAAAAGACATCCTTCTAAACAGAGAAACGGGGTAGATAAATGAGTGAGTCAGTAAATAAATATGTTCATACCTGAGTACCTCTAAATAAAATCTGAAGCCAAACATTAGATTATGTCACTATAAATAAAAAAACAAGTTTATGGGTGAAGTAAAAGTTGTCACCTCTTCGGGATTTAACCCCACCCCCACCCCCACCCCCACGACTAAACATCTAGTTCCCCGCGGTTGTCCCTCTACCTAGTGCTCAATGTCTGCGTCTCGTCCCAGAAACCAGACCTAACCGGAGGCACTTCCGGTACCAGCCACCCTTTCGTCTTTCTTGTCTCCGACACACCGACCACCGTTTCGGCGACGGTCACACTGACCCCTCCCCCTCTCGAAGTTCCCACTCCCTGCATCTGTTCCCAGGGTTGACACACTATAGTCCCGTGCAGGGTAGATGTTTTAGGGTCCTTTGGTTCCGGTGCCACTCCAACTCTTTCTGTGACACCTTTGGACTCTGAAAGAGTCCCTAGTTTCTTGTTTCAGACAGTCTCGACATCCGACACACAAGAGACGCCCTTCCCCTGCGTCCGGACGACCTGAGGGGTCCCGCCCTCACCCCTTATGTTGCACCTCATGTCTGTACCTTAGTGTCCGAGGCTGCAAGCTCCCTCACATCGCTGGAACGACGGTAATCAGTTCGAACTTGACCTTCGGGGTAACCCGGAGTGGTAGAACTGAGGTTCCGACTCAAGGTCGAGGTCAGCGTAGTTCTCAGACGTCCCGACACCCTCCGGGAGACAGAAGGGAGACGCCGGAGAGACACGGACCCGAAAAACGACAGAGAGGGAGTCCCAGGGTAGAGAAGGAAAAGGACCGGAGGGTACACCCCAGAGTTTGGGAGAGACCAGTAAGACCGGGGTGACCAGGCTCCTGTCCCGTTCCTCCCCCCGCCTTGAACCTAGGACACTCGACTGGGGGACCACCTCGAGTCGGAAGGGCTCAGTTAGACCGGAGAGGGTCACGTCGGGACCCCCTGGAGTCCAAGACCCTGAGGAGGGACGGATCTCGGGGTAGAGCGTCCGGGGACGGGGTCGGAGGAGGTACGTAAAGAGGTCCTCCCTCTCTTCCAGTTGATAGGAGAAGGTTTAAGAACAATCCGTAGGATATCCTTCTCATTCTTTGATACCAAAAGTGTTTGCGTCTGTGTCTTTCTCGTCGAGATGTCGTAGAAGAACCGACTCCCGGACCTGATCTCCCCCGGGCAGACGACCCGGTCTCCTTCGGTGGGGACATGTTTTTAGGGGTAAGAGTTGTTCTCGGTAAGTCGTTTGGGAAAGCCTGATACCCCTCTTCGGGACCCTAAAATTATAATTAGTCTTCCTCTTTACCCAAGGTCCACCTCGCACCTCCAAGGTCGGACCAGGGTGAGGGTCCAGACTCGTCCACTCCCCGGTCCGGTCCCTACCTCCCTCAGAACCGGTTCCGGGAGAACTCCATAGAAAAATCGAATGACCTTCGGTACCCGAAGAAGTTCTGAAGAAGGGTACCCCAGACCGACCAGTTCCGTTCATATTCAGTGGGACCTCCCTCTCCACTCAGTTTCTCCTACCGAAGGTCCTCCTCTCTCTCGTCTGACTGGTGTCCGTCCGGGGGGCCCGTCGAAGGGTGAGGGTGCGTGGTACCCTCTCGGAAGGACCTTCTGTCTTTCGAGACCGGTCCTTTAAAAAAAAAAAAAATTAATTTTTTTTTTGTATGTACCCAGGGTCTTGATAGTTTCTCGTTCTCCTCTTCCCTACTCTTTCGGGAACTGCTCCGACCCTACACTAATGTGACAGGTGGCCTCCCGAGGGTCTTTGGGGTGGTTCCTTCACGGTACCTTTGCCCTTCTACGCGGGTTCGTGCCCTCCCCCGAATCGAGTAGAGCCGGTTCATACCACCAGGGGAGAGCACTGGTCACAGAGGTCTTCCCTGGGGTCGGACCAGTGGGGGTCGACCGCTCTGAGGGCGACAGGTCGTCTGAATAAAGCTCTTTTTCGTCCAAAGACACTTCCGCCCCTCCGGCGACCGACAGTAGAGACCGTCCTCGTGTCCTTTGTGAGCACCGACTAAGACAAAGGTTGTCCTCTGCCACGACCCCGACGGGTCCTGTACCCTCTACGTCGGAGACGGGAGCTCTTCGAGTGCCAGAAGGACTTCTCTGTTCAGACCAGATCCTTCCTTGTGTCCGACCCTCAGTTCACTCCTGACCTCGGAGTCGTCCTGGGACATACCCCACTCGTGGATGTGTTTGGAACAGTACTAATAGAGGGAGTATATTGTCTACCTCTTTGTCTGGTTCCCTGAAAAGACCACCAGGTCACCAATTCTAAAGCGGAAGGTTACATCCCCGATGTCCAAGTTAGGGACCAGCCCTTCGATTCTAAGGTGTACGAACTAGCGGTTTTTTGGTTTTTCCTTTTGCCTTCGTTATAACACTGTTTAAGTTATTTCTAAATTTTTTACCAGGTGTAGTTTTTTGTTTTAGAATTTTTTTTCTCTGGTTCTTTCTACGTTTCCTGCACAGTTCTCTTCTTTACCTCCGGAACCTCTACCCACCAAGTAGTCCCTACCTTTCTGCTTCTGTTGGGTACTTATTGAGAGATCTACTTGGCGTCTCCGGGTTGAACGGTGCCTGTGCTTAGACCAACACTACACTGGTCACGGAAGACGTTTCGTTCGTCGGTAGTAGGGGAACCCTTGTGGGGGCCGTCAGGAAGTCCTAGTCCCGTCCACAGGACCGTAAGGGCTAGTGGAGACGAAGAGTCCGGCAGTAACGGGATCCTGTGACGTCAGTCACAGACCCACCCTCTGAACTAATGGTCCCTTCGGACGTCAGAGTGACGCCGGTAAGGAGGTCTTTAACGGGGTTCCGACCTAGACGGCACCTCGGGTATCGAAGTCGGGGTCCGGATTCAGAGGAAGGAAGAGAGGACAGGGTCTCTCTTCTTGGTCTAGGACAAGTCCTGGACGTCGAAGACGGGTCTAAGAGTAGGTTGAAGAGGACTACGATCCTTCGGACTGAGTCTTCTGGGATCCACTAAAGGTGTCGGGTGTCTGAGTAGGGTCTCTTTGGAGTCCAAAGGAGGTCACTGAAACTTTATTCTTGTACGATCTTTGGCGTCTCCTCACCGTCCGAACCCGTCTTTACAGGGTGTTTAAGAGGATAACAGCGTAAGTAGAACCTGGGGTGTTCCTGGGATCTCTCTCTGTGGGCCCTGTCGGACATTGACACGCTGGGTTCCTTGGGTAAAGGGTATACGGACGGGTCGAGGTAGAAAAGGAGAAAGTCAGAATAAAAAAACGGAGACCGGAACCACCTTCAAACGTATCTTGAGAGGTTGGTATCATTCGTATAGTTACTGATACCGATGGTGTAATTTGTGTCCGGACATACTTGGTTGAGGACCCGATTCACGAAACGTCCATAATAAAGATTAGGAATATTCTTCGTACGTCCCATCCACAGTCTGTGTAAAATGTCTACACCTTTAACTCCGGTTCTCTTCGATTTATTGAACAAGTTCGAGTGTGTCAAGAACCCAAGAATTAAAAAAAAGTGGTCTAGTAAGACGGTTAGAGTCGGTTTAGGATGGCATGTCTGTAAGGTCGAGTCTGGGAAAGAGTGCACTACCGTGTGTATCCTTCACGGTGTAACCGTACCACGTCCCTCCGTTTATCTACTCCGACGAACAACTCCACCCGAGACCCCCGAGACCGTTAGGGTGTGGCCCGACTCGTTACTCCAACTCTCCTGGTTCTTGAACATGAGACACTGGGTAAGGGTCCTGGGGAACAACCTTTAAGACGGGACTTAATGGTTAAGTAGTCGTCAAGGACTTAAACCGATCAGTGATCTTAGTAGACCCCTCAAAATTTTTTACGGACACGGATCCGGTGGGTATGAGAGGCCCTCACCCCGAACCGAATCCATAAAAACTCTTCCGTGACCGAAGGACGATAAGAACGACTACTGAGTCGGTGAGTGGGGTATGGGTGAGGGACCGGTAGGGGGCGGGAACGGGTCAGAGCCCAGGGTCAGGGGTAGTACTTATGTGCGCGTGTGTGTGACGTACGGCATGTTCTCGTTTCTAGTACAGACAAAACAAGTGGTGACCTGGGGGACTGATCGTGTTGCGGACCGTACATCTCCCACGTGTTACCTAAAAAATTTTACTTATTTACAACTTCTAGGACCTTTCTGAAGTCTGTTTCGAGAAAGTACACAGATTAGCTTACCGTCGAAAAATGTCTCGTGTCATTAGGTACAGTATCTCTCGATTCTAAGTAAGTTAAGTGAAAAGAAAGAAATGTAAATCTTAAACCGTAACCAAACATGAATTTGTGTCTTCGGAGGTGAGACTGGTGTTAAGAATAGTACAGTCATAGATTTATACGATAGGTATAATTAACTAAACGTCTATAGCTTAGTAGGAACTTAGGAACTCTATTTAGGACCCAACACCTTACGAAGGATCTTTTCCATCCTAAATTTGACTCTGACGACGAAGATCGTTATTCCATCTAGTCCACAAGTCCAATCGGGAGGACGAGTTTTGTGTCCGTCCCCTTTAAAAAAAAAAAGGAAAAATGATAAAAGTTTACAAGGTACTCAATCGTTCTTTCATACCTTATGAGACCGAATATTTTCATTTATTTACTTTCGCTTTGAGTCTTCCACTCTACTCCTGACTCCGGTCGTAAACGGAACTTCCTTAAAAGACCTGGATCACTTGAACTTTCAACTACAAACCTCGGAATACTCCAAACCACCCATCCTCTGGTTTGGATCCAGACAGGTTCCATCCGTCAGATCATCCTCTGTAGAGTATCTTCATCTTGTCGGTTCCCGGTATGTAAATCACAGTTCTTCTTGACCCTTTTTTAGGTTGGAGGAGGGGTCTAAACCCCTCGTCCTTTATGGACGTTCCTTTTAACGAATAGAACTTCAAACCATAACCTCGTTTCCTCCTTTATGGAGAGGACTCTTGATGTTCGGTTTGTAGAACACATCGGACTTAAGTAAGATGTAACGACAACAACAAATTAGCAATTCGGCACAGGTTGAGAAACACTGGGTGGTCCGAGGAGACAAGTACCCTAAGAGGTCCGTTCTTATGACCTCACTTAACAGTAAAAGAAAAGGTCCCCTAGGGTCTGATCTGCTGATTTCTCCTTCGTTTGTCTTTAGGAAAGACTTCCACAAGTGGAAAAGGGTTCCGACGGTTCATAAAGGTCGTCAAAGATGTCTTCTACTCTTCGAACGTTGATTTTAAGTCGGGGTCATACTCCTTTGTTCCATGGTTCTACCTCTCAGTCGTCGCTGTCTGTCACCTTAGTCCGACGTTTGGGAAGACCAAACTCTTAATAGTTTGTTTTATCTTGACTAAAAGTTATTTACCGTCTCTTGGAAATTTTATATTCAAGTCCCAGGAATCTAAACATTTTCTTATTCTCTCTTGAAGATCTTTTATTTTCAGCTCTTTACTTTATTTTATCTTTGGTTTTTGAGTCACCTCTGTTACTTTGTCGTCTGGTCGTGTGTTTCTCTCTGAAGCTCTAGACCTTCCGGTGCACTTGACCTCTTTAATAGGTCTTCCGTTGGAATCCTCTATTTCTCCACCTTTCACATTTTCTTTAATTTTCGGTATCTTCTATCTCACTTTTCCTGGGTCTACACAGATTAGTCTCAGAGTTTTCCATCCCTTTCTCCTTTGCCCCGTCCCCGTATTATCGACTCTTACGTGGTGTCGAATCCTGACTGTGGTTCGGTGTCTAAGTCTTACACTCGACTCGACGTTTCTATTTTTCACTCCTTAAACCTACGAGTCTCTACTCCGTACAGTGTTCGTCGTCCTGGAGTCTCCTACGACTACCCCGTCCGTGGGACTCGTGATCAGAGGACCCTGACTTTCCTCCAAGTCTCGAAGTCCCTCCGAAACTTCGGGTATTGGAGAAGTAAGGAGGTGACCTCTTAGTTACCCTTTGTACGGACGAAGGTCTACTGTATCGTTTTTGTCGTCCTGTCGAGGTAAAACAAGAAACCCCCGTTATATGAAAACTCTTTCCTTATCTTCTCTATCAAAACTAGGACTAGGTAACATATCTAACCCCCTAACTTCGTGTCTCTTGTCTAAGACTTTTGTCTCAAAATGGTTTCAATTCACCGTCGGGGCCTTAACCTTGAGAAAGACAGATAGAGTTCCGTCCGTGGAGGTCAGTAAGTACGAGTGATACACAAACCATATAGTTCACGTCACTACCTACCTCGGTGACCGTAGGAAAGGTCGGGACTACTCTGAAAGTTTTAATTTTCGTTTCAGTTTTGGTGAGACCCCGGGCCCAGACCTACAGAAGGGAAATCTGTTTCAGGATTAATGGGTACTGGCGGATGTGGACTACTGAACCTGGTCGGTTAACACTCCGTCACAACTGTAGATACACTCACTGTACGTCTACTCATGTAGACCTGGGTTGTCGACAGGGACCCAGGACTTTTACACAGACTGTGTGTACCAAGACACACATCGCACCCCCTTGTCGTCTGTCTTTACGTCTGGACGACTTGACTCTCCCACACGGACCAAGGAGGGGCTGGAGGTAGAAATGGAAGAGGTAAGGTTCTACCAAAACAAAGAGAACCATCGTCAATACAAAAGGTCAATAGACTTGAGATTAAGGTTCAGATACTGACAGTGTTCAATGAATTGTAGAAATTCGTAGTCAAAAGAGTTGACATATTCCCCGAAACATAATACAGAACCTTAATTTGGTCTGATATATACAAAACCTCCTCCTTTATCGTTGGGTGAGGTCATACGAACAACGTACCCTTTAGGGTACCTGTCTCCTCGGAACACCCGATGTCAGGCACCTCAGTGTTTCTCAACCTGTGTTGACTCACTAATTTGTTGTTGGTGGTGGTAATACAAAACCAGTAAATAGCCCGAATAAAGGGTATAATACTAATTCAATTCGTCGGTTTCTAAGATAAGAGGATACTAATATCACACACAATCAGCGAGTCAGTACGGACTGAGAAACATTGGGATACCTGATATTGAACGGTCCGAGGAGACAGGTACCTTAAGAGGTCCGTTCTTATGACCTCACCTAACGGTAAGGGAAGAGGTTTCCTAGAAGGGTTGGGTCCCCATCTTGGACCCAGAAGACGGAACATCCGTCTAAGAACTGATAGACTCGGGTCTGTCTCAAATAAACCCCAAGTTCAAACCTTCCTTCTGAATCTTTGAACAGTAAGTTAAAGTTTTACACGATTCGTCCTACAGATTTCTTTCTTATTTTTTACGGAGTCCCCTTTTTTAATCCATTTAATCTCAAATCGAAAGAAATCCAAGTATAAACTGTCACTAAGAGTGGACCCTGTCGGATTGGTAAAGACCTAAAGTTTTCTGTAAAAAGGACAAAACGGTGTAAGACGTGAAAAAAAAAAATTGAGGCGGTGCGATTTAAACCGAGTTCCTAACTCTCCTCTCGACTACCGTGTTTCTCCATTACAAACGTACACATGTATAATCTCCCAGTTGTCACACCCGTCTGTCTCCCGACTCGGACCTTGGACAGACTTAGACTCCCTCCCCTGCGGTCACGGTGTCGGTATTTGACGACTGTTAAGTTTTTCATACAGTCTCTGGTTGATTGAAACCCTTTAAGGTCAGATGTGTAAATTTCGCGTCCGTGTCACCCACCAGGTTTCCCTAGGTCGTTCTTGTACTGTCATCCTTTTCTTCCTTTCCTTTTTAATCTAAGTTAGTTTCCCTTTTTTTAAGGTTTACCACTCAAGCAAGATAAACCGACGTCGCATTGGGGAGGTCCCTTGTACCACCTTGAACTCAGTGACTTTCGAACCGACCCTTTTCAGTACCTCCTACATGATATCTGTCTCGACGTCAAACCTAATCAGACCACCACCCTCGTTCTCTAGGTCCTCCACTAAATGGAGCCGTAACGAGACTAAGTCGTCTGTACGGGGGACGACTGACTCAGACGACTCCCCGACTGAGACCGGTCCCACTACCCAACTCGGACCGGTGCACACTTACCGACACACACACATTTCCCTGTACAAAAGGTTCAGTAGTACCGGAGCAAAGGAGTCTGACTGATCCTACAAACCTATCAATCGTGCAAGGGAGAGTATTATTTAAAGTGTAAAGAACGTCTCTCAAATAAAATGTCCTTTTTTTTTTTTTTTTCTTCGTCCCCTTTCCTATAAGGTAGACTCAAACGTCCTTTATTAGAACAATTAATCTTTCGGAGGTGTGTAAAGCCTAAAAGGTTATCACGAAGTCAAGTGACGGCAGTATACATACACACACAAAATCTTTTCGTTCGGCGATAATTAATAAATAAAAAGGATCTTTCATGACCACCTCCACACTAAAGACGCTTTAACCCGATAAAACCCAGTAGGCGCACTAGTTATGTCTTACCGTACAAGACACTCCAACCTAAGTATTTCACGAAACTGCGGTCCTTCGTAGTGATATTTTCACCATTTTTGGTTCTAGAATGTACGTCCTAGTGGGTGTGGATCGTGTTTGACCCAGTTGTCTGTTACCAGTCCCTGCAGGGACCACCAGGTTATGAAAGTAACGTTTCCCATGTCCAAACTGGGGACCAGTCCCTTGATTCTAGTGTGTACGGTACGTCTTTCCGGTTCTTTACGAAATTTTACTTATTTTATCACAAAGAAAAATTTTCAAAGATAACCTCACATCAACGAAATATGGCGACACAATCAAAGAGGACATGTCGTCTCACTTAGTCGACGTGTATGTGTATGTAGGGGAGAACAAACACAAAAGAATGGTACGTCCAGCGGTGTCTCGTAATCCATCTCACGGGACACGATATGTCATCCAAGAGTAATCAATAGACAAAATGCACACACACGTACTCACGATTCGACGAAGTCAACACAAGTTGAGAAACACTGGCACACCTGGTGTTGGTCAGTCCGAGGAGACAGGTACCTTAAGATGTCCGTGCTTATGCCCTCACCCAACGGTACGGGAGGAGGTCCATAGATAAAACATGTATCGTAGTTGTGTTGTTTCTGTCACCAGTTGTTAATGTATAACTGACTAACTAAACCATTCAATGGTTTCATTATGGAGGAGGTCCCAGAGACGTTCCTCCTTACTACTAATCGAAAAAGTTTTGGTCAAACGAAAAGTGAAGTCTTTGTGTGTCCTTAGGTTCTATACTCGTCTCCCCTACCCCATCTTAGGTCTAAAATGTAATTCTTTGGACTTAAACTTACGATCGGAAGAGATTTAGTAGTTTCCTGAATTCGTTATCGGGTAGTCGCGTGGATCGGAATCAAAGACTCAGATACTCTGACCCCTCGATAATTATCGAGGTCGTGATGAACGTCAAGGGGATTGGAACGGTTGGGAAGGAGACGGACCATTGTCGGTCTCGGTACGATGGGTCGCGAATAGGACAAACGTCAACGGGTCCTCAGGCACTACCCATGGAGACGACGATAAAGTTCTTTTCTGTTTTATAAATATTCTTATAGAAGTATTTCGTCATTCACCCGATGGGTTCCCCACAACGGTTGTGTCGTCTCGTTTCTATTTAGTTTTTATTTTGCATTTTTTCTTAAACCTGGGGATCAAGACCGAGATTAAGACAAAAACTTGACTGAACGAAATCCTAGCACCTGTTCGGCAAGTTGTACCCGGATCTGGTACACAATACGTTTACATTTTTCCGCAATAGTGATCGTTACTAAGTAATTCACATACAAACAGATGACTAAACAAGTGAACAAACGAACAAACAAATCGATAGGAACCCATAGAAGGACAGGTTTCCTAGATACCATCTAATTTTTACTCCATTGGGAGATTTCTTTTGGGAGGTTTAGTCTGGGGGAATAGACCGAGAGGGAGTTATAAAAAATTGTATCGGAAAAAAAAAACAAGGTCGGTGTGGTACCCCGTACACCCTAGAGTCGAGGGACTGGACTTCCTTTGATTGAAGGACAGGGGATGGATCCTTCGTACCTCAGAATTGGTGACCTGATGGTCTCTCCAGGGAGAGAGTTATAAAATTGTGACCCGTAATCCTTCCGTCACTCGGTGACCGACGGGACGAGGTTAGGACCAGGACGAGTAACTGGGTAATCGGTACATTTAACCCCTTTAGTGAAGTGAGAGACCTTAAACCTCAGACGCCACTAAGATTTTGTATAGGAGTGTAAGAAATGAGGGAGGGATAAATCTCTACTGCGGAGTAAGGGGAGGGAAACTTAGGTCGGTCGAGACATTAAGTGAGGATTGAGTGACTCCATGTCACACACCACCTTCACTGTGACCCACTGAGGTCCCAATCCTGACCACACGTGCACCTGGGTAGTTCGTGTCGTGTTCGCTGACCGTAGATCTCTACAAAAAGATCGAAGAGGGAACTGCATTTCTCTTCACTTCAGAGTCAGCACAGGCTGAGAAACATCGGGGTGCCTGACATCGGATGGTCCGAGGAGGCAGGTACCCTAAAAGGTCCGTTCTTATGACCTCACCCAACGGTAAAGGAAAAGGTCCCCTAGAAGGGCTGGGTCCCTAACTTGGGTCCAGAGGACGTAACATCCGTCTGCGAAAATGGCAGAGTCGGTGGTTCCTTCAGGGGAACTATTGTACTCTAAACATTACGACCTCTATAGGATGTACATACCTATCAGATATCTCTGCACGGGAGTTTCTACCCGTCTCACACTTAGTCTTCTACCTTCTCTCCATCGGGAAAACTCCTTCCCGTACGTAAGAGTCGGTGAGTCAGAACAGGTCGAGAAATGTTAGGGTACCTGATATCGGACGGTCCGAGGAGACAGGTACCTTAAAAGGTCCGTTCTTGTGACCTCGCCCCACGGTAAAGGAGAAGGGTCTCTAGAAGGGTTGAGTCCCTAGTTTGGGCTCAAAGGTCGCAGAGGATGTAACCGTCCGTCCAAGAAATGGTAATCGCGGGGACTCTCCCATCCCGGTCCGGTCCTTCTTTTACCCTTCTCCTGCGGAGGACTTGACACCCCCTCTCTGCCTGACTCACCGACTCCCGTGACGGCTCCCCTCACCCCGACTGTTCGGTGCTCGGGGTGAAGCGCTCTACGGACAGCGGACCGACAGACGCGGGGAAGGAAGACCGAGCGGGGTCAGGACGAGCTAGTAAACCTTCGTCGTCGAAAGAGGGTCTCGACCGCAAACCACCAACCGTTCCTCGTGGGCGGAAGAGAGTTGTCGGGAGGCAGAAGACAGAAGGGGAAAGGTTGTCCCACTTATGTAAAGAGAAGACGACACACACGGTTGTATGGAGCTTAAACGACCGTCGTCCGTAAAGAGTACACAACCAAAACCTTGGAAAAATCGTCAAACAGGATAAAGAGAAGGTAGACCCGATCTTTGTACGGTTGGTCCTAAAGAGACCTAAAAAAAGGAATTGGGGTCCGACGTTGGGTTCCGTCACTCGTAGGTCCTGAGGGACCCAGAGGCCCAGGTAGGGACGGACCATGGGTAGAGGGGAGGTGTCGAGAGTGGTCCGTGGTACCGGTAGTCAGGGGGTCCGTATCAGGGTTGAACATCACTGGGGAACTTGAAGCACGGACCTCCGGTCCAATAACGTTTCCCTGTAAACTCGAAGGTGACCTTTAACCATTATATATAAGAACCGTCGTCGTTCTTGTCCGACACTTTTAAGAACATCGCAACCTGAAGAAAATTCCTCATCTCAAACCAAAATCACATGAGGGTCCGTCACTTTACCCTTTTGGTCCGATTTCTACCTCTACATACTCCCACCGTCCACCTTGGGTCTCGGGGCACAGACCTCTTGTAGTCCCGGGCGGTGGATTATCCCCGAGTTACTAGCAGACGACCTACTCTAAATCGTCCTTCGGTGTGTACCACTATGAAGTTGAAGTGAAATAATGTAACTAACAGGGTGACCCAGTTGGAGCACTGGATTAGTGATTGGAAAGTCCAGACATAGAGGGGAGGGCCGAGGGAAGACGTTGTTGACCTTTCGGACCGGAGTTGGAGGTGTGGGGGTGTGGTCCGAGAACGGGTTGAAGGAGGGTCCAGGGGACCGGAGGTCTGGACCCGGAGAGGTCAGGTGAGACGTCTGGTGTTGATGACGAATAGAAGGATTTTTGTCTGGATGATTTACACCCTAGGACCTACCCTGGAACCTTGTCTCTTTCTCGTGACCCCTGCAGGGACCACCACGTCACCCACGTTTAGACGGACGGTTGAGTCCCCTGTGCTCAAGCTAGGGTCCAGACCTTTCTAGGGTGTACGGCGCCTCGTTGATCGAGTCTCATGGTGACGACTCGGACTCGAGATCTCGGACGTTTGACGTTGATGCCTTCGGACACACGGATCTCGCACACGAGACGTTGTTCTCTCCGGTGACGTTACTCTTCGGGTACACAGTGTTCCTTCTCATCGAAAGCGAACGACGTTGGTCTCCTTCAAGTACGTCGTTACTTCTGGGTCGTGTTGGTTTTTACTTGTGCAAAAAGAAAAATTCTGCTTGTAGTCATCTCTTTGACCCTTTCAGACTTATCTCAGACTTCGTATTAATTATTATTATATAGATACACTGAGAGTATCACAACTGTTTGGGTAGATTCAGGAATTATTATCCCCCTTGACCCATTTGACTTTGGAGACATGATACAAACGTTGAAAAGAGACTTAGATTTTAATAAGAACATTGTTGTTTAATACGGTTTTACTTCGTTTAAGTTGGTATAGCGAGAGGATGAATTTCGATCCCATCGGTTACCTGAATAGATACTTTGTCTTTGTCTAAGTGTCTGTTTCTCGTGTCTACCCGGCAACGGTTCCCCCTCCATCTTACCTCTTCTTACCTGACCCTCGAGGTTAGGATCTTAAGATGACGCATCTTTGTGAGTGTATACGGAGTTCTACATACGTGTTCCTATAAGACAATATCGTGTTATAACCCCTATTAGACGTACGAGTAGTTATTCCTTTTATCGATGTATTTAGCTTTATTTAAGTACCTTACCTTTATATTCCGTCGGTAATTTTGTTACTCCATATAACGGGACATAACTGTCCTTCTCTAGAAGTTGTATATTAGATATAGTCCCCAGTCATTTCACTCAGGGTATTTGGTTTAGGTCGGGGACAGACACTGACATGACGGGCGTTTGATTCTTACCAAAAATGTAAAAATTTACCAACTTTATGTTAGTTTTCTTCTCGTTATAAAACACTATGTACTTTTAATATACTTTAAGTTTGAAGTCACAGGTATTTATTTCAAAATACCCTTGTGCCAGTGGGGACAAATGAAAGTATGACAGATGTCGACTGAAGAACTTTACGTCACCGGTTCAACTCATGTCCACAGCCTCTGGTAGACCAAGTGTTTCGTCTTCTATAAATGATAGACCGGAAAATGTCTTTTTTTAAACGACTGGTAGTGGATTAACTATTTTCCGCCCAGTACATAGATACGTATTAAGGAAAGTATTTTATCTGAATATTTAAATATGTATTATGTATATAAAGTCGTACATTAAATTATCTCTTTCCATACCTTCCCATATAGGGTTTACCAATTATTACCAAAGGATACTCTGTCCTTGTCCTACTCTCTTCTTTTCACCTATTCCCCTCTAATGCATAAAATAATGAAACATAAATATATACATAAATATAATAAAAGTAGAAATACGACTTATATACTTACTTATTTAAATAGAGGTCCATTAAGAATAATTAAGAATAATAAACGTCATCAATACAAGATGTTTTACGTTTGTGACCTTGTGTCTTGTCACTCGTAACGGAGCTCCCCTTTACACCCCAGTCCAAAGAGCAGTGTTATAAAAGTAGTTGGTTAGTTAGGTATTGGAACAAAATACACACAAAGACATATTTCTGTGGAATGAATTGTATAAAACAACTAAGTAATTGTGACTTGAGTGTCGGTTGTCGAGACATTGAGTCTGGACTTACTTTGAGTGGATTGTGTACAAAAAAAAAGAAAAAAGTCTTTCCGTGTAGTGTCGGGAGAAACTGAATCTGGTGATCCGTCTAAAAAGTCGTGATGCAAACCCTCGGTAAAATTTGTTGTTTTAGTGGTTGGTTTTTTTTTTTTTGTGTTTTTACAATTTACCTCCTCCTAGGAACAATTGTCATACTTTGTTACAGTGGATTAAACTGGAGTCGACCCCTGCACGGGCACCCACTGAGTTTAGAAAAACGGGGAGACGGGTACAGGAGTTTACCGATGTTTTCATGATGCAGATAATTGAACACCCAATGTTTATTTAAAATTACTCATCCGTTTAAGTGTATTGCCTTAACCACTTATTTATTTTAGTCTATACATATATACATATATATATGTGTTTGTGTGTATACATAAAGTATGACAAACACCCCAAGAGCGCCGTTCTTATGAGCTCACCAAACGGTAAAGGAGGAGGTCACTTGGTGTAAAACAGTCTTGAGGGGTACGTGCCGTACCGAGTATCGAAGTAACTCAATGTGTTCGGTGAAACGGTGTTGTTCTAATGCTAGGTACTTCCCCTAGTGTAACCTGAGTAACCTTTTCTGAGACTACGACACTTTCTAACTTCCGTTTCCTTCTTCTCCTGCCGTCTCCTACTCTACTAATCTACCGTAGCGACTGAGTTACCTGTATTTAAACTCGTTTAAGACCCTCTATCACCTCCTGTCTCTTCGGACCACGCGACGTCAGCTACCCCACCGTTTCTCAGCTGTGTTACGTTTATCACTCACTTTTTATTGTTGTATACATAACGAAAACTTCAATTTGTTTTTTGTACAAACGACAAACGGAAACTGGTGTCTCGACGGGGGTTTCAGATAGAGAACCCGTCGTTCGTCTCCCAGGGAGCGGTACGGAAACTACTCATCTCTGCGAGTAAAAGCGTATTCTCTCGGGCGGAAAGTGGTCCTGGGGGTATCTCGTCTCTGTCGTGTTCCGTCTCCTGTACAATTCCGAGGAGTACCCCCAAACGGTGTAACGTCCCCGCCGAAGAACCTGTAGGCACTTGTCGACACAGGACCCGTGTGTGCCAGTCCGGTCGGTCTCGATGATTGAATGTACAAAAGTAGACACCAGATCACCCCTCGACTAGAGACCGAGCAGAAGGGTGACCGGGAAAGTCTCTCATCCGGACACAGGACCACAACGGGGGTGAGGGTGACTCCAATACCTTCTCGACTTCCCCTCACCCCTCCAGTCTTGGGCAGCCGTCCCGGGTCAGGCTACCTCAATTCCGTGGTTGAGTCCTTCCTCTCTGTGTGGGTCCGGGTCCACTTTACTGGACTTCTGGAGCTTCCTGAGGAGTCTGGTGGTCCCGTGTCCTGTACTCTAGACCAGGAGTCTCACACGAACCTGTAGTGGGGGTGGGGTTCGGCCCCGAGGACGTTTCGCGACAACGGTGGAACACCCCTCGTCTCCACCCCGAGCCTCGGGAGCCCGAAGAGGTCCGAGGAGAGTCCATGACAGAGAAAGGGACCCCGAAGTCGCTGGGATGGGGTCGGGGTCTCACGTGGGACCTCGTCCGAGGTCCCCTGTCCGGCGCACCGCCTCCTCTGAGGAGACACCCGGGGCAGGGAGAGACGGCTCGGCGGCCAACAGGACCGAAGTGTCCGAGGGGGCCAAGGAAGGTCAAAGATGTCAGTGACAAAACATGGTCTGTGGTGCCCCCGGGTCTTCGGGATTCTCGAGGGGGTTTTCGAGAGTCGGGGGCCGACCTCGACGGCTCTCTGATATGGGACTTACCCGGACTCCGCCTTCTCGGAATGACGAGAAGGAAAACTCTTAAGGGTGCCAGTCACAGAGAAACATCCATCTCTTCCCCTTGTGAACAGGAAACCCAGACGGGGAGGTGCAGGTGTCACCTCACGTCAGAGAGGTACACGCCCCCGGTCCCCCCGTCCCGTCCATTCTGGACCCTCTCCCACACACACACACACGTGTGCGCGCACACGTACAATATCACGGATGAGGGAATACTCTTCTCTGGTCGGGACCTTCTTCACCTTTCCATGTCTCCTCGACCGGACGCCCGGAGACCCCTTTGTTTTTGCGACCGAAAGAGGGTACTCTTGCCTTCGACACGGAACGTCTCGTTGGTCAAGGTGAAGGTCCCCACCGGGAGCCCCGTCCTTCAGACGTCGAAACACCGGTAATGAAGTCGAACCCTACTCGGAACGGAACTGTTGTCATCGTCTCACAGGACGACGTCCCACCCTTATGGGTGGACACGGAAGGGTCCGGGGGGTCGGTTGTGACCCGGAGTGTGAGATTTTGTGGAGAGGAGGTAGGGAGACAGACTGTGGACAAGACGAGATAGGACCCTGAGTCGGTCGTCCGAGGTCGGGCAGGGTAGGTATCGTAGAGCCCGAGTGTCGGTTCGAAGTAGTGACACTGACCAGGACTCGTCACGGGTGGACCTTGAGAACCCTTCTCCGCCCAGGAGGGACACTCAGATTCCGGAGGTACAAAATCTAGGTGCTCCGGTTTGAGGGTCACACCATCAACCCTGTCACTAACTGTTGAGACTCTTCAGTCTAAAAGTATACAAAGCTTCCCTCACAACGACTCTGGTCGACCCAACCCCACCCCACACCTCTACCATGGTACCCTAACCTCACTAGGGGTAGGGTGACACCCCCTTTTGTTCGGAGCCAGTCTCAGCAGAGTGTCCAGGGATCTTTCCGACCTTAATTAGGTACTTTAAAACATGGGAAACGTTTCCTACTATTCAGTCATAATGACACAGGTAAAATGTCTTGTTTTTTGACTCCATACTCCACTAACTAGGTACTTCAAGTATATATATATAAAATATGAAATCACATGGAATAGATATATTGTGTGTAATAAATGTAGATAAAGTGTAAAAATAAAAGACAGAAAAGAAAAAAAATTGTCTTAAACTTTTCTCAAATAAACCTTAAAAAAAGAAAAAAAAGAAATCCGACGAAACACGGCATACGCCCTAGAATCAAAGGGCTGGTTCCTCGTTTGAGTTCTGGAGACGTCACCTTCGTGCCTCAGAATTGGTGACCTGACGGTCTCTTCAGGGCGGTCGTAGAAGAACTAAGACTGTCGAGACACTCTGTCTTCCGGTCTGGTCTGGTCCAGAGACAATCTTGTTCAGAAGACGGAGAGACGAACCCTTATGACAGGTAACGAATTGACGAAAGTAATAGTTGAGCGGTAAAAAGGGGGCGGAAGGAATGTCTCAGATCAATTCGGAGGGGGTAGGGATGGGGTGGGAGTACATCACGGACTCGGAGTCCCCTTAGACTAGGGTCGTCAGTCCCAATTGTTTCTGAATTCAGAGAAACATTCATACCCCAAGTCTTGGGGCCCCGGTTAATTGAGTTCTACAGTCGGATGATCGACGATATTCAGGTCCCACACCGAATTTAACTGGTGTTTGACTTCCTTTTTCCAAAGGACAGAAAAAGGAGACCTACACTGGTTGCTTCGTTCACGGTCTCGACGACGGCCGTCGGTGGAACGTCGGTACTCCACTCAGTCGGATTTCTTTTCTTAATGTTCTCCCGTCTCGTCCGTCGTAATGTCCTCAGTCACGGGACTATTTCGGGACGGACCTCGGGACCGAGACCCGATGGACAATCTAGGATATCCTTTGACGTAACAAGGAACATAGGTTTTCGTGGAATTAGCCGTCCAGACTTGCCTGGGTGCAAGAGGGTGAAGACGACAGTCTGCAGGGGGACGGAAGGAGACCGAGGACAGTCTCGGTTCGGTCGTGTGTAACTTTCCCGGTCCCGTCTGATTTACGCAGAAGACCTATGGTGTCTACAGAAACGCCATAGAATTCTGAAATTCTTGACACGTCCCTCGACGCCGGATCGAGTCGGGACGAAGGGTAATCCTATTTGTGTAGGAAGTCGTCTCGCTGGGTACGGGCCGAGGTCTTTATCGGACGGGTGGTCTCTTTTACGTGAAATAAACTGTCCGAAGGTGGCGGTATAGTAATAGTATATTAGGGAAAAATAGGTGGGGAAAGGGGACGGACCTTGAGTTTAACGTAGAAATTTTACAGATTTATCGTCAAACCACGAGAAGTCGCTACGATATCAACTATGACTCGACCCCTTTAGTTACAGTTTACGGGTTGAAGTCTCTTCAAACCCACTCCCCACCTTCCCTTCAAAATGTAGGTTAAGCAAAAGACACTTCTTTATGTCCAACTTTTATGAACTGTTACCTGATTCAAAGTTATAGGCTTCCAGGTCCAAACCTGAAGTTTGGTAGTTGCAATTGGGACGTCTGGAGTGGGTTCGTTGACACACACTGAAAGGTGGTAAAGACCCAGTCAAGTCAAGTCAAGTCAGCGAGTCAGTACAGGCTGAGAAACGTTGGGGTACTTAACGTCGTGTGGTCCGGAGGGACAGGTAGTGGTTGAGGGCCTCAAGTGAGTCTGAGTGCAGGTAGCTCAGCCACTACGGTAGATCGGTAGAGTAGGAGACAGCAGGGGAAGAGGAGGACGGGGGTTAGGGAGGGTCGTAGTCTCAGAAAAGGTTACTCAGTTGAGAAGAGTACTCCACCGGTTTCATGACCTCAAATCCCTGAGGACAAAAACCGAAGGAAGAAGGTCCCACCGTGTCGGAAAAGACCCACGGTTCCAGGGTCCCCGAGGTCCCCTTTAGTCTGTTTTACGTTTTCCCGTCAAGGTTCTTGTTTGTCACGACCGTAGATTTTTACGGTCGGCGATTCCCTGTCACAGTCTTGACAGGGGCACCCCCGACGAGTCCCGTCAGTGTCGTAGTCTAACCTCGTTTCCTTCAAGAGGTCTCCTACTCCCTCAGGCGCACCCCACACCTCTCGACTCTTGTAGACACAACCTCCACCCGCTTGAGGTGACTGGGTCCCGACCGAGATTCGTCACGACTCTGCACCCACCCTCAGACAGAGACCCCGTCGGGTGGGGGAGTCCGATGTTTCACTACGGGGTGGTCCACGGGGTGGTCCACCTCGAAAGTGTGCGGAGAACAGGATGACCTGTGGATGAGGCCTAGGAAGGACCTGGACTCACTGTCTGAGGTGGTCGAGGGTCACGACCCACCTTCCGGTCCCTTCGTTGGTCCCAGATCCTCTCTCCGAAGGATTTTCCCTTAATTCAGAAGGAAGACGGTTTAGGTAAGGATCGTAGTCGTCGGACCTCCTGAACCACCTTCTCCTCTTACACCACGGAGAGGAGGGAACTCGTCGTGCGAGAGAGGATGAGACGTGAATGTGCTTAAGTATCGTACCTTCAGTAACCGGGTTAAATGTCTACTCTTGTGACTCCGACTCTCTCCGGTCCCTTGAAAAGGTCCTAAAGTGACGGTCTTTTCACCGGCCACCGTAAGTTCAGACCCAAATATGGGGAACTCCGGACCTAACAACACGATGGATGGGACGAACGGAGAATCCACTCCACTCGAGACGGAAAGGAATGACGGAGAATTTGATTGGACCCCTTCGTTTATTGTCGAGGGGATTAACCTCGGGTGGCATACGACCTACCCCGTCCCCGACCAGTAATGTCTGGTTTGTTGGTCGGGAAAAGAGGACGCTTACCGAGGGTCAGTTACGACCCGTCGGGACCGGTAAGACCCTGTTTCCCGTTACCTCGAAGACCTTCAAGAGTCGTAAGGGGTGGGAGGGTCGTATGTACGTTTGCGTGTATGTGTACGGACGTGTACGTCTGTGTGTGTCTATAAGTGTGTGTCTCTGTATGTACGTGTTGTTAGTCAAAGAGACCTCGGGTTTTATTTACTTGAATATGGTAGCATAAAAGAAGGTCTAAAGACCTTATAGGGTTTTTTCTGGTGACAGGGATGGGAAACCCAACTCCTTTTAAAGTTAGTAGGTTTACTTCAATTATTCCTGAAGGGACCACCAGCTCACCAATTCTTAGGTGGAACGTTGTCCCCCACACCCAAGCTAAGGACCAGTCTCTTGATTCTAGGGTGTACAGGACCCCGTTGATTGGGGTGTGACACGTTGATGACTTCGACACGGGACGTTGATCTCTCCAGTTCACGGTGTTACTTTCGTGGACGTATGACGTCGATTCCGGGCTTCGTCGGTTTATTTATGCATTATAATTTTTACTTCATTGTCTCTTCGTCTCGTGTAGACAGAGAGTGCTTCTTCAAAGACCGTCTCCGTCGAGAGGACCCCCGTGTGTACACGGGACACGTCTCCGGTGAGGCCGTGCAAGACGTCCACCCCACACAGGACGAGTTAGTACTAGGGAGGGACGTGGGCCCACACACACGACTTTCTAGGTCTTCGTGATCTCGGGGCGCAGGTAAGTCTTAGTCCGTCGTCTTTTAGACGGAAAGCAACTCCTACAACATTTTGATTAGTGTGTCTTCTGGTTCGAGCGTCACGTTGAGACACGGGAGCTGAACCACGGGCTCACACCCTGCAGAATACCTCGATACTTGAGATTCGGTTCCGAAGAACTTCTTGTCCAGAAGAGAGTAATCTTACTAAAATGAAACCTTCCACAAAAGGGCCGGAAAAGGTCGTTTTCCTCTGCCCCACCCCACCCCCCGCCCCCCCCCCCCCCTCCCACCACCTGTACCCCTGAAGGTCCCACTTCCTCTCCCTGTCCCTCCGGCTGAATCTAGACAGAATTTCTACAGAAACCAAAATTAATACGTACAGCCGCGTTAGTTGGAGAGGAGTCTCAAAGCTGAGTCTAGTTTACGACACACGACGTCGGACTGAGAGGTGGAGGGTCTGTCGCCGGAAAGGGGTAACCTTCCAATAAATGAAAAAGGGTTGGTGGAAAGTACGACGATTTACTAAGAGGTACGAGTCACTTCTTTTGTCGGGTCTCCCCAAAATAAAATAAAGGGACTCACGGACGGACAGGAGGGTGGAGTAGGGTCCCTCGTAAAATCCGAGCTGTCAGACGTGGAGGGAAGGACTCCGTCGAGGTACAGGTACCGGACCGGTCCCTTTCCGGGGGTCCCATGTGGCCAGAGGGCCGACGGAGACCCGGACGTGCTGAGATGAAAGTCTTCTCTCCCTCTCCTGTCTGACGAAGATCTTCGAACGACTCTTCCTCGAGTCAGGCTGTGTGACGGGAAGGTTGAGGGGGTGGGGGGAGGAGGGGTCCTATAGGTCATCCACCCGTCCCGTGGGGAGGACCTGAACTTTTACGTCTAAATCGGACTCACCCGACTGCGGTCACGGGGGGACCGAGAGGTGGGCCCAGGTTTTATTTAAGTGTGGAGGAGTAAAGACAGGATAATTAGTCAGCCAGACCCCTTTTTTGTTCGGTCGACTCGAGCCGGTCAACCTGCCTCAGTGTTTTATGTACAAAAGTCTATAAAATTTTAATTAAAATAAAGGACGAGTATAAAATTTAAAACGAAGGTAATGGTCTCACGTTGACACGACCTAGAGAACATTCCTTTCGACGTTTAAGATATCAATCTGAAGGGGGTGGGTGGGGGGACTCTACGACGTGACGGGCTGGAAGATCCGCCACTGGGACATCCCCCTCCCGTCTGGGGTCGGGGAAGGAGGAAGTCCAAGACTGAAAGTCTAGAGCAGGGGATAGGGAACAACCCGGAACTGAGAGTGAAAGACCGGGTTAAACCCACCACAGATCTCTCGGGACTCTCGTGGTGGGTAAGGGGTCGGAGCCCCCGGCTCCACGGGGGTACAGTTGGAACCCGGGTGACGGGACGAGAGGGGTGGAACGAGGAAGAGAAACATCCGGAACGGGAACTTAGACGGAGAAGGAAGACGAGGACTCTGAGAAAATTTTTGGGTGTTCTTATCTCAGTGTCTGTGTCTCCTCCTGTACGCCTGTGTACTCCCCCTCCCCTCCTACCCTACACAACCCTCTAATCGTAACTATAATATGTAATGGTATACATTTCATCTATCGATCATCCTTCGATGACATAGTGTGTCCCCCAAGTCGAGACACGAGACACCACTGGATCCCCCACCCTACCCTCCCACCCGAGTTTGCCTCTCCTATACACATATGTATATCGACCCAGTGAGACTCCGTGTCGTCTTTGATTGTGTCGTAACATTTCGTTAATATGGGGTTAAAATTTTTATACTTTTTTTTTTTCTTTTTCGGATATGTCTGTTACCTTTTTACAAAAACTTTTATGCATAAGAAAATTATACACTTATATTTGTTATTCCCTTTCTTGTTGATGGAAGTTTTCATAGAAAAGACATTTGATCGGAGAAAGTTAAAAACACATATCTTTTATGAATCGTATCATATATTCGTATCATTCAGTGTTATACTATACTTCTTTACTGAGTATAAGACTGAAACCCAAAAATTTTTTTAGAACAACCAATAGAAAAAGTTTAGATCGTCACATATTTACAGTCAGTACTTGAGGGTTAGACACGGAGGGGTGGTGAAGAGGGGAGTCATTCGTATTTAATTAAGAAATTCAGACACTTAGACAAAGACACAACATTTGTGCAAGGAGACATAGTGAAAAAATAAAAGATAAAGGACGTATTCGATATAGTACACTAAAAACAGAAAGAGACAGACTGAATGAAGTGAATCATACTATTAGAGGTCTAGGTAGGTACAATGACGTTCACCGTAATAGAGTAAGAAAGAGTACCGACTCATTGACAGGTAACATATCTGCGTGGTGTAGAAGAAATAGGCAAGTAGGTAGCCACCTGCAACTCCAACGGAGGTACAGAACCGACAACATTTATTACGACGTCACTTGTGGCCCTAATTTCTGGATTTACATTCTAGTCTCTACAATTATTCTTTGAAATTTTACGACAGACGTCTATTTATGTTTTATTATCGTTTGTGAATGACCTCAAATGACTCGAGACCCGTAAGAGGATTCACGAAATGGACCTAATTAAGTAAGTGGTGGGTCTTGGACACTCTATCTACGATGACGGTAGAGTACACTCCTCACGGTTCCGTGTTTCTCCGACTTCGAACGAAAGCCAGGAACTCCAATGGACCGGTCCTACGTCTGCCCGACCCGAAACCTGTGTCCGTCTAGGATTATTGACGTAAGAAGGTAGAGAGATGCCTTTGTTAAAGAGATTTCCCTCTTTCCGTCTAAAATCGTAAAAGTGATCATGTCATTATAAGGTAGCCAGTTAATAAACTAGTAGAGTTGGTATGTCTAGAGTTAGTTCTTGACTTTTGCATTTTCATTTCCCCTGGAGACTCTCCGACTTCTTACACAGTGTCTTCAGTTTGGGTTTCAAGGACTCCTTTCGGGGAGTCCGGAAGGGTTTTCCATCGTTCAGACTAATTAAGAATGAAATGTACGTTAAGATTGTCCGGACCAACGGGTCGGTGGCGGATGATCTTTGTTGTTTAATCTTTCTTCCATTTTAGTCGGAATTTCCCTCCGCACAATTTGGTGTCGTAACACGGGGCAGTTGACCGATACACGAATCCGCGAATCCGAAGAGGCTGAGAGACATTGGGGTACCTGACATCGAGTGGTCGGAGGAGACAGGTACCCCTAAGAGGTCTGTTCTTATGACCTCACCCAACGGTACGGGAGGAGGTTGACCGATAGAAATATCGGTTATATCTACTATAAGGGACCTCTTCCTTTACCGTTTTGAGTTTTGTTACTTTTTTATCTTTCGCCCTCATATGGTTTTACGTAAAAAGAAACCTACGGTACCCACAAACAAAAAAAAATTAAAGATGAAAAATTTTGGTAAAAAAATAAGAAAGTTCAATAGACATTACACACACATCAGAAAATTATGACTTTATTGAGGGTTGTTTGAAGTTTTTTCTCTTTATCCCTTTCTCCTTCCTTCTTTCAGTTCCCTCCTACCCCCATCCTCCTACCCCGCTTCTGGTGGGGTTAGTCCATGTTCGGGACGGTGGTCACTATTTGGTCTCCTTCTCTTTAATAAATTAAGTGTAGGTCCTTTAATCCTACGGACTGTCAGAACCGTGGTGAAGGACCTTCCCGTTAACGAGAGGTATTTCGTTAGCGGAACTTTTATAGTTACTATGTTAGTTGACCACTAAATATCTTATTATTGACAATAATTGGTTCGAGAAAGGTCCGTTCGGTAAATGAATTTTTTTTAGTGACCTGGAGTCCACGTGGTACTCTCCCTCGAGACGGAAAGGAGTCAAATGGGAACTTTTGGACTCCGTACGTCAATGATACGTAATCCCACTTCCAAACTAAGACAAGTGTCATAGGTCGATTCTTCCAGATTTTTATTCTTTGGTTTTCATCTATCTAAGAGTAAATTTTATAGCTTTAACTTATCTCGGAAAATAAGCAAGTTCCCCCTCAAAGTTCTCACTCTTTGTGAACGGATCGAATGGAACACCGAACCATCCCTTATGGGCCCCTGAGGTCCACTTCAAGGGATCTTGAGGAGGCCGGGGGTGTGGGTCGTCCTGGTGTCGTCCTGAGTCTCCCGAGGTGAGAAAGGACGACCTTTCCCCAGGACGGAAGATCATGGGACTTCCACATAGAAGGGAAGACGAACACGATTCAACGAACTCAGCACAGACTGAGACACTGGGGTACCTGACACCGGGAGGTCCGAGGAGACAGGTACCCTAAGACGTCCGTTCTTGTGACCTCACCCAACGGTACGGAAGGAGGTCCCTGGAAGGGTTGGGTCCCTAGATTGGGTGGGGAGAATACAGTAGCGGACGTAACCATCCGTCCAAGAAATGGTGATCTCGGTGGACCCTTCGGGTCCGTATTGTGTCCCGAAGGACGTTTCCTTCGAAAGTTAAACTCTAGACGACTTTCCTTTCTTCCCGGTTTTTTCCTCCCTCTTCCCTCCTGGCAAGACACTGGGTCCTCGGACGGACGTTGAGTCAATGTGTTGGGGCCAATGACTTCCCCGGAGCCCATTACTATAGGTTCCGGAGGTGATTTTGTCTTTACCCTAGGTCCTTCCGACGAACTCGGTGATTCAGTCGAAAGATTACTCGCAGCACAAGTCCTCACCCTGTGCCTTCTCTAGTTGAAGTCACTTCCTTCTTGACTCACACGGACCCCTTCCCTCCAAAACTCAGAAAAGGAATCTAAGCATCAATTAAATTTTATTTAAGGAAAAGTATCGTAGCATTACAAAATCGAGACTTTCCATGGAAGTAGACCAAAGAAAATGTGTATTCCTGTACCTCAGGGTCTCTCCCTTAACTGGATGGGTCCTAGTGTAACATTTAGGCACCGGTTCGGGCTTCGTCTTTAGTGACAGGATTGAATAACGACGGGGTTTGAGTAAAACTGTCACCCTTGGATTGTGACATCAAAGATAAATTTCGGTCGAACGACGACGACACAAGCAGAGGTTTAAGAGACACTTCACCCAAGGGGCTGGTGTAGGAGGACAGGAAAGTGAGACCCTACTGAACTCTATTTCTAGAACGGTTGCTGGTGAGATATTTCGGGTCTGGTCTTACCCGGAAGTTTTTGGGTCGTACAGTCTTACTAGAGACTGGGGTTCTTCAAGGTCGAGACCCGGTGAGCACCCTACACCTATTTCTTCTCTCCTCCAGTCCCATCCTTCTTTTGAGAAGAGGGCCATCTCTCTTTACCTTCCACTAAGAGTCGATGACCCCAATCACGGGAAGGGTCCAGGTTCGGTAGATTCCCGTAGACTCTGGAAACTAATGCTACCCCTGTCTTTCGACTCGAGAGACGAGGAGGCACTGTAACTGGGACCCCTCTCCTCCCCGACCACTCTGTGAGGGAGGATTGTCTCCACTTCGGACTTCTGTCTTCCTTTAAGTTACAGGACACACGAAACACGTTCTTCTACTGCACACGAAAGTCATTACCTCCACTATGACTCAATCTTCTGATATACGCTTCTTCGGTGGTACTTAACATAGACCGAAGGGTAGTCTCTCTTAGACGGTTGAACAATGTGGCTCCACTTTCGTTTGTTGTGTACACGGGAACACACTTGACAGTCTCGCACATGGAACCCTTTCGGTTGTATAGTAAACTCCAGTTGGAGAATAAGAAGAAAGTGAAAGGTTATGTTACAGGAGGGGTAGTGACTCGTGTGAACAAATAAAGTGTGCGGGGGTGTGACCTTCGTTAAAGACACGAGACTTGAGAGTGTATTCATATCGATGTGAAGAGGGGTTTCCCACTCAGCAAAGATGAGGAATAATACCAAGATCTACGGGTACTCGTTGGACCCCTTTGCAGAGGACGGACGGGAAAGGGACTGAGGGGAGGGTGTCGTGGGTCGTTAGTGTGTCGTTTACAAATGATTCACTTGTTTCCATAAAGATTCCAACGACGGAGAGGTCATTCCCCAAAATCGGAGGTACCTACTCGACTTCTCCTTGGTATTTGGAAAACTTTAGTAGAAATTGAAATACGTCAGGTACTTACATACGACAAACCCTTTCTCTCAGGTGTCGAAGTCAATCGAAGAGTCTCCCTAGGTCAAAGGTTCTTAGTATCGAGGTTCCAACGACACGACAACAAGTCAACGAGTCAACACAGGTCAAGAAACGTTGTGGTACCTGACGTCGTACGGTCGGAAACGACAGAGAGTAATAGAGGACCCCAAACGAGTTTGAGTGTAGGTGACTCAACCACAACGATAGGTTGGTAGACTAGGAGATAGTGGGGGAAGAAGACGGGAGTCAGAAAGGGTCGTAGTCCCAGAAACGTCACTCAGAAGTGTAGTCCACCGGGTTCATAACCTCGAAGTCGAAGTCGTAGTCAGGAAAGTTACTTATGACTCTCAACTAAAGGAAATTCTAACTGATCAAACCAGAGGAACGACGAGTTCCCTGAGAGGTCTCAGAAGTAATCGTGGTGTCCACGGTACTCCTGTCTGGTTTTCTGTACTACAAATAATCTGTCAGATCTTAGGGTGAACCCCTCACAGAGCACAACTCGAGGACCTTCAGTCGTCTCTCCAGTATCGAGGTGTCGAAGAGGGAGAGAGGTGTGGAGTGAGTGGTCATTGTTGTAATTATTGACAGTGGTAAAAAGTTCCCAGAAAACCCACGGTCCGAGACGAGATCACAAACGAGGTAATGTTTGCTTCTTTGGTTTCGAGTTTTTCCTCCGTCAGTGACCCCGGAACCCGACCATTACCGTTCCGACGTAAGACTTGGGTCTGGACTGAGGAGACTCCACCCAGTCTCCTGCGTACGTTTATTCTGGGGTTCATCACGAGGACACTACCGTTCGCATGGAGTCTCACACCGGAATAAACCTTCGTCCAAACGGTACTCGTCCTAGTCACTTCTACCCGAGTATGATCCGATCCTACTTGGAGACTAGCTTATACTGATCGTAGACATGCTTTTCCCCCTTTACACCTGCGTCTGTGCCTCCTGTGGTTCACTTCTACTTCCGTCGTGAGACGTTCGGTTATTTGTGGTCACTAGTGGTCCTTTGGTGGTCGTCGCTTCCCTCTCCGGCCCCTGTCTGCCAGGGCGGGTCGGGAGTCTTCATCGGGTGGAACGTCTGTAGAACTAGGTCAGGTCGGAGTCCTGACCCTCTACTACGTAAAGACAACAATTTCGTGGGGGGTGGTGGGTGAAACACCACGAAACACTACCGTTGGCATCCTTTGCGTATGGGAGAGACAGAAGTTTTCGTCTCACTTCTTCAGATGGGACCCCCAGGTCTCCGATTCTGAGGTACGAGGCTTACGTCCCCCGGGTCCAAGTCAGGGACCAGTCCCTTGATCTAGGGTGTACGACGTTGAGTTGATTCTCAAGTGTGTGGTGTTGATGTATAGGGCGATGTTGTTTCTGGTCTCTTATGTGTGCACGACGTTGATTCCGCACCCCGACGATGACGACGACGATTCAGTGAAGTCAGCACAGGTTGAGACACACTGGGGTATCTACCGTCGGGTGGTCCGAGGGGGCAGGGACCCTAAGAGGCCCGTTCTTGTGACCTCACCCAACGGTAAAGGAAGAGGTTACGTACTTTCACTTTTAACTTTCCCTTCAGCGAGTCAGTACAGGCTGAGAATGACTGGGGTACCTGACGTCGGGTGGTCCGAGGGGGCAGGTACCCTAAAAGGTCCGTTCTCATGACCTCACCCCACGGTAGCGGAAGAGGCTCCCGTCGGTTTATTTATTTCTTTTTCGACTGAGTTCCCCACTTTTCATGTACCCTTGACTTCGGATCTGGACGGGTACGTGGTTTAAGATTGTATATCCAGGGAATGGAGGGTGTCTTACCTCTGTTTGTCCAGTCAGTCATGACCGTACCGTCCTGACTCCCTTCCGAAAAAACTTACCTAAAGTAAAACCGAACCAAAAGTAGCTTGAACATAATCTAACACATTTGAAGAAGAAGTAAGTTTGGTGACAAGAGGTCTCGAACCGTAACGAACACATGAACAAATGAAAACTACTAAATTGAATGGTTTAGTCTTTTGGTTCCAAGACCTTTAGACTAACTTTGTGTGGAAGAGGTTCACAGATCAAAATGTTGTCCTGTTGGGAGGTCGGAATTGACCCTGGGGCTACCCGACCTGGGACCCGTTCGAAGTGACTCCCTTTTCTTCCGCCGGACTCCTGTCGAGGGCGGGTGTCCCCAGACGGTGGATCGGTTCCTCCATTCGGACTCACTGTGAGTCACTATGTGTGATGTTCCCACTGACACACACTGTGTGTGATGTTCCCACTGACACACACTGTGTGTGACGTTCCAGACTCAGTCCTTTTTGTCCGTTCTTAAGATCTCTTCAGTGTCGTCACCGGTTTACTTTCTACGTTGTCGGTCCCCTGGCAGACCCTTTTCCCTCGTTCTTCAAATCCGTCCAGTCTTTCTACTCCTGTCTATTTTACAAGTTATCGAACTTTAAGTTGGAAACGGGTTGTGTTCCCCTTGAACTTTGAGTTCAAAGGTCTAGTGTCGATTTAAATGTCGGTCTCAAGATTCACCCAAACTTTAGACCGGTTTAACGGATAAAAAGTCCAAGAGAACTATATAAACTTCGGTGTTTACACCAGAAAGATTTGTCTCCTTGAATTTCTCTCAGTCGACCCCACCCAGGGAATTAATAGTAATCACAGAGGTTCGGGATTTCCTTGTTCAGTAACATCCCCCTTTCTGGTCCGGATAACACGAAGTCCACCCAATCGGTAGACTTTCAGTGAGGGGACCTAACCCCCAACACTCACGGACGGATGTACGAGTCAACACAGTCAGTTCGGGTTGAGAAAGCCTGGGACACCTGACATGGACGGTCCGAGGAGACAGGTACTCTAAAGGGTCCTCATTAGGGTTCTTGTGACGTCACCCAATGGTAAGGGAGGAGGGCCCCTAGAAGGACTGGGTCTCTAGCTTGGACGTAGAGAGCGTAACGTCCGTCTAAGAAATGGAGACTCGGTGAGGCCTTCGGTCCAACCCGCAATGGTTCGTGAATGATACGCGGATTGTCCCGAATTGTCGGTAGTTGACTCTTCGAAACGAGAGAGTGTGCGAAGGGTTAGTGGGGTTGTCTATTCGGTGTTTAGTGAGTCCTCCTGGGTTACTGAAGGAAGTTTGCAGGGAAGTCTTTTGACACTCCACCATAACTATAGTCTTCCCGACTACCCGTGTAGAACGTTTCTCCTTTCTGTATCCGGTGTCTCGTTTCTTAGGTCCTGTTTCTTGTGGACATGAAAAGACTAGTCGACAACCGACACCCCCGTCTCCACCCGAAGGTACTGAGGGTGGGGGCTCCTCGTCCTCAGGGTTGAAAGGTTGTCCTCCCGGAGAACAATTGTATCTTCAACAACTATCACCAGTACAAAAAGGGTAGACACCATCTCTTTTAAGGAGGGTTACTTTTTAATGACTTTTAAGTCATTGTAAAAAGTTGACTAAACACAGACCGAGGAAGGTTTCCTGGGTGTAGACAGTACATGAGACACGTTACAGTTATAAAGAGATTCAGATCTAGTTCTGTAACCGAACGGATGACATACCTGAATGACTCACTTGAGTGACCGCGCCGAAACATCGAAAACAGTTACACTTCAAACCAACTTTCTTACTTTCAAAGATGGGATTTAGACCGGTGTGTAGGTCGAACAAAGTCCTAAATTTACAACCACGGTGCCACAAGTTTTGTTCTCGTAGTGAAATGTTACCCTTCGGGTCGTCTTCGAGTCTTTACGAGTTCACCATGTGTTACCCACTTGATAGAGTAATGTCTTTAAAAATTTTTCAGTAATAAAGTAAAGGTTTTCGGTCTTTTCTTTAACAAAGATAGTCCGTGTTCACTTCTCGAATTGTTAATTTAACATCTTAAATTTTTTTTTAATTAAAAAAAATTCGCGAACCCTGAAGGGACCACCAGGTCACCAAGGTCACATCTTCCATGTCCAAGATAGGGAGCCAGTACCTTGATTCTAGGGTGTACGGTATGTCTCGACTTGTTTGTTTGTTTGTTTGTTTTTTATGGTGGTTTTGATAATGAGTACAAACAGTCAGCCCTTCGTCGTCTTCAATTTGTAAGTCTAAACCCCTGTCTGGAATCAAACTTATGGTCGAGACGTAGAATAATCGTGAGACTGGAACTGTTCAAGGAATTTAAGAGACCCGAAACAACGATAACAAGTCAGTGAGTCAACACAGAAGGAGAAACACTGAGGTACCTGACGTCGTGTGGTCCGAAGGGACAGAAAGTGATAGAGGACCTCAAACGAGTCTGAGTACAGGTAATCGAGAGAGACTCGAAACCAAGAGAGGTATACTCTACATAAGTAAGATATAGTCACGTATTCCTTACCGGTGTGTGTCACCGGAGCTTGTCTATAAGGAATAGAGTGTCAGAGACATCTAGTCCTAGGTCCGTCCCAGGAGACGAGTCCCTCAGAGTTCTGACTTTAGTTCCACAACCGGTCAGACTCAAGAGGAGACCTCCAAGACTCCTTCTTACAAGAAGGTTCAAGTAAGTCCACAACCGTCTGGGTCGCGGGTCGTCGATACACGACTCCAGGGACATAAGAACGACCGAGAGCCCGGACTGACGAGAACCGAGGACTTTCAACGGTAGTCGAAGAACGGTTACAACGCAGGGGGTGACCGGGAAGAGTTGTACTGTCAAGTGACGAAGTTCCGGTCGTTCTCTCTGAGAGAGGGACAGTTTCAGAATATTTTGGACCAGTACCCTAGTCGTTCGGGTAGGGAAGACGGAATAATACATTGGATTAGTGTCCTGATTGTAAGACAGTACAAGTGTCAAGACGGGTGTCAATTCTCCCTCCCTGAAGGGACCACCCGGTCACCGATTCTGAGACGTGGGGGTCAGGACCCCCGGACCCAAGCTAGGGACTGGTCCCTCGTTCCAAGATGTAAGTTATCACTTCTGGGGAGTACGTCGTCGATTCTGGGTCGTGTCGGTTTATTTATTTTCTTCTCCCTACGTCCTACACACGTGTTCCTCCGACTAGAGACCCCGGTAGAATCTTCAGATGGATGGTTTCACCACACTCTAATTTATTCTGTGAAGTACAGTTCACAAATAGAGACGTGGACCGTACGTCTTTCGAAGATGTTCACCAACGGTATCAGTGGTGGTAGTTATACTTGTCATCCGTTTTATTACTGGAGGGGCGGGGGTTTCTGTGGGAACCCTGGACACCTGTACAATACGATGTACCATCTTTCTGCATTTCCAACGTCTGTCTTAGTCCCAGCGATTAGTCGACTGGAATTTTACCCTTCTAAAAGGACCTAATCGAGGAATACACTAGTATTCCTAGGAAGTTCCACCTTCTCTCTCCGTTTTCTCAGTCTTGGTCTCTTTACCGTCGTACTTTTCGGGACCGGGTTACAGCGACCGAAATTTCTACCTTCTTCTCCCAGTGTTCGGTTCCTTACGTCCACCGTTCTATACACCGGTTTTGACCTTCCCCGTTCCTTATCCAAAAAGGAGACCTCGGGGGTCCTGCGTCAGAAAGACAGACAGTGGAAGAAGCGGGTCATTCTAGATACAGTATGAAGTTTGGAGGTCTGGACACCTTCGTATTTAAACACAACTGTGCAAAAGATCATTAAGCAATGTCGTAGGTATCTTTTGATTGTGATATCATACAAAAATGACCCGTTGTATCAGAATACGGGAGAAGACCGATGTTTTCTTTGACCCTTTAAGTAGGAATAAGACCCACCTGTACGTTGGACGACTCTTTAACCTTTAAAACACTAGTACCCTCTCCTCTCTTCTCCCTTGGTTGACCGAGACCGTATTCCTACTGTCCCACTAAAACCTCCGTCTCTAATAGGAGGGACACGACCGGGGAGTGACCAAACCGTAAGGTCATCGTAGGATTAAGGAAAAACCCTTTACTTGAAAAGAGGGTACCTTGATACGTTTCCCTGGTAATTGTCTCCACGAAGGGATGGTATCGGTTCTCGAGGTAGTTAGTGAGATGGAGGGCGGAGTCCCTCTCTCACTAAGGACCATGGGGGACGGGACTTGACGGATCATGGACGGGAGAAAGTGTGGTCAAGAGTTTGGAAATGATCAGACAGATTTTTATAGAAAAGACGAAACTAGTCAATCTCCCCCAAAGACAATGAACGGTGGAAAGACAATGAACATTGGAGTGTCTATGTGAATAAGACTTAGAAGATCGTCTTCAAACGTTGTAGAACCGTCTTGACTTTCGTTAGGACACCCACCATGTGAAAAAGGATAAAGTAGAGTCTCAGTCTTTCGTTTTATGGGTGATTTAATTTACTATATACGTTCCTAAATATAACGGTGGTGATTCTGTGAGCCTCTATTCGTTAGGTCTTAACCGAGTTCTACGTAATCACGGTAATTTTTCTTGAAAAAGACTCTTTTAATCCGGTATTTATCGAATCCGAAACGGTCAGTGTGTCTGAGACCGTGGTAACGAGGTAGGACGTAACATTACACCCTTGTCGGTGTCTATTATGTATTTCCTTACCCGCACCGACACAAAATTATTTCGAAATAACTGTTTTTGTCCACCGTCTGGTCCAAACTGCATACCAAGGATGAACAGGTTGAGACGACAGTTCCCGGGTCTAGGAAGAGGGAGGAGGACGAGACGAAATCGTACACCGAAAACAGTAGCACGAACGGTGCAGTAACCGTGTCCACCGATGAGGTGGACACCGATGAGGTAGTAGCGGAAAATTTCTTAGAACGATCTAGGGTGGGTGACTGAAGGTGGATGTACAGTGCACTGGTGGGGCTTCTCAGTTAATTTTTTGACTCTGTATCACCAGAAACCTCCTTATGAAACGGTGGGACTTATTTGGTCCCAGGTAATACCTTCTTTCTCTCCTTCGTCTCTTCCCCTTTACCCTCTTTCGTACCTATTTCTCGTCCGTTACTCGTCACAAATGGCGTATGGGACAAGTGAGCCCACAGAGGTGTCACGACCCGTGTGTCGTTCCTTCTCTTCCTTCTTCTACCACGGCCCGATTGGGTAAAGGTAAGGAAACAAACAAATCGGGAGTTTGGTTGGGACGTCGTATCCACAGCAATAGGAAGGTCCAAATGTGTGACACCTGGACCTTCGATTCACAGGACAGGTTCCAGTGTCAATCCTCTACCGTGTCGGTCACACATTGAAACGGAGACGGACTGAAAGTCGGTACGAATTTCGGTGGTCCTACACAAATACCTTTCTGGCTCCGACTTGGTCTGCTGGAACTGCAACTGCCGGGGAGGTGGGACTATCCGACACTATCGATGGCAACGAATTCGTTTGACTTTACCTCGGAGAGGCACCAAAGGTGGAGTACGGGTCCTGACCCAAGGTTGATGACAGGAAAGGTTAAAGAGAGAGAGGTCAATGGGACTCGTATAAAAGACTGTGTTTTTAGTCCTGTGTAAGTAGACCGGGACCGGACTGTACACCGGAGGGTTGTCTCGTCTGACAAACTTTAGCTCTGAAGAACCTTTAAGACCCTACTCCTGACCGACGGGGTCCCAGGGAGACTTAACTTCTACTTCCGAAACGGATCGGTTCTACGTTCCTGGTCTCGGTGGTGGACACTGAGAGCACAAGAAATCCTTTCTCCCTCCTTCTTGCACCTGTAAAACCTTTATTACTTTGGGTATCCAAAAGGTGGAGTCTCGTCTCTAGTCCGCTAGTCTTTAGCCGACCTTTAAAACCCAGAAACCCAAGACTCTAAGACGAAGTGACTCCGTTTCTGAGAGTCTCTTAACCTTCCATTTTCGGAGTATTACTAGTACACCTAAGAGGGATCTCTCGGTCCTTCCTTTGGTGTCTTCACTCAAGTTTCTCTTCGATCCCCCTGAAGGGACCACCAGCTCACCGATTCTGAGACACGAGGGTTACGTCCCCCGGACCCAAGCTAGGGACTAGTCTCTTGATCTAGGGTGTACGACGTTGATTTCTAAGACGTACTACGTCGTTTCTAGTTTTTAGGGTACACGATGTAGATTCTGGACCGTGTCGGTTTATTTATTTATTTTTATGTGATTTTTTTTTTTCTCTCTCTCTCTCTTTTACCCTCGATCGTTCCTACGGGACCGACCAATCCGGAGTGAGTTGAATTCTTGGAAATCTAATCCTTACTTCTCCCTCGGTACTGGTGAACGTAAAAGGAGGTTGGAGGAGGGGAAATCTCTGTTGGATGATGAGGTAGAAGACGGAGGTACACAGAGACTCGTGGAGGTAGGACGGGGGTCCATCGGGTCGGGGGAGGATCTTCCATGGACCTAGATTGTTGGGGAGGGTTCTCGACGAAGAAGTGGTTTGTCTCCGTGGAAGTGTGGGACTGGAGATCACTGTGTCGCAGTGATCTCTGACCCACTGTAGAGTGACATCGGGTCTCCTCCCCGACCTTTAAGTCCGGATCTTTTGGGGGTAGCGGTGAGAGCCCGGGTGATCAGAGGGATTGGGTGAGACTTACGTCTGGGTCTCCATTTGCCCTTCTGACGTCTTCGTCCCGTCCATGTACTCCATGATAACCCTTCGACCATGTCCTGGGCGTCCCAGTGGTGTCGGAAGACCCGAACTTTACTCGTTTCTCTCCTGTCCGACCCGGTACAGAGAGGGGTTCCAGAGGAGACTGGTGTGCGGTCGGAACATTGTGAACGTCTAAGGGGTTTCCGGCTACTACGGAGACTCAAAGACCAGTGTAACGAGAGACTGTATCTTGTAGTAAACGGTGGTAGGGGGTGGTCTTTTGTACTGGTAACTCCCTTTCTTTCGGTATGACGCACTGGGCTTTTCCCGACAAAAAGTAGACAGTTGACTCTCTCTCCTACCAGTGGAAGTGGTTAGTGGTCCTCCTAAACTACTCTTCTACATAACTCTCACGGATATTGGTGTGGTCGGTGTCGTCTCGGCTCCCCACCCTTGTACCTCTTCAACTTCTCAAGACCCAAAGACCTGGTAGTGTTTCCCTTCCCTGTCGGCACCCCCTCTTCTGCCCGAGGTACCGTTTGGCACAGGTACAGGGTTCAACATGTCAAGAAAAGATCGGAACTATATTTGAGACGGAAACCCGTCTTCGCTTCGTACCCAAGACCTCGGACGCACGAACTCAAGTGTACCATCCTAAAGGAAGGAAAAATACCGACTGATCATAAGGTAACAGTCCGAAGGGTCCACCACATCGCCATTTCTTCAGTGGACGGTCACGTCCTCTACTCCCTCTGCACCCAAGTTAGGGTCAGTTCTTCGAGCGGACTTCATCCTTTACCGCTGAATGAGGTCATGAGAACAGACCTTTCAAGGTACCTGTCCCCTCGGACCGTCCGATGTCAGGTACCCTAACGATTCTCAGTCTGTACTGACTCGTAGACTCGTACTTCATAAGGTAACATCTATCTGGTTATCTATCTATCTACTATCTACCTATCTGTATATCTGTCTATCTATCTATCTCTATCTTTAGTGTAGTCGGTTTCTGTACTGGTTATCACACAATCATAAGTATTATACATTGTCGATTATATTGAGTTATATTCAAACTTTCCTTGTCCTTAGTGGAATTACAGAGGGGTCGGTACCAACGCCTCTTCCGTTACCGTCGGGTGAGGTCATGAGAACGGACCTTTTAGGTTACCTACCTCCTCGGACCACCCGACGGCAGATACCTAAGCGATTCTCAACCTGTGCTGACTCTCTGAACTGAGAGTGAAAAGTGAAGGTACGTGACCTCTTCCGTTACCGTTGGGTGTGGTCACAAGAACGGACCTCTTAGGGTCCCTACCCCCTCGGACCACCCGACGGTAGATACCCCAGCGGGTCTCAGTCTGTGCTGACTTCGCTGAATCGTCGTCGTCGTCGTCGGTACCAACTCTTGGTGACCCAGTCTGGTGCTTCCAGAAAGTTCCCGAGTATAATCTCAATTTATACCGAGATAAGTTAGGGGGAAATTACCTTTTGACGAGACAACGTACTGGGACACAGTACTATACACTTCTACGTGTCCCGTCCGAGGGTCTACTCTCACTTGTGGACCTTGTTCTGTTACTGGAGAGTCGTAGAGGGTTTGGGTTCTGGGTCCCGTGGCGCTGTGTGTTGACATCCTCCGTGGGAAGTGTGGTGTCTACGATCTCTACAGAGGTCTCCCACGATGGTTGTACCTTATCTACGAATCCTTCGGGACGTCGGTACGGTGGACCTCCAGGACGCCCTTAGACTCATCGATTACCTCCGTCTTACGACCACGGGAGAAACCTGTGTGTCCCTAAGGGTTATTCGGTGAGGGGTGGGTGTCAGGTCGAAATAGAGTGAAATGAGCAAGGTCCTTGTGCTCGAGTGATCTAACACTCGAGGGTCGTCGTACAAGTGTGATCTCTACTTGTATGTTACATACCAGGTTCGGTCCCTCGGGGACTCCAATTTTGTTCCTCGATTATTCTTACTGTAGTTCTGAGGCGACCACCAGGTCACAATTTTTAAGTGGAGGGTTCTCATCGGGGACGAGTGACGTTGATCTCTTTCGGGCACACGTCGTTCCTTCTGGGACGTGTCGGTTTCTTTAATTAGTTAGCCAAAATTTTTTTTTTTATTATTAATGTAGTCTAAGACAATGTACAAAAAGAGGAAAATGGTAAGTGAAGGATATAATCAATAGATGACGATACACTGGTCAATAGGGTTTTGTGTCTTTGAATTTTGGTTTCCTTTTTTTTATTTTAATGTAGTGTTGATGACCATCTTCGGTCCTGGTGACGTTCGTTATCCTTCACACGGGGGGACGAGGTGGGTGGGTGTTGATGATAAGGAGGATATAGGGGGAGTCCCGACCGTGTCTCGAAACGTGTCCTCTTTACGACTCTTATAAATTTATAAGAAAGGAACTACCTAAATGAAGGGAGAATCGTCGACTTTTTCATGTGTGAAACAAAACTCTTCACTTTCAGAGAGTCAACACGGGTTGAGAAACGCCGGGGTACTTGATATGTCAGGTGCCTTAAGAGGTCCGGTCTTACGACCTTACCCATCGACAAAGGAAGAGGTTCCCTAGAAGGGTTGGGTCCTTGACTTGGGTCCAGAGGACGTGACGTTCGTCTAAGAAATGGTGGACTCGTTGGTCCTTTTGGGGTACAGGGACCATCTCGTTTTGGTCTAACGTCTAAGTGACTGAACTTTTTCACCTTTACAATCAGCGAGTCAGCACAAACTGAAAAACGCTGGGGTCTCTGACATCTGGTGGTCCAAAGCGGGTGAACTCTTGTATGGTTTCACCGTACGTATGGTGAAAACGGGGATGGGACGTCCCTACCAGTTCCCCTTTTTAGTAGTGGGGAGGGAGATTGTACCTCGGAACTCCTTCCTAATTCATGACTACAAATCCAACTTAAACCCCCTCTGTCTTTCCCCTAAAGGTGAAGGGACTATCTTGTGTCATCTTGTTATCCTCTCGAAACCGTCCCAGTAGTTCCAAGCCGAGGTACTTGAAAACCTGGTCACGTACCGGGACTTAGGTTAGTCGGCTGGTTGTGTCACTTCGACCATTTTAGCCCTGAATGACGAAGAGACATTAAGAGTTAGTCATAGTCAAGTCAGCGAGTCAGTACAGACTGAGAATCGCTGGGGTACTTGACGTCGTGTGGTCCGGAGGGACAGGTAGTGGTTAAGGGCCTCAGGTGGGTTTGGGTACAGGTAACTCAGTCACTACGGTAGGTTGGTAGAGTAGGAGACAGTAGGGGAGGAGGAGGTTTTCACATAACATTAATTAAGACTTGTGTCAAAACGATCAATGGTCCAGGGGTTCGACGAGGAGAGTCATCCTTGAAGGAGGTGGCCGTCCCTAAAAGGAGACGAGTGGACGTATAGTTTTCCGAGGACAGGACACAATAGACGGGAAATGGTACCTGGGAGGGGGAGGTTTTTATATTTTCGGACGAGTCTCCAACGAAGGAGGAGTACTATTTTGTCGATAAGGAAAAACTGGCCTCAGAAGAAAAAAGAAAAAAGCCAACAACAAAAAGTGTAAAAATAAAAAGATATCGTTACACATGTACAGGTAGGGGTTGAGGGATAGTGAAGGGGGTCAAAAGGGGAAGTAGGGAGTGGGGGTATTGGTATTCAAGCAAGGGATTAACTGTTCTCGGAAGAACTGGACTTCCGTACAGAGGATCTTCCTCTTAAAGATGAAGTCCGGTTCCGTATCGACTTGTAGAGACTCGAGAAATTTTAGTGTAGGATACATTCACCTGTGAAGAGCGGACTGGGTGTTTTTGTCTCTCCTGGTTCCGGTTTGGGTAGTCATCGACCTTTCACCACGAGACTCCGCTACCCGGTACAAGAGACCAAAACAAACACTGAGTGAGTGTCGGGTTCGAGAACTTTTGTCTGGACGACGGTAGGGACACCGAGTGCGGACACACTGACCTGGACTGTGTCTCGGGTAGACTTTACTGTCTGTGAGCATGTCTCGTTGCATTCTCCTGGCCGGGGTCAGCCCTTAGGCCTCCCAAAGAACCTCCAGTTCCCTACCCTCGTGTCCGGACACCCGTCCATAGTACAAGGGACTGTTCAGATCTTCTCTTCCCCCCTCTTCGTTCGTCAGGTTTACGGGTTTGCTGAGACTTTCGACCTCCCAACTTTCCGTTCCTTCTCTCGAGCGAACAGAAAAAAGGGACCGAGAGAAGTGTCGACAAAAATAAAACGGTTTACATGACCTTAATTTTATGACTAATCTTAATCTCAGAATCAAACTCCGAAGTTTGTCCTGAGAGAGAGAGATTAATCCCCTGACTCAGAGTAGTCGATGAGTCGTACCGTGTGTACCAAGGGTGAACACCCCTGACGACGCAGGGAGTGGGTGACGTTTACGTAGGTCCCTGAGCCGAAGAGGCGGGTTTCAACTATGAAGGTCTTGGTCCGTTTTTGAGAGAGGACGTGGGGGATGGGGTTCTCGGGGTTAGGGGACTTGGTGACTTCGAGTGGGGTAGACGGGCCCTTTTCTGTGAGAGTCGGGTAGCAAGGCGTGGAGGAGTAGGGACGAAGTCACCCCCGGAGGGACCTGTGACGAGGAGGGAGTCTGGTAAATCCCTCTTCCTTATGAACGACTCATAGACCTGTAGGGTCCATAAGACGAGCCGTGGACTGGGGTGGTAGTGTAAAGGAGAGAGACTAGGTTTGCGTTTCTGTCTTCCTAGAGGGACTAGTGCATTTACAGAAACAGTCTCACTTTTAGACTTGGTGAGAACTGTCGAGGTTTCGGGTCCGAGTAGGGAGGTGAGTTTTGTATTAACAGTCGGAAAGATTTGGAAACCACAGATCGAGAGACTATCGAATTCTCGGTCTTTCACGAGTTAACAAGTGTCAAAGACTGTCAAAGTTACGGACGGCGAAAGAAGGATCGAATCAGGCTCTGTCGACTGAAAGTCAAGACCTATAGGTCTACCACAGAGAGAGGGGTGGAGGTGGGGTAGGGACCAGAGAAATAGACAACGACGGTCTGGGAGGGGAGAGGGGTGTTTAGGGTCGGGTCGTGGTAAACTCCCTCTTCAGTCACTCGAGACCAGGTCTCCCTCTGTGTACCTCTGGTTCGGACCGGGAATCGAGAACGACAGTACAATTTGTCTAGTTTGGATGGTACCTAAACCTCTACAAAGGTAGAGGGTTTCCGGAAGGGAGACATTTGTACACAGAATAGAGACCAAATGTACGGGAAACACGGGAGCCTCAACAACGTTTGTCAAACACTTAGGTATACAGTCCATTACAACCATACAGTGTATTTACCTGTATTTATCTCTTATATTGTATGTTAAAGAGTTTACAGATATCTAATTATTTCCTCTTTAAGTAAATTTTCATGAAACATGAAAAGTTCGTATCGATGACAGTATATCCATAGATACTTTACAAAACTCGAATTTTCTTCGGAAGGATGAATTTTTTCCAATACACACGTACAATTAGCGAGTCAGCATAGGCTGAGAAACGTTGGGGTGCCCGACATCGGGTGGTCCGAGGAGACAGGTACTTTAAAAGGTCCGTTCTTTGACCTCACTCAACGGTAAGGGAAGAGGTCCCCTATAAGGGTTGGGTCCCTAGCTTGGGTGTAGAGGACGTAACGTCCGTCTAAGAAATGGTAAACTCGGTGGTCTCTTTGGATATTTTTTTTTTTTACAAATCCAAAACACCTAATATTATGATGTTTTCGAGGTAGGGTTGGAGTCGTAGGAGTCAAAGATCTAGAAGTCGAGTAAGTTGTCTCCAAACGACCTACGGATGGTGTACGGTCTAAGAAATGATCCACGACGTCGTCATAGGTACTTATACCATCTGTTTTTGGAGACGGAAGGACCTCGTATATAAGACCATCCTCCTCTCTTTTTTATTATTTGTCCGTTTCCCATAATATACAACGACGACGATTCAACGAAGTCAGCACAAGTTGAGATACGCTGGGGTATCTGTCGTCGGGTAGTCCGAGGGGACAGGGACCCTAAGAGGTTCGTTCTTGTGACCTCACCCAACGGTAAAGGAAGAGGTTACGTACTTTCACTTTTCACTCTCACTTCAGCGAGTCAGCACAGGTTGAGAAGCACTGGGGTACCTGACGTCGGATGGTCCGAGGAGGTAGGTACCCTAAAAGGTCCGTTCTCATGACCTCACCCCACGGTAACGGAAGAGGGCATAATATACAATTCACGGATTTTTATTATTATCCCGTCCTATTCCCCTTAACCTTCAAAGGTCGCTGACCTGAGTCGAAACTTGTGCCACCAGTCCACCTGGAGTAACACTACACCGAAATTCGTGCCCTAACTAACTAATGTCCGAAAGGTCTTTATAACGGTTCGGTTTCTAAAGTGAAACCCACCCGTAAAAGTCTAAAACTTTCCCACCACTCCTCTACAATTCCTCGGACCCTCCCCCGTGAAAAATCTTGGGGTGTTTCTAAGAAGTGTCTGGTGACGTATCCGTGTCTGACAGGAGTCAAGTCCAGTCGTACCTTTGTACTTCCTTGACTTACTGAAACCAGAAAAGTAATGGATTTTTCTTTACTCCCAAGGAAGGATTTACAGGAGTACCCCCTCTCATTCCCGGAGTTGGAACAGGGACCACCATAGAAATCCGGTTCTCCGGTCGGGGAAGTGGTACTCCGGTCGATGTGGGTCCGTCTGACCGGGGCCCGTGTGAGAACAAGGTCTCGGTGGAGGGACGGGGTCGACGTGAGAGTCGTAGGAGTCAGACAGGGACAACGGAACTGGAATGGGTCGGACCGTGGAGAGAGATCCAAGGATGCTGAGGTTGTCGCCCCGGTGTAGGAAAAAAGAAGGACTGACCAGTTCGTGTCTACGTTTACGAGGTTGAGGTTTTTCGGATTCACAGAAATGTCCGGGGTCCGAAACACTTGGTCCTCAAAAGACGTGGATAAAGGGTGAGGGTCCAGTGGTGGAACATCTAATGTTCGGTGCGAAAGAGAAACCTTCCAAAAGAAAGTTGTTCTTTGTTTCAGCTTTCTATCTAGGAACTTTCCTCTTGTCCCTACGACCGACGAGTACACTGGGGGGAGGGTGTACGAGGGGTACCGTCTTCACTGAGTTTGACTCGGAGTCGCTAAAAGGTCAATGAAGGGACCTGGTCAGTTTGAAGTCTTGATGGTTACGAGAACCTCTTCCTTTACCGTTAGGTGAGGTCATAAGAACGGACCTCTTAAGATACCTATCTCCTCGGACCACCCGAGATCAGGTACCCCATCGTTTCTCAGCCTGCGTTGACGTACCGATTGTGTGTGTGTGTGTGTGTGTGTGTGTGTGTGGTTACGAGACGGGTGTTTGTGGTCCCCGGAACGGAACACGGGAAACACAACCTATTAAACGGTTTTCGAGATGAGCGCCAGGGACGGAGGCCCCTAGTCCACCCGACAGACCCGGGTCCCCGTGACGAGTTACCGGACCTTACTTTGGGTGTTTCCCTCTCGAGAGTCTATAGAGAGAGACCCCTTCCCTCTGTTCCGAACCTCGTGTACTCCCTAGGCCTCGACCTTTTTCAGGACCTTTGTCACAGGGAAGTATCGGACCCAAGGTCAGGGGAGAGATCACGTAAAGTTAGGACCAGAACTTAAAAAGTTGTAAAAAAAAGAAATAATATTGTCGTCAACAGACGACTAGTATTTTTAAGTCCTGTCACTAGTGTATATTTCCCTCCAAGACCCTACGACCATTTACAAGGTAAAGAACTGGACCACCATCGACTTTCCTTCGACTGAAGTATGAGTAAGTCATTTGTCACATAAATGTAAAATTTGGAAAAAATATTTCCAATTAAAAATTTAAAATAAATGCATAAATAAAGACTGACGCGACCCAGAAGCGACGACGCGTGCCCGAAAGAGATCAACACCACTACCCCCGACGAGAAGTAACACCACGTGTCCGAAGAGCAACGTCACCGAAGGGGACAACGTTTTGTGTCCGAGATCCGAACACGAAGTCATCGACTTCGAGTACCCGAATGGACGGGACGACGTACATCCTAGAAGGACCTGGTCCCTAACTTGGACGCGGAGTGAGTAACGATCCACTTTAGTATTGGTAACCTGGTACTCCCTTCAGGTTACGTGAAAAGATATACATGCAATTAATGACGTATATTCTTTTCTACAACTGAACTTCTGTGGTGGGGTCAGGACCTTCCCGACACCACTTGAATCCCGGAGTGTCCGCACACGAGGACTGGTCTACAGGAAAGGAGAAAGGGGGTGGAGGTAGGGGAGAGGACGGGGGAGGAGGGAGAGGAGAAGGGGGAGGAGTGGGTAGGAGACGACAACGACGGGAAGATCAAAGAGAAGGAGGGGTGGAAGGACGTCTATAGTGGCCATTGGGCGTTGGGGGTACGGACGGGAAAGAAAGATAGAAACAGGCTGTAACGACTGAAAGTCAAGACCCATGGGTCTACCACAGAGAGAGGGGTGAAGGTAGTGGGAGAGAGAACGTAAAAAAAGATAGACAACGACTGTCTGGGAGGAGAGAGGGGCGTTTTGGGGTTGGGTTGTGGTGTGCTCCCTCTTCGGTCACTCGAAACCGGGTCTCTCTCTACTTGCCTCTAGATCGGTCCGGGAATCGGTAACGACAGTACTACTTGGCTAGTCTGGATGAACACCTAAACTTTTTACAAAAGGAGAGGATTTCCGGAAGGGAGACATTTATCCTGATCTTGACTCTCTCCGTTTTCCTACTGAGTCTATTTACTTTGAGTGTTCTGTCAGAACCTCTCCTTCTAAGTCATAGTTTTACGTTACAGTTAGAGAGTTAATGACAAAATTAAATTACGTAAGGGGGGTTTTTACGACTGTTAAACTTGGTTAATATACTAAGATTTAAAGTACACTTCTTTATTTGTTCATCCTTATTGTAGTTGTATCGACTTTTCCTCTCTTTGCTCTTCCAAGATGAGATGGTCTACAATTTTGTATAAGTCACAAAGTTTACTGACTCCATGACCGTGTATTTATCTATTTGGTTATCTTGTCTTATCTTTCCAGTGTTTACCCAGGTTTATTGTATCTTAAACAATACTATTTCCACCATAAAGTTTAGTAACCACTTCTTCGATCTAATAAGTTATTTACCGTAACCTTATAAAACGATCATTCAACCTATTTTCACTTGAACCTGAGGGAGTTAATCTTTTAAAGTTTTAACTAGGTTTTGAATTTTCTATTATTTAGATATTTTGACACTCCTTTTCTGCACCCTCTTAAGAAACTTTTGGACCCTCAATCTCTTCCGGAAAGATTGAAATAATCTTATAGGTATAATATTTTTCTTTCACACTAAACTAATATATTTTTAGTTTCGAAGCCACACCGTTTTTCTGTTTTTGTCTAAGATTCGTTCTTCTTATAAAAATTCAGTTTGATCCTTCTTTGACTTGAAGACACCACCGAGTCACCATTTCTTAGGAGGACGGTTGCGTCTTCTACACCCAAGCTAGGGGTCCATCATAACTGTTTCTCGATTAGAGATTATTCATTTCTCGAGGAAGTTTAATAATTCTTTTTCTGTTTATTGTATCATATTTTTATTCATTTCCTATCTTTGTCCTTTTTTAAAGAAATCTCTTGATGTTTAGAGAGAATTCGTAAACTTTTATGTAATTTTGGAGTGAGTATTATTTTCTTTGCATAATATTAGTTGTGGTAAAGTGAAAACCGGGTAGTCTTTCTGGTTTCAGACTTTCAAACTTGTGGACAAGACAACCATCTTAACACGTCCTTTACCGGGAGAGTGTATGTCGACTACCCTTATTTTTAACAGTGTTATTTGGGGATCTCTTCCGTTAAATCATAGACAGTTTTATGTTTTACGTATATAGGAAACTGCGCCGTTAAGGTGAAAATCCCTGAATGGGAGGTTCACATGAACTTATGGACGTTCTACTGTATACACCTTCTACGAGTAACGAACTTCTAAACATTATCGGTTTCTAACTTTGTTTGATTTGCACTCAGTCATCCCTTGATCAATTTGTTTGACACCGGGAGAATGTTGTATATGTAGACAACTTTTTTCTCCGTCGCTAGAAATACGAGCAACAATAACTTACCCTTTATGAAGGTTCTACATTCTTCACTTTTTTTCGTTCTACACCGTATCACAGTGTCATAAGTGTTCTTTTCGTTCCTATTTTTATTATACCTAAAGTTAATAGGGTGTTCAAAGGTTTTATTTTAGATTCACCCTTATTACTTGATCGGTGTCACCACTGGACAGTCTAGCTTCCCACCCCAGTACCCGCCTTCTACAGAAAAATAAGAGATGGAAATTTAGAAAGAATTACAAACCTGGGATAAGACAGTAAAACAGTGAGTCAGTACCCGTTGAGAAACACTGGGGTACCTGACATCGGGTCGTCCGAAGAGACAGGTACCCTAAGGGGTCCGTTCTTAGGACCTCACCCAACGGTAAAGGAAGAGGTCCCCTAGAAGGGGTGGGTCCCTAACTCGGTCGCAGAAGGGCATAGAGGACGTAACGTGTCCGTCTAAGAAATGGTACTCGGTAGTCAAACTTGGAATATTTACATTAGATAAAATTGTTATTTAAATTTTGTCATGTCTTTCTCTTTTTGTCTTGGTCGTGAATGCACCGAAGGGATATTTCCTACACCGACGTTTGTCCGTGTGGGGTTTCTCCCGGGTTTCGTCCAACTCGTTACTGTCGGACCAATCTTGCCCCTCGTGGTGGTCCCGTCACGTAAGGAACGTGCGAAGTAAGGCGACGCAAAACAAAACACGTTTCAGAGTCACCAAAACAACGGTGAGTAGAAGGATAAGCCTCTTGGTCCGTATACTCAAGGGTCTCTGAGTGAAAATACCAGGATGGAGGGACCATGACCCCCCAGAAAGGGTTCCGAGTGGGAACGGAAGGTTCCCAGGGTTCAACCGGTACTCCGATTTCGATACCTTCTTCTTCGGTTTTAAGAAGAACTTTGAGGCGAAGAAAGGAAAGAAGATGGAGTGGTAGTTGGACCGGGGGATGGATCTAGAGATTCTTCACCCATTGAAGAAGTATAGTCAGAATAGTGGGGGACGTGTACGAGCGAATTGAAAGTTGTCAGGGTAGACGAATAAAAGATAATGGAACCCGTTCAGAGACAATGTCAAACGAATAGACATTTTACTCTTCTTACCTTTGATTTGAAGGGTCCCAAAAAGACTTTTCGTTCACTATGATACATTGACTTTCCTGATAAAACTACATTTACTAATATAAGTAGTTCCGTTATTTACGATCGTCGGTGTGTCATTTGGAGGTTCAGAGTTACTGAATCGTGTTTTTTTCCGAATAAAGAGGGAGTCCTTGTAAAGTCAGGTCAATCGGTCGGAAACAGGTAGAGTGTCAATCGGGTGGACCTGATACACGAGAGGTCTTAACGCTATCGGAAACCTTTTTGGTAGAGTAGAGACGGGATAAACGGTCGAGAGTCCTACAGTTGAGTAGTCGACGAAAAGGAGGTGGGTGGAGGGTGTGTCCTCGGTCCGTCGGAACGATCCCGCTCGTCCCTCGCCCGTCGTCAGTTTTAAGGGTCGAATCGTACCCCGGTTCACTCGGGGAATCGAACGAGGTAGACCCTTTTCCGTAGTGGTCTCTCCTTTCGGTGTACCGGTCTGTTCACCGTGGTCCTAGGTCCAGGCGTCCCTGTTGCAGTACCTCTGGTCTCACTCTACCTCGGTGACCCAGAGAAACTGGAAACCGGGACTGAAGGGGACGATGGTGACTCGGGTCGAGGGTCCCATTGACGCGGTCCACGGGTCGATAATCTCTGTGGAGTTGTGAACCACACAACCTCTTCCGTTACCGTAGGGTGAGGTCATGAGAACGGACCTTTTAGGGTACCTACCTCCTCATCCGACGTCAGGTACCCCAGCGACCCTCAGCCTATACTGACTCGCTGAAGTGAAGTGAAAAGTGAAAGTACGTAACCTCTTCCTTTACCGTTGGGTGAGGTCACAAGGACGGACCTCTTAGGGTCCCAACCCCCTCGGACCACCCGACGGCAGATACCCCAGGGTGTCTCAGCCTGTGCTGACTTCACTGAATAGTCGTTGTGAACCACACATACATCCTGGTACCCCAGATGCTCCCCGACAGTGTTTTGAATGAGAGAAAAGGTGTTTTGAGGGTAACATCCACTGGAGGACGTCGGAAATCACTCTTGGGTCGGTCTCCTCGGTCCTCTCCAAATCCCCTGACCCTCCGAAAGAAACCCCACAGGAGTGGAAAGAGACCCTTCCAGTGTAAGGGTAAATCTCCCGTTGCACCGTCATTCCCACTTTTGTCCTCTAGTCGTGTAGTCCCCCTGCTTCGGTTCTTTTGGTTTCGGTCGAGAGCGGCGGGTCGAGGTCGGGAGTGTAGGAGAGGAAGGGTCTTCTCGGGTCCCCGCCTCCTTTCCCTTCCCGTCTCTTTCCGTAGGAGGGCCTGGGGGACGTCGACGGCCGTCGGGGTCCTACCGGTCGACACTCCCGACGAAGGAGAGGACACCCGTACAGGAGGGGTGTGAGGGTCCTCCCGCCAGGGGAGTCAGTCGGCGCGTCCTCTCCCCGGGGAGGTGTAGGGTCCACTGGAAGAGGTTGGAGGACTCCGGACTTGGTGGTCCGGGAGGGGATTTCCGGAGTACCTCCCGAGGTCAGAGTAGGGTGTACTCGTACCTTCCCACCGAAACGGGAGTACACTGGGGGCACCGAGTGGGAGGGAAGGGGTCCCGTGGTGTCTAGGGGTGGACGAGAACACCGTCTACCGTCCCTCCTCTAGTTCGGTCTTTGGGTGTGTTCGGTCCCACTCTGGAGTGACGAGGTCTCCCGTCACACACGGGTCGGTCAGTGGGTGTGTGTGTGTGAGTGTGTGTGTGTATGAGTGTCAGTCTTGTTCGTAGTAGGGAGGTTCCGGACCAGGAGGGAAAACAGTCTCGGGACGGAGGTACCGGTTTGGTAGAGAGGAAAGATCCTGTGGGGGGTGGTGGTGGTGGTCGGTTCCTGTCAAAGGTTTAAGGACCAAAGAAATAGTCTTCACTGAAAGACCGTCCGTAGTGTTTGTCCATCTTAGCGCACCGCCAGTCACGAGGTATTGTTGGATCTCCCCCACCCTACCCTACCCTCCACCTTCCCTCCAAGTGCTCCTTCCCCTGTATACACATGGGTACCGACTAAGTACAACAACATACCGTCTTTGGTTGTATTGTAACTTTTCGTTAATAGGAGGTTAACTTTTATTAAAAATTTTTTCTTAACACACCATGACTCATCGTCCGTCTCGGACCCAGTGGACGACCCAAAGTACACGGTCGCGACGGAGACTGACCGGTATCCTGAGACTGTGAATGTCTGGAAAGAGTCGGACGAAGGAGCAGACATTTTGGTCCTGTGACGATAATGAATAGGGTGTCCCACTGGTGGGAAACTCCTAACCTACCACATTGTGTGTATTTGGAGACGTTCCCAAACTTTCTACACGGATGCACGATTAGGCGTCTTAGACACTTGCACCTAAACATATCTTTCACCCGGAAACGTCTACTTTAATTCAATTCCCAGAGTTCTGGTAGGACGTAATAGTCTCACCTGAGACTTCGGTTACTGTTCGTAGGAATTCTCTGCATGTCTCTTCCCCGGTACCCTTCTGTCTCTGTCTCTGACCTCACTATGTCGGTACTCATATGTCGTTTCTCACGGACCTCGACGGTCTTCGACCTCCTTCGGTCCTTCCTGAGAGGGTAATCTCGAAAGCCCCCCCCCTCCTCTCACGGGTTGGTTGTGCTCAAGACTGAAGGACATAGGTCTTGACACTCTCTTATTTAAAGACAATAAAGGTCGGAGAGTCAGACACTTTACACTCGTAAACATCTTTTGTGGTATCTAGTGGTCAAAGGTACTTCTATCCACTGTAGGGCCAATCAACTGCAGTGGCCGTGACCCCACAGACCTGGTTTATTCTGTTTTCTAAGATTTCCCGAAACATCTTACCCCTCTTGAGCCACTGACTTTCGATGTTAAAGTTAACGATTAATTGAGAAGATCAATTGTCTTTATAGTTCGGACCCAAAGATGAAAAATCTTCTTAACCATAGGTATTGTAATTTAGGTAAAGCTCTCACCCCTTTTTTTCAGTACTTTAGGTCTAAACTTTTACTGCGAGACACCCCACCCAGGTACTCATTCACGAATCCGGAGTCAAGGATAATCACTTTACCTTATATGTACACCAAGAGAATGTCTGTAAAAATTTTTATAAATAAACAAATAGATAAAACGACGTGGTCCAGAATCAACACCGGACGCTTGAGAATCAACATCGTACACCTAAGATCAGGGGACGGGTCCCTAGCTTGGGTCCGGGGGACGAAACCTTCTCGTCTCAGAATTGGTGACCTGGTGGTTCGTTCAGGACCCGGAGTCACAAGGATAGTTGTTTTACCCTAAACGTCGACAAAGAGAATGTCCGTAAAAATTACGAGAATCCCAGTAAAAAAGTACTCACCACCACGACACTGACGTGAGGCTTATTAGGGTCCTCTTATTCTCTGCCTTTGGACTCGGTAGTAAGGTGTAGTCCAGGAATGGTCGTGACCCTGAGTCAGAGACAAAGGAGTAGACATTTTACCCTTCAATTAGAGAGGATAAGTGGAGGGTCTCGTGATCCACCAACCCTTCTTTACTCGGACTTAGACATTGTTTCTGAGTAAAAAATTTTTCCGTTTCCCGTAGGTAACATTACTGTAGTGAAAAAGATAGAGACGAGGGTATTCTCAAAGATTCACAGGTTCCTACTTGAACAAAGAACGTTTTCGAAACTCTAAGCCCACAGGGGCGGGGGATCCTCTCACCCTTGACCGAACGTCTCGACCTCCTCCCGTGCTCCACCTCGTCGTTCCAGACGTACACCGAAACTAAAGTTCGTACACTCTCTTCTACTAGGAGCGTTCCCGTCACCGGAGTGGTTTCCGAATCCCCCGTCCTACGACCCTGGACTCTACCTTAAGTCGTAAGAACTTCAAGACTTCGGACTGTGAAAAATACAAAATTTAGGAGAGGGAATAAAGGACAATGAGATAAGAAGGACTGACATTAGAATGGATAATTGAACCCTCGTTACACTAAATTTCCCTTGTACCCCCAAGTTTATCCAAGTTCCACGAGTCAAAATTTATCTGGTGAGTTAAGAGAAAAATTTTTAAAAATAAAACGTCGAGTCTTTTTTTTAGACCAAAAAGAGGAAAGTCGTGAAAAACTAGTTTCAGTCTGACTATCTCAAAAAAAATTCATTAGAAAATTTTCTGTCTGACTTTTATGTCAAATTGAAATAAAAAGGTTTCGACTCCATGTTTGATCAAAGACAAAGGACACAGATTACCAATGTCGGTAGTAAATTGCAACGAAACGTCTGTTATTAACATGGGTTGTAAACTGTTCCTGAAAGTGGAAGTAATGGAGATAATAAAAAGTGGCGTAGGAAGGGCAAAATGTCTATTCCTTTGATTCCGAGACTCGGGTGCCAGAGTGTCGGTCATCTCAGCGTACAGTTTGAGATTGAACTACAAGTCTTCATCAAGAGTCGACAAGTGGCAAGATTCCACACGGGACCCCTAGCATAAAGATTCTGACCCGCCGTCGGTTTGTCTCGACCGAACTCCGCTGTTCTCCGACTCAAGGGTACTGTCTCCATTCAAGGGTCCCGACCTTTCTAACACTTCCATTTCCACGTTCCGTTTCCTTCAGTCGACCCTGAAGGGGCCACCAGGTCACCAACTGAGGTGCGAGGGTCACGTCCCCTGGGTCCAAGTTAAGGACCAGTCCTTGTGACTTTGAGAGTGCGACGTTGATCCTCAAGTGTACGGTGTTGGTTTGTGGGGTACACGACGTTGTTTCTAGCTTATAGGGCACACGGTGATGATTCTGGGTTGTGTCGGTCTATTTATAAATTTCTTTTTTCTTCAGTCAACTCCGGTCACCTCGTCTCATGACATGGGAGGTTCCCGACTACCTCTTTCCTACCCACACGGGACCAGGTCATCAGGGTAGACCTAGGGTACTCCAGTGTACACATTCAAGTCCGATCCCTGTTAACCCCTCGTACTTGTTTACCCGGACATAGTTGTTCCGTAAATAACTCGTGAATGACATAGTTCGTGACTGGGTTCACGGTACCCTTATGTTTACCGTGTATTCTACCCAAAAGACAGGAGTTCCCTGAACGAGTTCCCTGAACGTCAGTTCAATCCCTCAGTTTTGATTTTGCACGTTACCGTCTTCTTTACTACAGACATAAGGTGAAGTATCGTATTTCATCTTCAACGTATCCTCAGATCTCGTTTCCTTGTGGAGACCCCTGGTCTCTGGTAATTCTCTGTACCTCCTATCTTGCTTCTCCCGGCCCTGAAAGGATCACCAGGGACATAACCTTCTGAGGTACGAAGGTTATGTGTCCCTACACCAAGGTAGGGACCAGTCCCTTGATCCTAGGGTGTATGGAGTGTCACGTTGTTGTTGTTTTCTTATTTCTCCTGCTTGTAAAGATTAGTCTCAAGGTCTTCCTTTCTTTTTTGTTCTACGTCTTTGACAGATTCTCTATATCCTGGGATTACCTTATCCTCCCGGGAAAGGATAAATCAAAGAGACTTCCTTCAAGAAGAGACATAAACCCCACGTCCATCCGTGACACCATGTAAGTCGACCATTTAAGAAGACTTACAATGTAGGGGGGTCACGTTGGTTCCTACCCCACTGTCCCTCTCCCGGTACGGTCTCCTCCGACTCAAATAGTATGTAGAAAAAAACAAACAAAATAACAAATACAATAATACCATTCGGATGGGACGTTTAACTAGATATTAAGATTGTGAGAAGAGTAAATAAAAATTCAGAAATACCTTAAATAATGTTATAACAAAGACGAAATTCAAAACCAAAAAACCGGTGTCCCGTACACTCTAGAATCAAGGGACGTAAGCCTTCGTTTCAGAATTGGTGACCTGGTGTTCTCTTTAAGGGATGGTATGTAGAAGTTCCGATGTGAATCAATACAGATGTGGACTGAAAACGGACACAAAGATCGAGATGTTGGTGGGTGAGGGTGGGTAAGGTTCAGAAGTTACATTATTTTGGGAGTCCATCGATCTTTAGTTCTACTATCTGTAGAGGTGAGAGGTCTCTTTACCAGACGTAAAGGAAATTTTCAAGTCGAAGGTCTTATTTGGGACCCCAGTCACGTGGAAGTCGGATTTAAGTTATTGAGGAAATTCACTAATAAATACGAGTGTTAAGATAGAGACTCATTGAGTCAGTAAGTTACTTCTGAGTCGACATAAGTGCTAGTCTCCGATATGGGAAACATTCCACACGTTCCGCTGACGTCTGGAGTCCGGAGCCATTTGGGCCAGGGTCGAGACGGTCGTATCCCTTCCCCTCACAGGTGGGAAGCGCCCGTAGCAGGAGGTGTCGTGGGTGTTTCCCGTCAAACGTGCCTGACGTGCTAGATCCATAGGAAATATAAACACAGAAGAAAATTCCTCTCTGTAACACAAAGCGCCTTACGTGTTCACGTCTCAGATAACTTGGTCTGTAAAAACCGAGACACGAATCTTGTCAAAATTCTCGAAGAAATACGATACATTTCTATTTAATTCGTGTCGAAATAAAGGGAAGACCTCGACAGTGGGGCGTTACTCGACGGAACTTACACACTCCGACTACCTGTAAACGGGCAGTCTCGCGTCGGTCCAAAGTCGGTTAGTCCTAAGTCATCTCGAGGCGGGAGAGAGAGAGATGAAGTGTGGGGGTCTCAGTGAGTAATCAGTCGGCGCTTTCGTTTGGGTCCCGTTTCGATTTCGTTGACGTCTACATCGGGGAACCTTCGTCGTTCCTAGGTGTCCTTTTCACTTGAGGAACACAGATCACTGATTGCTAATAGTATTTCAAAGGGGCAAATGCTTTTACAGTTCTTCCTCAACTACTACTGTTTCGTCTGTAACAACCTGATCCAATATACTTTTTATCTGTTCTCTACTTAAAGTCTTTCTCTGTCACCGAAAGATGGACTAAAGACGGATTCTGGAACGACGAAGGCTTCGACGGAGAGATATCTTCGGGAGAATACTCTGTCCGTGTCTCGACTATTCAAGACAACCCTAAAAGCCAGGATTCTAACTTTTTTTTTTTTCACAAAAACGATAAGTCTTCGAAGTCAGTTTGTTTCGGGAAAGGAATTACGAATTCATCTTCCTCAAACCTGGTTGAGTTCAGATGAGGGGTCTCGGGACACAGACTTTACGATACTCTATATCCTAGACCCGGTAAAGGGGGAATCACGACCCCCTTCTCCGTTCCCTATTTTTTCTTTCTGGGAGACTTTGAAAAGATTTCCCAGAGTTACTAGGATAGGTAACCCAATTAAGGAAAAGTAAGGGACCACCTGAGTTCGACCCTCGCACCAATCTCTCGAACCTTACGACTTCTTCCCCCAGAGTTCTACGGGAGTAACCTCTTAAAGTAATCTTCTGGTGAATTGAGAGTGGTTGTTTACACATATACCTACCCATATGTATAGTTCATCAACTAGGTGCTTAGAGGACCCATCTACTGTTTGGAAGTCCTTTCCCCTCCTCTCTACTTGTCCATCTCTTGAATAGATGACCTTTTTACTCATTTTCGATGTATTGTAAAGAGTTCCTTACAACCTACCTCGGAACAGGAGTTGGTCGTTTGTAAACACAGACTTGGGTCTTTGGACCAAACCCATAGGGTCCCACAAGAGAAACCTAGGTAGGAATACAGAAAAAATTTTTACATAAACCCCCGACACGACCCAGAAGTGACGACGTGTGTCCGAAAGAGAACGACGTCACTCGTCCCCGAAAGAGATCGACGTCACTCAGCCGCGGAGAACAACGCCTCGAGATGCACACCCCTGAAGCCATCAACACCATGTACCTGAATCAACGAGGCATAATACACCTAGAAGGGTCTGGTCCCTAGCTTAGGCACAGGGCACGTAACCGTCTGTCTAAGAATTGATACCCTGGTGGTCCCTTTGGGCAGGGATACGAAAGACCGTATGAGTGGCCACCGTACCCACTCATATGAGTATGAAGGACTCTTATGTATACTCATGTGAGTATAAAAGTGAGGGTATGAAAGACCGTCACCACTACACTTTGTTCGTAGTAGTATTAACATGTTGATTGAGTAAACCAAGAAAACGGCAGTGAAGTAGATTTTTTTCGTGTCTAAGAATCCGTCGATTGTTTACTAAATAAACGAAAGAAGAATTCATTAGTTTGTTTAGTCAGATTTTGAGTGCTTTATGGGATCTCTAGTGACTTACACCAGGGAAGAGTAAAATTTCGTTCCCCTTTGAGATAGGGTCTCTTCCCTTTATCAATCGGGACTCAGTGTGACGACCGTCTTCCTTCGGAGCTCGGGCCCCAGAGGGTTGTGGGTCAGACCCGGAGACCAGTGTTGTGGTGTACAGGTCGGTGGGTCCTGGTGTCCGAACTAACTGTAGTGTTGGACACCCGAGAGTGTCAGAGTCGGACCCGAGGGGTGGTGCGGCACCCCCAGACCTACACGAAGAATGGAGTGTGCAACTGAAGTCGGTGTGGTGGGATAACCAACGAGACGGTATGTCGGGTTCAGAGGGTAACAATTAGTAGAAAAATTTTCTCAAATTGTAGACGACGTCCCTTTAAATGACCGGAGTTCAATGGCCGATATTAAAACCAGTAAACCCCCTTTATTACTATGATATCAGCAGTGAAAGGTTTACAACGTCCTTGAACTGGGTCTAGTTCTTTGGAGAGGTATTTAGTCGAGTTTTCGTCGTAGTTAAAGATCGGAGCGGTAAATCTCACAACGTCGAGACTTAGTCACAGACCCGACCTCTTTCGTAGGTTAAGTTTCGGAGATCTAAAATTATTATCGACGGTAACAAGTTTCTCCCTAAGTATCGAGAGCTACCTGAGGTCGGTTTTTAGACCTCGGTCTGAGACATAAATACACATAAACCTACATGATTCACGAGATGCTCAGGTACTCAGCAAGAAAGTTATACCCTCGATGAGTCTAGAGGTTCGGAACCAAGACGGACACCTGTAGCGAGACTTGGTTCGGAAGGGACGAGTATTCAGAAGAAACCGAGAGCTAAATACGTGTCTACTGGTCGTAGTAATGTGTATTCCCGTATCCAGGAATTATTATTTTTGTTGTAACTGAAGGAACAGACGGGACACCAATTCTGAGACGTGAAGGTACCGTCCCCCGTGTCTAAGTTAGGGACCAGTTCCTTGATCCTAGGGTCTACGACGCACCACCGGGTTTTTATTATTATTATTTTATCGGTACTATTATTATCGTCAATTGTGAAATACCTCACGAACGAGACCCGGTCCTCAACAAGGTAATTAAGTACATTGGGAGTGTTTCGATACTCCGACCATAACGATAATAAAAGTAAAATGTGTCCTTCTTTCACTTCGTGTCGCCCCTATTTACTAGTAAGTGGTCCCTCATTAGTCTCCTTGCTCCCAGACTTGAGTTCATCATACCGAGGTTTCTGAAGAGGGGAGAGAGAAAAGGTTTGTCGAAAGTCAAGTCAAGTCAACGAGTCAGCACAGGCTGAGAAACGCTGGGGTATTTAGCGTCGTGCGGTCCGGAGGGACAGGTAGTGGTAGAGGGCCTCAAGTGAGTCTGAGTGCAGGTAGCTCAGGCACTACGGTAGGTCGGTAGAGTAGAAGATAACAGGGGAAGAGGAGGACGGGGGTTAGGGAGGGTCGTAGTCTCAGAAAAGGTTACTCAGTTGAGAAGCGTACTCCACCGGTTTCAGGACCTCAAAGTCGAAATCGTAGTAAGGGAGGTTTCTTGTGGGTCCCGACTAGAGGAAGTCTTACCTGACCAACCTAGAGGAACGTCAGGTTCCCTGAGAGTTCTCAGAAGAGGTTGTGGTGTCAAGTTCTCGTAGTTAAGAAGTCGTGAGTCGGAAGGAGTGTCCGGTTGAGAGTGTAGGTATGTACTGGTGTCTTCTTTGGTATCGGAACTGATCTACCTGGGACCAGCCGTTTCATTACAGAGACGAAAACTTATATGACAGATCCAACCAGTATTGAAAAGAAGGTTCCTCATTCGTAGAAAATTAAAGTACCGACGTCAGTGGTAGACGTCACTAAATTTCTTTACGTTAAGTATACGGTATGTCAATTGGGAGAATATCACGTATTATAGTAGTGATAGATTAAGGTCTTGTAAAAACAGTGGGCGTTTCTTTGGGACATAAGTAATCGTCTACCAAGGATTAAAGAAGGTAGAGGGTCGGGGAGCCCGCGATAATTAGATATGATACAGAGTTGCCTAAATGGACAAGACATGTAAAATATATTTACTTTAGTACTTTATACTGGAAAATACTGACCGAAAAAAGAGAATCGTACAAAAGTCTTAAGTAGGTACAAAATCGTACATAGTCATGGGGGTAAGGAAAAAGCACTGGTTCATTACAAGGTAACATATCTATATGGTGAAAACAAATAGGTAAGTGGTCAACTACCTGAAACCCAAAGGTAAACCTCCGACTATGTCTATTATAACGATGGCCGTAAACACATGTCCAAAAACACACCTCCATACAAAAGAAAAGAGAACCCATATGGATTCTTACCTTAGTATCTCAGTACACAACTGATACACGACCACCAAACAAAAACAAACAAACAAACAAACAAAAAACTCCTTGACGTTTAAGGTTTCATAGTCATGGTAAAAATTCAAAAATCGGTAAATTTTAAAAACGATCGATACATACTACTAATGTTAAAGACGTATAGGAGTACTTGTGAATAATAAAAGGTGACAAAACTAATACCGGTTGTATCATCTATACTTTATCGTAGAATGACACCAAAACCAAACGTAAAGGGATTTCTAATTACTACAACTCGTAGAAAAGTACACGAATAACTAATATATATATAAACAAAGGAACCTCTTTACGGATAAGTTTACGAAATGAGTAAATTTTTTACCCAACTTAACATTCTCAAGAAATATGTAAGACACCTATGTTCAGGGAATAGTCTATTTAGTAAACTTTTATAAAAGAGAAGACATCCAAAAGAGAAATGAAAGAACTACGACACGAAACTTCGTGTTTTCAAAATCTAAAGTCTTTCAGGTTAAATAGATAATAAAACAACGAACACGTAAACTATATCATAGATTCTTCCGAAACGGGTTGGGTTCGTGTATTTCTAAACGGAAAACCAAAACAAGTTTCTCAAATTTTCAAAATCCAAAACATACATAAATCCAGAACTATACCACACTCGATCTCCAGGTTTAAATAAGAAAACGTACATTCATAGGTCAACAGGGTCGTAGTAAACAACTTTTGTGATAAAGAAGAAAGTAACTTACCAATGATGTAGGGTCTCCTGAGAGAGAATTGATGATATAGCTTTATAAAATCTCCTACTTGTGGACACACACACACATTGTTTTTCGTCGTCCTTGATAGGTTTCGTCATTGGATTTTATGACCAGAGAGGACTTGTATTTAGTTGTTTACGAACTTTCAGACTTCCCATTTCTACTAATTTATTCCGGTTCTGGTCTCATAGGTAGACAGGAGGTTTCCGACTTTATAGTGACCTTTCCACTCTCCCAGAATCATTATTCTCAGACTCTTTACTTCGAGAGGGTTCCTTCCTCCTTCTTTCTGTTGAGGTACTCTTCTACCATGGGTCTCCCCGTCTGTAGGAGACCCGTGGAGAACACACCTTAGCTCACAAGAGTCGGGTTCCGTCTCTACTTGCTTGTATATCTCAGTCTATTGCTCTGACCTTAAAGTCTAGACATTACTACAGAGAGAAAAATTTTAAATAAACTAGTGTGGTCCAAGACCCCACGTCGCACACCCTAGAAAAACCAACGTCGTACACTCTAGATCAAGAGACGACGACGACTCAGTGAAGTCAGCACAGGTTGAGACACGCTGGGGTATCTACCGTCGGGTGGTCCGAGGGGGTAGGGACCCTAAGAGGTCCGTTCTTGTGACCTCACCCAACGGTAAAGGAAGAGGTTACGTACTTTCACTTTTCACTTTCACTTCAGTGAGTCAGCATAGGCTGAGAATCGCTGGGGTACCTGACGCCGGGTGGTCTGAGGAGGTAGGTACCCTAAAAGGTCCGTTCTCATGACCTCGCCCCACGGTAACGGAAGAGGGATCAAGAGACTGATCCCGAGTTTGGGTCCAGGGGACGCAACCTTCGTACCTCAGAGTTGGTGACCTGGTAGTCTCTTATGGGACACTATGTAAGATAGTCCAGGAAGAGTTTAGAATCGTAATAAAGGTAGAAACAGTGTCGAGAATTACATTATTGAAGGACGGGTAATAGACACGGTTTAAGACAGGGTAGTCATTGAATCCCAGGGGTAAAGGATCGGTGAGGGTCCTATCTCTTCGACACTAAGATAGTGAGACGGGAGAAATGTTTGTAGAGAAGTCGGAGTCTTCCTCGGGACTGTAATAGGTCAATCACTAAGTAATGGAGAAGAGAGTTTTCTCGTGGAGTGTCCCCCCACGAGTCTATTGAGTCTCTCGGTACCGAAAGTCTTCACTAAGGAAACCCCGTCCCCATCATGGTATACTCCTTCTGAAGTATAATGTGTCCTGAGTGAATCTTCGCCAGTTCGAGGTTAGTAAGACGGAACTTCTTGAAGACAGCCCAAAAGAAAGGAAAGAAGGTGAAAGTAGTACTCGGTCAAGGAGTGAGGGACTTCCCAAACATATTCAGTCCCCTTTATTGTGATCCACGACATTGTTTGCTGGGGACTTTAATTTTGACGAATTGAGTCATTTTCCAGTAAAGTCTTTGACCCATGTTACCGATTCTGAGGCGTGAGGGTTACGTCCTTCGTGTCCAAGCTAGGGACCAACTTCTTGATCTAGGGTGTGCGACGTTGATATTTTTTCTAGGGCGCACGACGTTGCTGCTAAGGCGCGCGGTCTTGATTCCGGACTACGTCGTTTATTTATTTATATTCATCTATTTTCCAGTAAAGAGAGAGGGTGTTTCAGGTCACGTTTGCAAGGATCGGTCACCCGTCGGAAGATGCGTCGGTACGTCATGGGGTCCCAGGAAGGTGGAACACAGAGACGGTATACGAATCCTGAGATTCAGGAGACGACCCGGGAAAGGTCGGTCGTTCGTCTATTCTCTCTCCAATACCTGAGTGCCACTGTAAATACCCGGTCTGGACTCACTATGCTAAATCGGTATAACCGGTCTTGAGTCAGTGTCCCTGTGTGAATTGAGTTTTCTCCGACCTTCTTGTTCCGGAGGACACCGGCCCTCTGTTTCCTTTGCAAAACCACTTGTGTACCGTCAGAGACAATCGTTGATACTTCTACACCTTAAATCGACGGTGTTATTGTTGTAGGAATACGTCGTAGGGTCGACAGGATCTCACAAGGAAGGAGACTCGAGTCCTACCAGAGGGACCGGTAGACGGAATTAATCCACACTGGTCTAGGTACATCTCCTCCGAGCATCCGTTTAGACGTTCGATCACTCTATTCAAACCTGTTCTCGGAAGGAAAGGTATTCTCAAGTTCAGATAGTCCGTTCTTAAGACGTTTATGGGTTTGTACCAGTTTTTAGTTCTTTTCTAAGATTCTCGGACTGGAGTCTAAGGTAGATTCACCACTACTCTCCTACAGACGATCAGATTCGTCGTAGAAAAGGAGCATCTCAACGGAAGGAAGGAAGGGAGAATCCCTTCAAAGTGAAGAGTTTGAAAACGACTGGACTTGAACCAGAGGACCTGTACATCCGACTCTTCCACAACGGATCCCTCTAGTCCTTTTCAGTACAGTGAGGTCTCCCGACTCGTGTCTCGGTCTCGGTCTACGTTCCGGTACCTCGTCTCGGACCTCTGTAGTCTTGTTTCGTACTTACCTATTTAGTCAGATCCGTGACTCCGAGGTGTCGATGATTGTAGTGTTTTTTCTCTGTTGGTCTATAACACTCGGAAGACTACTTTCTCGTGTGTTGGTGGAGAGGAGATCCCTCTTCTTAGTTTTGACTTATACTAGTTTGGAGATCCAGGTTAGTGATTAAACCGTCTTTATCTGTCCCCCCTCCCTGTCCGATTTACTGTGGCACTCCTACGTTAGTTCTCAGTCCCTATCTTTTCTTATGTTATCGCGGTAAACGTCGTTGTATCCACTTAACCGTTGGGTGAGGTGACAAGAACGGACCTCTTAGGGTCCCTACCCCTTCGGACCACCCGACGGCAGATACCCTAGCGTGTCTCAGTCTGTACCGACTTCGTTGAATCGTCGTCGTCCACCTGGATCTCTAACAGTATGACTCACTTCAGTTTGTCTCTTTCTGTTTATGTTATACCATAGTCAATATACACCGTAGATTTCTTAGTATGTTTACTCGATTAAATGTTTGGTCTTTATCTCAGTACGTACATCTGTTATATAAGTACCACGGTTTCCGGCTTCCCCTCCCTATTTGACCCACTGATCCTAATCGTCTATGTGTGATGGTATATATTTTATCCATTGATTATTCTTGGATGACGTATCGTGTCTTTTATGATGAGTTATCAGACATTACTAGATATACCCTTTTCTGAACATTTTTCTCACCTATATACACATACACACACACACACACACACACACATATATATACACACACACATATATATATATATATATGTGTATATATTGACCAAGTGAAACGATATGTCGTCTTTGATTGTGTTGTAATATTTAGTTGATATAAGATTATTTTCAATTATGATTTTTTTTTCTAGGTCCGACACCCTTCGGGATGTCCGGTTTACTGGGAAGAAGTTGTTTATGTACTGTTCCCTTTTCCCCCGTTGTCCCTCGAATTTAATTTTTTCTTCGATTTTCTATATAGTTTCTGTATCCCTTTTAATTCGATGTCACACTCCCCACGTATGAACACACTATTTGATAATTTTTGTACAAACAGTACTTTTCGACGGGGGAAGTGTATCCTCCTGTCAGAGATACAGGGTAACGACGACTCCTTCACTGGACCTTACAATAAGGCGGAGTCTACGTCCGAACGTCCCGATGTCACCGTACTGACTGTAAGTGAGCTCGGTGGACGAAGCAAGAGACGTCTGGGCAAAAGTGAGTAGAAGCGGAAGGACAGGTCGTGGACCCTGTCTGTGAAATCGACCTTTTAGAAGACCCGAGAGTTAAGACCGAAATGGGGGTCCACGGCGTCCCTCTAAAAACTGTTCTGTCCAAAATCCTGTAATCAATGAAGGAGAACGATTGGGTCCTCGATCTCATTGTCGAGTCGTTGAGGGTCTCTCGGTCCGCCATATTATCCGGACGGTTGAGGTTTCGATCTGGGGTCCCCATAGAGTCTGTGTACACCCTCGAAGCCTCGGGTCCCTACCGTTCTTTACAAGACCCCCTTAAAGAGTCGCGTTACCGGTTTTCCCTGTGTATTCTCTTCGTCCCAAAGTCTACGTAGGAGTCGTCGTTGGGAGAACGGACCCTACGTCCGACAGACACCGCCCCAGACGTTCTACTATAGTCTTAAAGGATGGACTCTCGGGTGGTGACAGGGGTTCTGAATTCTTATTGTAGGGTCGGGAGAAAGACACTGTTCGAAACCTTTTTGACTTGACTCTCACTCGACCTTCGTCCAGGCACTCGGTGCAGGGTTCCGGTCCAGACGTTCCCTCTCCCTTGTCGGACATGGTCGAGGGGAAGGACGACGGCGGCGGCCCGAGGACAAAAGGGTCGGTGAAGGTCGGTAGGGAGGAAAGTCGACGCCTCGCTCGCTCTTAATACCTTAACGATAATAATGGGGTCGGGCCGCAGGACCCGAACTACCGACGACGGGACCGTCGAGGGTGCGTCTGTCCTCGGTTGACGGCACTGTTATTTTGTTTCAGAAACCGTCGGCTTCCGGAGAGGAGACACGCGGCTCCGACTACTTGCCCGACCCCTCGGTCGGGACTGAGGTCGAGGAACCCTTCAGAACCTCGACCTCAGAACGAGGGGTCGTAGACTAAGGTTTCCGTAAAAAGTCAGGTCAACCCTTCCGACACTGTTAGAGTTGTTCCGAGGGAGATAGTCGGAACTCTTTACTCACAGACGGTCGAAGCCGACAGACAGGTCCCGGAGAAGGTCTTCTCCTCTACCTAAACAAGATAATTGAACCGACCGAAATAGTCGGTCGGTTGGTTGGTATGTCGTAAATCTCTCGTGGTGACGTACGCTCCCGGATGAGTCCTAGGTAAGTAGGGTGTGCAGAAGGATGTCGTGGATGAACCATACTTCATGGGACGATACAAATACAGGTGTCTGTCTCCGTGATCCTTCGGAGGACCCTCGAATATGGGCTAACAGTCCTTTCTCTCCTCCTGGTCTTATTTGTTCACTACATCACTGTATCTTCCACCATCCACGATACCCCCCTAAACCCGTCTCAGTCCCCCTACCTCGTACATCCTCCGTCCCCACTCCAAATTTGTCCAACAGTCCCTTTCGGAGTGACCCTTCCATTGTGACCTTGGTTCTGAACCTCCTCCATTTCCCAGGTTTGGATTTGGGGGTTGACTACACGGAAGGTCCACAAATGACCGAGGTGCCCTCTCGTCTGAACAAGTGTTTGTAGGATTCTCGCCTTCGGAGAACTTTGGGGTCTGTCTCCCCACCACCTGTAAGTCTCCTCCTTTACTAATCTTGGACGACAGTGGGTTCTTCCCCGCACTGAGATGGGAACCTTGTCGAGGGGTTTTCGTGAAGTAACGAACGTTGGACCCTTTCCTCGGATTCTGATCACCCACACTGGTCATTATACTCCTTTCGTACATTCACCCCGGGTTCTCTCGTCTCCTCCCCTGTAGGCTCTCTCGGCCGCCCGGATAGGGTTCCGACCCCGTCAGGCCCCTTCTATTCAGGGGCCCCTCCAAATCGTTCGCCTCCGGCACCCTCTACACGGAAGAAGGGGGAGCCTTGTGGACGTCTAGACTAATAACAACAGGACTTTGGTTTAGGTGTCCCGGAGTTTGGACGGACGGGTAGTCATCCTGGACAAAAGAGAAAAAAGGTGACTGAGTTACCTGTACTCAAACTCGTTTGAGGGGTTTTGTCACTTCCCGTCCCTTCGGACCGTACGACGTCAAGCACCCCAGGGTTTCTCAGACTGTGTTGGTTCGCTGACTTGCCGTGATTGCAAATAAATAAACCGACACGGCCCAGAAGTGACCCGGTGCGTCCTAGAAATCAACGTCGTACACCCTAGATCAAGGGACTGGTCCCTACCTTTGGACCCCAGGGACGAAACCCTTGTGCCTCAGAATCGGTGACCTGGTGGTCCCTTCAGGGGATAATAGACCAAAAGTTATCGTGTCCAAGGACCCGAGGTAAAATCTGGGTATTTAATCTTAGACACAAAAAATTTTCGACAGGTCTACCAAGGTTTCTAGGTAGTCCAAACCCCAGGTGACGACACCGGACTGTGACAAAAATGACGAACTTAGTCCAGTCTCCGTCGAGTACCCTAGGCTTTTCACACAGTCCCTAAAGGGGTGACTCTCGTTTATGAGACAAGTTCATAGTCAGAGGCGACATTCTGACTCGCAGACTCCTGTTCCTGAGGAATGAAGAGATACACTTCTGAGTCCGGGACTTGGTACTCTCCGTAGTCATTTAGACATGACCCGACCTGTCTCGATTCGGGCCGAGGTGATCGGTAGACCGACACCGGGACTGTGAATTGGAGGGACCCAGAGGCAGACGTAGATGTTTCATCCACGTCAATACGGGAAGGACAGAGCACCCTAAAGAATCTCCGTTGTCTGTGAGAACGTTCTTGTCAACTTGTCAAAGGGTCACCTCCCCTTCGATCCGTGTCTACTGGGTTTGATCTAGTGGAATTTCCTAACAATCTGGAACCTTAGGTAGGACGCTCATCCTACTGGAGGAACTTGAAAAGAAAACGAAATGGACTTTGAGTGAACAAGTATGACTTGTCACTCGATTTATCCTTAGTTGATACCCAGTGTGTGACATAAACATATACATAGTGTTTCCTCATTCTGTATCAGACTGACGACGTCTCATGTTTAAACTTGACGCTCCTTGTTTGTGTACCTGTTTACTACGACTAGATTCGTTCACCCTCCCTCCTAAGACAGGTTTTCGAAACGAAGATCCGTCCTTCATTACTCGTCTTCTTTAGAGGGTCCCAGGTTCCGTCTTTTGCATATCACCGATCTGTTTCTGTCACTTTATCCTAAACCTCTTTTGTCGAGACTCCTCACTCCCTACACACGGTGTCCCCGTGGAGAGAGGTGTACCGTCGGTTTAGTATAGTGAGAGTGAGTTTTCGGTGGTTGCTTAGGATTGTCGTGACTCCTATTTTGGGCCACAGGAGGGTACCAGGTCGCCGGGTCACACCGGGTCAGACACCGACGAGTGATTCGAGAAGTAAGAGGACCGAGTGAGTCGGGGTCGGTCTGTCAGGGAACAATCGGAGTGACAGACCTAAAGAGGAGGACGGTCAGCAGACAAACAAGGCGAGAGAGAAAGTCACAGAAGTCTTTTCCGAAGGACCCCTGAAGGGACCCCCAAGTCACCAATTCTTGGGTGTTATGTCTCCTGTGCCCAAACTAGGGATCAGTCCCTTCATTCTAAGGTACTTTGTCCGGGTTCCCGGTGTTTACCTCTCAGGTTCGTCACGTTGTCTAAGACGCACAACGTTGGTTCCGGGATATGTCGGTTTAATTGAATGACAAAACAAAACAAAACAAAACAAAAAATTTTTCCGAAGGACTACTTTTCCGTAAATTCGACTCTGGGATTTCTTTTTGGTTCTTTAAACGGTAGAACCTCCTTAAACCCTCTAACCGGAGTAACAAAGTCCAGCGGGGAACCGTCCTAATCATCATCATCTCGCTTGTTTTCGAAAGGACCTACTAGGGTCCTGGCACCCCGACCCTCCGGACTTAGGGTCTCTCTTACCCTACAGCGACCAACACACCCTGTAGAGTCGTCCTCCGGGAGGCGCGACTGGTGGGGTCTGTGAAGGGGAGCCGGTTACCCGAACTTTCTCTTCGGTCCAACGTCCCCAAAGGAGGCGTCGGACGCGTCACTCCACTGTCTCCGCGTTCCTCCACTGCACCGAAGGTCCGAGAGGACAGGGGTCCCGTTCTCGTGAGGAGTAGGAACCCAGAAGTTTGTGACTCGGGACCTGTCTTTCTTCATTTCTATAGAATTATTCTTTACTGTACATTTTTCACGAAACAGCTAACGATAAGTAAATATTGGTAGAATCGAATAATACACACCCGAACTTCGTCAGTAAGTAATTCGCCTGGAAACGACCGGTGAATGGTTAGCACACCAGTCCGCGGCACGATCCGTCGTCGATGAGTGAGACGGCTCCCACACGGACCCGCACGGGACACTCCGAGTCCCAGCCTTCCAAGAGTTAGACGTCCCGGTCCTCCTCCCCTGGACCTCTTTCCTCCCAAAAGACCCGACCAACGGACTCCCACCACTCTTGGTGTCGGGGACTCCTCAAGAAGTAGTAGACGGTCTACTTCCCAGAGATGTCGGGCAGGGGCAGACGAGTGTCGGTTGTAGCGGGACTCGAGAGCCCTCCGGAAGACGTTCACTGACCTAGGTCGGTCGACCGTCGTCCCAGTGTCGTCCATACCGCTTCCAGAGAACCGGCACCCGTCCCGGCACCACTACATTGTACCGAGGTGGCCCGCTGGGCACTCAGTGACCACACGGGGAGGGGGGCCTCAGGAGGTGGAGTAGTAGGGGGAATGTCCGGTGGGTGTCACAGGAGGTTTACAGTCGAGAAGATAAAAGTGAAAAAGGGATTTCTGTCTTCTTTTTTTTCACTGTTCTTCAACCTTTTCGTTTCCCAGTCCATCAGTCGTCCCTCCGCGGTAGTCTTCCTTGGTCTGTCCGACCCTCGTCGTCCGAAGTCTCTGTTTCCTGAAGTCGGGGTGACCACGTCTGTCCTTGTGGGGTCTTGGGGGTCTGGTCTGGACCTTCTCCGAAGTTTGTGGTAGAGTGGGTTGGAACCAAAGTTTAGTTGACAACAAGTTTCTCCAATCTGTTTAACGGGTACAACCATTAATTTGGTCTAAACAAGACCGGAATCTCTTACCTTCTCTTTCAACTTTTTTATCAATGGAACCTGTCTCTCGGACACAAAATTCCGTGAGTTGGTATATTACTGTGGATTAGTGAATGGATACTAGCCAGAGGTAGACCAAAGGAGATTTGTTCAGATTCACGGACTTCCCGCCCGGCAAAGACTCTACGAGAATGCAGTGTCTGTGGGTCCTTCGCGACCGAGTGTATCCACTTGTCTCCCCGTTTCTTCTCGTCTACTTAGGGTCCGTTGCTTGCCTTATTTACTACTCGTCTCTGTGGAGGATTCCGCGGACGTTGAGTGAGAACGACTCTGCAGTTTCGTTTTAATCCTTGTGTACATGTGGGTACCGACTAAGTACAGTTACATACCGTTTTTGGTGATGTTATGCCATTTCATTAATCGGAGGTTGATTTTACTTATTTATTTAATTTTTTTTTTTTCTTCACGCCAGATGTCTACCTTGTTTGGTCACCAATGGATCACCCCTCTCTTACCCTGAAGGGACTGCTAGGTCAGCAACGCTGCTGAGACCCGAAGGTGACGTCCCCCGTGTCCAAACCAGGAACCAGTCCCTTGATTCTAGGGTGTCCGATACTCCCCGTTAGCTTTTGTTTGTGACCCCTCTCCCTTTACCCCTCTTCCTTCGCTCCTCCCCGGTATGTCCCCTCTCCTAATTTGTCATGTTTGACGATCCATATCTTACGCGATGTTCTTGTAAAACATGTTGTGTCCCTGATCTCGGTTATAAAATGTTATTGATATTTACCTTATATTGGAAATTTTTAACACTTAGAGATACAATATGTGGACATTGAATGGACTATAACATGGAGTGTACTATAACATGGAGTTGATACGAAGTTATTTTATTTTGTTCCAACAAAAAAAAAATTTTTTTTTTTTTCGTCACACCAGATCACCTTTTCGTGTCTTAGTATTTCTTACTATCATACATACACCTTTACATACACCTTACCGTGTGTCGAAACAGAGTCTGGGAGAGATAATACTGGTTCCTGTCGACCGGTCCCTCTTAGTGACCGTTACGGGCTTTTGGAGTTAAAGGTGTGGGCGGAACTTACTTTTTATCGTAAAAAGTCTCGGACGAAGCACAAGTAGTCTGAGGGGTTCCCCAGTACTCTTCGGACCTTTTTTCGTACTAGATTTTAATGGTAACCAAAAAAAAAAAAAAAATTCAGGGATACAGTAAATAAGACTTTAAAGTTTTTTGTAGTTCTCCCCCGTGTTCTAACACGCAGTCCTCCCCCACGTTCAAACTTTCTGACTCTGTAGGGTGTTTACACAGACGAAGACGGCCCCCGTGCGAGGGGTGAGGGAACACAGGGGTTTTTCTTACGTCTTCCCCACTCGACCCCAAAGGAAAGGAGCGGCAAGAGGAACGCTCCCATTGTTTATCGGGAGGTCGACGCACTCTTTTAGTGAAAGTAGAAGGAGTAAAACACACTAGGAACACTCTAGAGACGCTCTACCCACCCTCGTGGTGACTTAAGATGTTTATAAGTGACTTCCGCTTGGATTCTCCGTACCGCGAGTCGTCTGCTCCTGTGACCCGGGATTCTCTAGGCCTCAAAGATTGACGCTCAGAGTTTCCACAAGAACCCCGGAGAGGGAAAGGTCTACTTCTTTACTCCGGGTCTCGCCCTTCGTCCGACAAGAGACAGTGGGTCAATTACGACTTCGACTCTGGTCTTGGGTCCAGGGGGTTTGGAAGTGGTAGGTCCAAGGCAGTGGTGTAGAGTACCGGGGAGGTGCCCGGGGGGTGCGATCTCCCCTCCGCCCCCCTCCTTGTTTCCTCCTTTGGTTGTGCCTAGGGGACCTCTGTCGAAGAGTGGGCCCAGAAACGTAAAGACGTGTCATTCGGGGGATGTATGTTCGGAAGTTCTACTCTTGAAAGTTTGTCCGTGTGAACGAAGACCAAGGTTGTTCCTCGGTCTTGGACACGGTAGTTTCAGTCCACATCCACTTTGCCGTCGAACGGGAGGCAGAGGATAACGACTGCTAGGAAGTCGAGGTCGCGGAGGGAGGAGGTCAGTCATTGAGAAGAACGGACAAGCGAGCTACGGTCGGGGACACACGGTCGACAACATGACATGATGACATGAATAGTTCCAGGACACGGTATTCTAATTTTTACAAAAGAAATAAAAAGTACACGCAATACATAATAAACACACTTCTCATAATATTTGGACAATGTCATGTCATGGTATGTCGGTTAGCACAAGCAACCCATGGGTCCGATTGAAACAACCTGAATGTTTCTTTAACCTGGACGTTTGGGCGAGAGCCTTGTCTTGAGTGAGTAGACTCCCCTGAATGACATGACTGAGTCGTTAAGGACAGCCGCTCAGCAAGTAGGGTGGAAGGTTCGTGACGCTCAGAGTCTTGGGGACGGACCCGAGAAGTAGAAATTTGTCGGTATTGGGGCACACGAACAGGTCCCAACGTCACTCCTATCCACCGGAGTCCAGAATTTATGGGTGGGAGGGGAGTACCCGACGTTCTACAGAGGAGTGGGAATAGAACGTAGACTTAGCGTCTCGACCCCGTACGGTGGCGACCACTACTATGCCTCCAGGAGCTGAGGGTTGTCTCCCGGGAGCAGACCACGACGACCCCCTGGTCGGACGTACTCGGTCCAAAAGGGAGACACTCTCGTGTACGTACGACGATTCAGCGAAGTCAGCGTAGGTTGAGACGTTAGTATACCTGACATCGGGTGGTCCGAGGAGACAGGTCTCCTTAGAGGTCCGTTCTTAGGACCTCACCCAACGGTACGGGAAGAGGTCACACTTTCGTGTCCTGCTAGGATTACCCTTTGTCTCGGGGTCGTGGGGGTGTGAGCGGTTGAACCTTTCGTTGGTGACAACCAAGTCCGGTCCGTAAAAGGAAAGTTTTAGTCTAAAATAAACACTCAAGTGAAGACTCAGTAGCTCCAGACAGAGTCCGAGAACGTTGTCGAAAATCCCAACTCTTAAGATGACCCCGGGGTCTTATTAGGACCTTCGTTCACAGGACGTCCGTTTCGTCAAGTCCGAGACTGTGGTCGAGAGTCCAGCAACCAGTGAACACGTGGTCTCACGGACGACCGGGGTCTCCCAGTGTGTCCCGCACGACGAGGTCCATCAATACGGTCCCGACACTCAGATACACTCGTTTGACCATTTGAGGGATACTATCTACACCCTTTAAAGGTCAATGATTTTAGACTGACAAAGGGAACGTTTTGAGTAAGGGGTGGGGCGACAAAGTTCTTACAAAGGGTCGAACGACCAACCCTCAAGGATAGGAAAGGAATTTGGTGGGAGAAATGCGAAAGAAGATCCAGAAGTCCCACCCTTGGATCACGTCAAGTAGTGTTTGTTCTTCAAGGGTCTGCAGTTTTTAAACAAGAATGAAATGACAGAAGAATCTGATACCCACTCCCCATAGGTCTACCCGAATGTCCGTCGACCCGTCATCTCGGAACCCCAGACCGGTGACCCGAGATTACGAGTTTGAACGATGGAGTGGCACACCGGAACCCGTTCAATGAAGAGGAATGACTCGAAGTCAAAGGATCAAATATCGAATTGGACGGAAAACCGCCAGTTCAGACTCCCCGGACGGATCAGGCCCAAGTATTCTGAGGTCCTAGGGCCTCTCGTAACTGAGTCCTGCAGAACCCACCTGGCGAATTGGAGAGTCCCAGACCCATTGTGACTTTCCTACCATTATTTTACGGATGAAGAAACCCGTAACGTTCCTCAGTTACTTAGTTAGGGACACGAACCGTGTGCTGTCCGTGTTTCCTAATCGAACATGAAGCCACTGAAACTGTTCCCAACGCAGAGTGAGTAGAAACACGGGCGTTATGGACCCCTTTCCTCGATTTGTTTACGTTCTCTGTTGAGTCTCGAGATTTGGTTTGTGCGCTCTCCACCCGAGTCACGCCCCTCGACAAGCCACCTCGTTGTTTGTCTAAGGGACCGGGACCGAGAAACGTGACAGGCACAGGAGTGCCAACCCCCACCTTACATTCCTGGGGTCGGGGAGGGGTGGGGGTAACGTGAAGACCTCGGGTCCCTTTCGGACCGAAGACTGAGGGACAGACACCACCACCAGGGGTATGTTGGGGTGAGGGGGTTGAGTCGGGTGGAGGTGCCGGGGAGGTAGAGGAAAGTAGAGTACGTGCCAAGTAGAAGTTTGAGTTCCCTTTGTCATCAGTTTTTTCTTGGTCGGGAGGCGGGGAGTCGGGGGCCCGGTCATTAGACTCGACGTCTTCCTTTCCGTGTTAATACCAAACCCTAAAGAGGGGGAGGAAAAGGTCGAGGGACTGAGTTGAAAAGTAGAAAGAGGCCGGAAACCTCTCGAGTCTCAACTCGATCTGGACGGACGTCGGATCGCCCCCGACCCCACCCCCGGGTCGTTCTGGGAGGTGGAGGAGGACTGTTTCAACCTCCGCTCCCCCGTCGTCTGGACCCCGGGGGAGACGACTGGATGACGGCTGGTGAGGGAGCGGGTCGTGGGCCGTCCGAGTCGGGAGAGCGTCCTGCTTTAAATACTCGGCTCCGACGCCCCTCCCGACCCCAATGGCTCTGAAGTAATGAGAATGTTTTATATGATACCCTGCAAATGATCACAGGGCACTTCACACGGGTATTTAGTCCCCGAGTCGCCGCGAACAGTTTTCTTTGCTCCTTTCACGCAAACGAGTGCGGACGGAACCGGAACGGCAGCTGGGGTCGGGGACCGTTCCGGGGGGCCCCGACCTGTGTCGGGGTGGTGCCCGGCGGGAGGGAGCTCCCGCAGGAGAGCCGGAGTGCCATGTGTCCAGACAGGGTCGAACTCGCAAGACTTACTTTTGTAGCAGGTCAAAGTTTAAGCGTGTATAGTGTGTAACTTAGAGAGGACCTTTATTATAAAGGAGACGGTTAAAATAAAAGGGACGGGATCCCTGGATGTTTTGAAGACATGTCGTACTGGGACAAAGAGTATATATGGATATACTTCCTTTGTGTGGGTTTCCAATTGTCCCTACGAGAGACCCGTCTTGTTAATGTCCCTTAAAAATAATTGAAGTAATATGAAAGGGTCCAAAAGGTGTAAATTTTTTTATAATTAAAGACGTTGAAAGGATTAGTCTTTTTACAATGAAAAATTTGTTCATTTGAGTTCTTGTTTAGTACCTCTTTATATTTATACAAGCACAATAAATAAAAAAATTTTCATTTTGATATTTGTTGGATTTATACATTGGTAATAAGGTGTAATGGTCTTGTCTTGTAGTGTGTCGGTGAATTTTATGACCAAAAGTTCTTCACTCCTTTACGAATTCTAAATTACGAATCTCCTTTCTTTTTTTTCCGTTTTTGTCCGGTAAAAACATGCGTACACGATTACCCATCACATATTTTAACATGTATTCTTTTTACGGGTCTCTCTTTATAATAACAACATAATTCCACACCCGAAGACTTTATAAAAGAAAAAGAGAAAAGACAAAAGGTTTAAAACACATTACACCAACATGAAGAAAGCATTAACCACAAACTTTTCTCTTTTCTTTTACATCAAGTCAAACCCCAGGGACGAGGGGCGGTCTGGGGGGTGGGGTCATGGTGTGTGCACAAGAGTGGGGTGTAATTTTGTCCTCCGGGTCCCACGGCACCACCCAAGGCAAGGCAACCCTGTTACAACCTGTCAGTCGGGGTGGTTACTTGAAAAATACCTCAAAGACTGAAACTTCGATTCATTACTCTGAACCGGGGACTGGTCCGGAACTTTACAAGTTTCACCAGAGGGGGGTAGTTAATCGATTCGGATCCGTAGGCTCCACCCGTCCCGTCCGCCCGTCGGGTCGCTCCGGGACCACAGACCTCCGCCTGTCCTCTCCCTCTACCGGGACAGGCTCCGGTCCGGTCCTCGACCTCCCGGGGGGAAGGGGTCTAGTCGTCGGACACAAGGGTCTGGGGAAGGAGGACAGAATGAAAGCCCCCGTTGAGGTGTCTCTCCCCCTTTAGAGTCCCGAAACTCGACCAGAGATAGTCTCGTCCCGAAGTGAACCTTTACTTGGCCGACAAACTTCCTTTGTCCGACCAGAGCTCGCGGGGGATCGACGACAACTACAGGTGACGCCGATTGGTGATAAGGCTCAGAATCGTGGCCTTTCTCCACGAGCGCGGCAGAGAGAAGTTTCTTTCCGGGACCCTCAAAAGATCTGCGATCTATGGTTCCTCTAGACGGAATGAGAGTGTGGTTCTTAAAGTTTTATTTAGCTGAAAGGGGTCACTTCTCTAAGGAGCTGGGGTCCTCTCCCCACGGGAAACGATCCCAACCGAAAAACCAGCGGAAGGGGTAGAAGAAAGAAATAGCCGTGAGAGAGGACTGGTCCCACGTCCCCCGTCCACTTGGAGACCGGGTGGGACCAGTAGGGGGAAGTGAGACGTAAAACTTACCTAGAGTGTCTTAGACCTTAACTTCACCGTAAACCAAAACTAAAAATTGTCCTCCCCCTTTTTTTTTGAAACGGAACTTCGTTACGCAAGAGAACCGTCGAGATCCCTCGGACCGTTACAACTCTGGAAAGGACCGTCGCGACTCTTCTACTCGAGCAACCAACACCACACAAATCTTCAAATTTTGTCGTTTTTTGTGTCTCGCGGCCAAACGCCCTCCACCCCAGATCCAGACCCCCCGCCCCTTCCCCCCCACTGTTCTGGAGGTCCAGAGAGAGAAGAGATGACATTTAATGTTCGGACGAAAAAAATTAAAGGAAAGGGTCTTGTTACAATAAGTAAGTTAAGGTTTCATTTGTAACCCGAATCTATGAGTTTCAAACCCTCTTGTTTGACAGGACCAACAATTCCAGAGATGGACAGTCCCCGGACTAATTTGGGTATATAGAAGTACCGTCGGTAGCCGTCGGTAGCCCCCCGACACTCCTTCCTGACCCGTGGTCGGGTGGGGGGTGTGTGTGTGTGGGGGTAAGGAGGTACCTACTCCCGTCTGGGAGCCACGGTCGGGACCCGAGCCCGAAGGGGAGAGAGGACCCGCCGATGTCATCCCACAGACAAGTCGTGAGGTCGGACTAGGACTTGGAGACCCCGTTCCTCCGTCTAGTCTCCTTCACGATTCCGGGTCTCCCGTGACGCTTTCCCCCTCCTCTTCCCCTTTCACCACAAACTTGGCGGAAGTTTCACTATCTACAAACACGATATCTCCTCGACTAAACCCCTCTTTGCGTCCGGAACCCATCATTTAGTACGCTAGACTACAGCCTCGACTCTTATACCTTCGGGTAAAGGAAAGAGGATCCCCTTCCGGCGAATTAATTCTCTAGAGGCCCATGAGCTGAAGGAGTATTTAAAATCTCTCGACATTTTGAGTCTCACACACACACACACACACACACACACACACACACACACACACACATGCGCGTTCGCGTGCTCGTACACGGACGTTCCGTCCGTTTCTTCTCGTGTAAACCTCGGGATAAGTCTTACAGTCCGAGTGTTGACGAGTGGGACACCACGGAGTCAAAGGGGGTGTACCCCCCGTACGTCTATGATTGATCCGACCTCCCTTTCCCTCACCCTACTTAACCCTCTGACTCCAACTGTGTATATGTGATAACTATGATACGTACTTTGCATTGACTACTCTTGGATGACATATCGAGTTACGAGACGTCACCAGATTCACTTCACAATCAACGAGTCAGCACAGGTTGATAAACAGTGGGGTACCTGACATCCATCGAGGGGTCCGAGGAGACAGGTACCTTAAGAGGTCGTTCCTACGACCTTACCCATTGGTAAGGGAGGAGGTCCCCTAGAAGGGCTGGGTCCCTAGTTTGGGTCCAGAGGACGAAACGTCCGTCTAAGAAATGGCAAACTCGATGGCCCCTTCGGTGCCACTGGATTTACCCTTCCTTTAGGTTTTTTTCTCCCCTACATACAGTGGAGAGTCCACTCGGAAGGAGCCTTTAGGCACCGACCTTAAAATTCAAAGGACAAGAGGAGATTCCTTATAAATTAAAGTGTTCATGTTAGACAAAGAGAAGGTCTTCTTGAATGAAAGGGTGTAACTGAATAGACTACCACCCTGAGAGGCACTCGTCGAACAGTGGATACAAAAGACGTCTTCACTTACGACTGTCAACCCCTCGACGTCGCCCCCCACCCCCAGGACTCCTCGGTCACTACGACGGCGATTGACCCCCGCCCCCCTTTACGGTCGTTCTATGTCCTCCGATTCCTTCCCTTCTTTTTGGCAGATAGGATCTTGTTGAGTACGATTAAGTTCGAATACCTTTCCTTTAGAAGAACACACCGTACCGGGGAGGTAACGTTGGAAGTTGAGAGTAATGACACCCTGGGCGTCACAGGGTCTCTTACCTAGTACCTTTCGGTCCCATAACAGGGCGTAACGTCTCCCTGTCACACCGGGTCCTTTTCATTTCGACACCGGACAACATCCAGTACGACTTTCCGACCACTTAGGTCAGGAGGTTGGGTGGAGACGGTCTCGGAATAGTGAGAGACCCAGTCGGTACAGTCGTGTCGAGTATCTCAATGTCGAACGTTCCCGACCACACACGAGACAAAACCCTGGAGAGGAATTATCGTGACGTTCTTTCCTACACTGGTCACGCACCTCTTACGAGAGTGAAGACACCGAATACTGCATCCCACCTAGGTATCCTCACTCAGGGTCACAGACCCTACCAAACCCACGGGGGGTCTGGGGGTCTGTTGGAGGAAGGAAGGAGATTCGGGATAACAACAACACAATCAAAGAGCCAGCACTGACTGATGTGTTGAGGTACCTGACAGTGGGCGGTCCGAGGAGACAGGTACCCTAAGAGGTCCGTTCTCATGACCTCGCCCAACGGTACGGGAGGAGGTCCCCTGGAAGGACTGGGTCCTCAGCTTGGACCCAGAGGGCGAAACACGTCTAAGAAATGGTAGACTCGGTGGTCCCTTCGGGAGGACATTCGGGATCTACGGTACATCACCCCTCGCGACCGTTCCTAGTTTGATCCGTGTAGACACTCGTCCAGTCCGAGTCCCCATCAGAGGGCCCTGTGGGACCAAAGTGAGAGATCTTCTACCCTTGTGTGTAGACTCGGGTTGTTGCCCGTGCGACGTCGGGATGGGATTCGACCTGAGCATAGCCTTTGTTCTATTCTACGACCGTGAACAAGAGAAGTACCCGAGGAAAGAAGTTTCTTTTACGGTTCCTCTGTCTCTTACCCCTACCCTTGTGGTTTTACTCCAGCCGACGGCCTCCTTCCCTCAATTCCAAAGTTCTTATAAGGTCGAGTTTTTCGTTGGAGTGTCAGGGTAGTACAATAACAAATTTTTTTTTAAAAAAAAAAGAACGGCTGAACAAAAAAGACGTCATTTACACGTGATATAAATATTTGTATGTTTATACCTATTACGTGTTTTGTTATTTTACAAAAATTTTCTTTTGAGAACCCGAAGGGACCACCATGTCACCAATTCTTAGGCGGAACGTCACGTCCCCTGAGACCAAGTCAGGGACCAGGCCCTTCTAGGGTGTACGGAACACCGTTGATTCGGGTACACGGGTTTGATGACTTCGAAACCCCGATCTTGGGTTGTTCTCTTCGGTGGCGTTACTCATCGGGGACGAGTGGTGTTGCTCTCTTTCGGGCTCATGTCGTTGTTTCTGGGTCGAGTTGGGTTTTTAATTTAATTTAATTTTTTCTTTTCTTTTGAGTGCATATCTCGTGTATTCTGGGGGATCAAGGAAAGGAAAGAAACGTGAGTCTACGGAATATTCCGTCCAATTTCAATGTTGTTAAGGTAAATCTGTTTGGAAAACCTTTATCACGATAATGTGTCAAATTGACTGTTGGTATATGACTGGTGGAACGGACACAACCCGTTCCGCGGTAGAACACCACCGCACCTCCACCACTGAGTGGGAGGACTGTGTCGAACTTTGTTTCGTGGCATACAAGGAATGTGGAAGATGAAAGACTTACAAAGTCTCTGGATGTCTGGGTGGGGTCTGAGGACGGACCGATCACTTTACGCGACCTTTATTCGGACCCGGTCTTCAGTCCTTACCTCTTCCTTTACCGTTGGGTGAGGTCATAAGAACGGACCTTTCAGGGTACCTGCCTCCTTGGACCGTCCGATGTCAGGTACCCCACCGTTTCTCAACCTGTACTGACTCTCTGAAGTGAAAGTGAAAGAAAAAAAGAAAGTCTGTAGTCCCTTCTCCTGATGTCAGGTCCGAGTATTGAGAGACCCACTGAAACTCTTTTAGGGAAGGGGAGAGACCCGAAGTCGAAAAGGTAGTCGTAGTGCTGTTCAACTAGACATCCTGAGGGTGCGAAGGGGGGTCGAACCAGGGCACTCGGCTGGGGGAAGATCGGGTCCAGATAGGGGGTACGGGACGGCACACGACGGACCCGGATCCCAAGCGGGGTACTGTGGAGGGTGGGGGTGTGTGAACAGGGGCGACCCCTGGGACCACCGTACCGACCGAAAGGACGACCGGACCCAGATCTCGTGTGTCGGAAAGGTCTTCCACTCCCTACACCGGACAGGAGGAGGGATCGGAGGAAAGACAACGGTAGTGGAGTGTGTTTTTCTGTCTCCACTTTTCGTCATGTTTCTTCTAGGTTTTGTGAGTGTAGACTTCCTTCATACACAGTTTCCATCTCCATCTGCCCGTGGGTTGGTGTTGTGTCTAGAAGTGACTTGATGTACGGTCTCAAAGTCGAACTGTAGTCGGGCTAAAGGTATAAACGTAATCTGTCTTCACAGCGGACGAGACTCGACTATAAACGGGGGGATTATAAATCGTCAGACCCGAAGGGAACATCGAGTCGACCATTTCTTAGATGGATGTTACGTCCTCTGGAGCCAAACTAAGGACCCAGTCCTTCAAGGAGGTCTCTTCCGTATCTGATGGGTGAGGTCATAAGAACCCGAAGGGACCACCGAGTCTACCATTTCTTAGGTGGACGTTACGCCCTCTGGACCCAAGTTAGGGACTCAGCCCTTCTAGGGGACCTTCTCCCGCGTCGTTGGGTGAGATCATAAGAACGGACCTCTTAGGGGTACCTGTCTCCTCGGACCGCCCGATGTCGAGTACCCCAGCGTTTCGTAACTTGTACTGACTCGCTAATTCGTTGTCGTGGCTTGTAAATCGTCACACAGGGAAACTTACGTGCATGGACGGGTTCAAGTTCTATAGATATATATTTTCAGTTATCTTTCTAGAGACTGAACCTTTTGGACGAAGCCAAGGGAGAGGACTGGTTGACCACTGAAACTCGAGTAGGGTTGGGGAGTCCCGGAGTCTCAGAGGAAATGTACGACCCTCTCGGGTGGAGGTTGTAGGAGGGACGCACCTAGAGGTTCCGGGAAGATCGGGACTGAGGACCCTACAGGTCCTGACGTCCACTCCCACCGAGACCACTGTACCTCGTCACCGGGGCGGTCGGAGGTTCCATGACTGGTCAGTGACGACCTACCGTACCACTGTTCCGAGTCCCGGGCCGACCGAAGAGAAGACGTATAAAACTCCGGAGGGACCTTTAGAAACCCTATCGGTCGTAGCGGGGTTGGGAAGGAGACTAGGGGTACCTTTACTGAATCGGTGTAGTTTTTCAAAAAAAAATTCTAAAAGAAAAAAAACTACACCTGGTAAAAAATTCAGAAATAACTTAAACAATGTTACAACGAAGACAAAAAGACAAAACCAAAAAACTTACGTTCGGAACACCGTAGAACTCAGAGGTTAATCCCTAGGTCGGGTGTAAGGGACGTAACCTTCCACTTCAGAATTGGTGAACTGGTGGTCTCTTCAGGAAACTTTCCGAAAACCCCCTCTAAATTCCGAAGTCCACCCGGACCGACCCGAAGGGTCCACCGAGTCACCATTTCTTAGGTGGACGGTTACACTTCTACACCCAAGTCAGGGACCCAACCCTTCTAGGGGACCTCCTCCTTTACCGTTGGGTGAAGTGACAAGAACGGACCCTTTAGGGTACCTGTCTCCTCGGACCGTCCGATATCAGGTACTCCAGTGTTTCTCACCCCGTACTGACGTACCGATTGTGTGTGTGTGTGTGGACCCGGGGCGGTAGTGGGGTCTCCAGGTCGACGGGTGGACTGGAGGGTGCCGAACTAAACGAAAGTGCCCGGGGTCCATTCGGAAGACAAAGGTGGATCAATAATCGTGACGGAGTGACGTGTGAGTTCACACTGGGTGAAGCCTTCTATTTATAGGCCACTACGACGGGGACTCCATCTCGCCGGAAGGGTCTGAACTCAAGTCTTGAATGATGTGGTTCACACCCGTGTGTCTGGGTGAGAACTAGTTTTACACTCCTGGAGACATCCCCAATCCCAGAAGACCCTAGGGGGTGGATTAAACGTCGTCGGGTTAGGTTCCGTCACAAAGTATGGGAAGGGTCCTTAGTCATAGAGTTTAAATGTGTAAGAGGACCTTGTCTCAAGAGTTTCACACCAGGGGTCTGGTCGTAGTCGTAGGAGACCCTTGAACGATCTTTAAGTCCCAGGGGTCCAGATAATCTACTCCCCAAGTCCCACCCCGGGTCGTTACACCCAAAATTGTCTGGGAGGTCTTCTACGTCCGTGACTTTCCTCTTACTCCTGACGACGGGATCCGTTCCACTCTTGACTGGACCTTTAAGGAGCCCGGACACAGAGGAGGTGAAGGCAATGTCTACCTCTGCGACCCCCGCCACCTTCGTTACGACGTCGGACTTACGGGTGTGTCGCGACGGACGTGGAGAGGACTTATCGTAGACTGGTGGACGTAAAGTCAGGGAGCCTGTAATCCACAGGGAGACTAGTCGACTCGACTGACAGTGGGATCTTTCTGTGAAAGAGGAAACCCGGAGTCTAAGGAGTAGTTTTGTTACCTTCATAAACGAACGGCAACAAGTCAGTGAGTCAGTACAGACTGAGAAACGTCGAGGTACCTGACGCCGTACGGTCCGGAGGGACAGAAAGTGGTAGAGGGTCTTAAATGAGTTTGAGTGCAGGTAGGTCGGTAGAGTTGGAGACAGCGGGAGAAAAGGACGGGAGTTAGAAAGGGTCGTAATCCTAGAAAAGGTTTCTCGACCGAGAAGCGTAGTCCATTGGTTTATGACCTCGAAGTCGTAGTCAGGAAGGTTACTTACAACTCTCAACTAAAGGAAATCCTAACTGGTCAAACTAGAGGAACGATTGGTTTCTGAGAGTTCTCAGAAGAGGTCGTGGAGTCAAACTTTCGTAGTCAAGAAGCCACGAGTCGGAAGAAACACCAGGTTGAGAGTGTAGGCATGTCTTGATGACCTTTTTAGTATCGAAACTGATCTGTCTGGAAACAATCGACACTACAGAGACGAAAAATTATACGGCAGATCTAAACAGTATCGAAAAGAAGGTTCCTCGTTCGTAAAAAACTAAATGAATCTGCGGGAAATTCCAGGGAAGGTCACACTGTAAGAAAGAAACAAGGTATTTAGGAGGAGGTCCGTCACATGGGAAGTGTCCTCGGAGACCCGAAGTCCGACACTACTCTACTAATATCTGGTACAAAGTTCCGTCTGCCAGAAGATTACTGGGAGGTTAAGTAGAATCTTAGTCTGACCATCTACACTTTCTCCTAGTTCCCGTCTGATCCTACTAAGGATCGTAGGGACCGGAGGTGGGTGGCCCACGACCATCGTGGGGGTCCAGCACTGTCGACTTCTACAGAGGTCCGTAACGGCGCACACGGGCCCCAACCCCCACGTGCCAGTGAGAACCTACTCTTAGTGACGGGTATCCGCGAGACTCGGAACTCATGAGGGTGGGAGGAGGGTTTAGAGGGGGTAGGAGTGGACGTGTCACAGCCGTCCCTACGATTTACGGAACCCTTGGGATGGGCAGGACGGAGGTGGGGCCGGGGTCGGTCCATTCTTACAAACAGGTCGGGTCAAGTGTCAACTCCCGGCGCAGTAACACGGTAGGGGTGAAGGACTACTACGTTGGGACATGGTCAAGGGGTCGGAGAGTCTCAGAGTGTAAAGAGTAGATGTTCTATCCTTGTTAGGAAGGACGGATCAACCGTCCTACTATTATCTAATTTACCCTACGGGTATTTCGTAGAAGACGAACCTGAGTTGTTACCACATTATCTACTCTTTTCCCTTCTGGACCATGTTAATTCACAATAAGACAAGAATAAAAGACGGAGGTTTAATGTTGAAGTAGAAGTTAGGTTTTTTCATCTAAACGGGGTCCTCTATAAGAAAAACCGAACCTAAAAGGAGAAGTCGCTAGTATTGACGGACGGTGGTAACTGTCCACTTCGGCCTTCCTGTAAAGACCCGGTGAAACCCCCAATTTCTCTCAAATAAATACACCTAGATACGGACCGGACCCGAAGAGTCCACCTCGATCACCATTTCTTGGACGGACGACTACGTCCTCTGTATTTTCCATGTCAAGCTAGGGACCCAACCCTTCTAGGGGACCTCCTCCCGTACCGTTGGGGAAGGTCATAAGAACGGACCTCTTAGGGTACCTGGCTCTTAGGGTCACCCGATGTCAGGTACCCCAACGTCTCTCATTCTGTATTGACTTCGCTGAATCGTGCGTACGGGTCTGGTCGGACTCTCTTGTCTCCTTGGGGTCTGACATCTGAGTTCCGGACCCCCGGTCTGTCATGCACTTCCTTCCCACCCGGGACCAGTCCGTGGCCCGTGGCGAAGATTCCCCTTGGTAGAGATTAGTCGAGGACTATCAGCTAGATGCACCCTAGTAGTTGACTCCAACAGTACCAAAGGAGAAAAAATGTTCTTTGACTTTTAGACGTAAAACCACACTTTGAAGGTCTAAATTTTTTTATATACATATATCAACTGAGAATTTCGGAGACCATCTCTCTATAGGATTTTATTGAGCCATTGAATTATCAGTGAGTTTTGTTACTTTATATACGACACTGATAGGTCCAAAATATAACTCCTATGTCTCCGTGTCTTTCTAATTGAGTACCGGACTCCAGTGTGTAAAGCTTCCCCCGCCTCCCCTCTCGGGACGTGTCCTCCGCATTTCCCTCTTTGATATCCCGGGTACAACTTATTTTCCTCTGTCTCGGTTAAAAAGATGGTATTGTCATTTAACCGGGGTTTAATTCGGTTATGGGTCAAGAATAACGAAGACGTTCCTTAATTATTTGGTACTGTAGAGGACTTTGTCCCCCCTCCGGTCGACGAGTCTCTTTACAGTCTTTCGGAAAATGCCCGGACCTCGACAAGTCGGAGTGGTTCATTTTGTTAAGACGTTCTTTGTACGTCTCTCCCTTTGAGTCGCCCCCGACGGCGGCGGTCACGGGTGGGGACCGAGTCGAGTTCACACGGGTGGTGATCCTCTGCCCGAAACGTCATCGGTCGAGGACCCGTAATTACCGACGCCGGAGGGTCTCTTGCAAGACCTTCTAAAAACCAAATGTAAAACGTCTGTCACACGGTTCAGCAAGAGAGTAAGACGGATAATCTACCAATCAAAGGAAAAAGATCAATTTCCTAATCGATCTTAATGGTCAGTAGTACGCGAAGGGGGTTCCTGTCCAGTTTCCTTTAATTACCTTTGCCGACGGCACCCCTGTACCCAAACGAGGTGGTCTCCCTAAGGACTGACCCCCCCTTAACAGGGACCGTACCCTGTCCCGACCTTTAAGGAGGTCCAGGACCCGAACCTCTCCTTCAATGTTCGTTTATTCTCTCGTCTTTCCTTCGACCAATTTATGAAATACCACTTTTCAAGATTTTTGAACCTTGACCTCCCCGGAAACTTTATAAGGTCGGACTGGGGAACTAGATGACTTCCCTTTTGACAGGTCTTGACCCGTTCCTGAACGATTCCTAGTGTGTCGATTCATTACTATTTCGACCTTAAGCCCCGGGGGACACCGGTATCAAAGGGTCCAAACTCGACCAGTTCAAGGGATCTCTACTCTGACATCCAAAGGTTCCAGGTGGAGGGAAAATATGTTTTTAAATGAACTGAAGGGGTCCAGAATCAACTTCGTGTACTATAGAAGTGAGAAGAAACGTCGTGTAGAACATCAACACCGTACGTCTGAGAATTGACGCCGGACACCCTAGATCAAGTGCCTGGTCCCTAGTTTGGGCCCGGGGGACGTAACCCTCACGTCTCAGAGTCCGTGACCCGGGGGTCCCTTCGGGGTTTCAAAGAGTGAAACAGGTAGTTAATATACCTCACAATCTAAATTGTGTAGTGTTACGTTAATAGAGGACTGTACAGAGAAGGGAGAGATCCGACCCCCACTTACGGAGGTCCTTCCTCTGGTTCTGAAGAAGTGGACTTTTCCTACCCACGGGAGGTACACCGGACCGTGTGTCCCCAGGGAGACATCCAGAGTGTCCTAACTCACTTCTCAGTTGATATTTCCACGACTCCGAGTCGAACATACACCTGTGTTAGAGAGACTTCAAGACCTACTCTACAGGGACCTGTTCTACCATAGTAACAACGGTAACCTGCCTATTCTTTGGACCCAAGACCCTCGATGTGGTTGATCTCGTTTACGATAATTATAAACAATTTAGATCCGCTACTCATGTTCTCGTAAGTAAAGTGAGAAGTAATATCAGTTTTACTAAGTAAAATAAGAAGACGATCGAACTTGAAAAAGGATTTTATATCAGGTTTTTCAATTATTCTTGGATATCAAATAGGGATTTTTTCATATGTGGGTACTTCGAACCAACATCTTTTGTCGGTGGAGTAAGTAAGTGATTTACAGATAACAATTTCTGTGTACATGACGTTACAAGTATCTTCGTGATAAGTGTTATCGGTCCTGTACCTTCGTTGGATCTACAGGTAGCTGTCTACTCACCTATTTTTTCAACACCATATGTATATGTTACCTTATAATGAGTCGGTACTTTTCCTTGTTTAAACTCAGTCAACATCATTCCATCTCCTTGGATCTCGGACAATATGTCTCACTTCATTCAGTCTTTCTCTTTTGTTTATATGTAATTACGTATATATATCTGCAGGGACCACCAAGTCCGTCATTTCTTAGACGGACGTTAGATCTTTTGTCACCATGACTACCTGCATAGACGTCCCGTCCTTATCTCTACGTCTCCAACTCTTGTTTGAATGTGTCGTCCCCTTCCTTTACCCCTCTGTTTGACTCTGGTCGTGACTGTATGTGTGTGATGGTACACGCTTTGTCTGTCGATCACCCCTCGACGACGTGTCGTGTCCCCAGTCGAGTCGCGAGACACTACTGGGTCTCCCCACCCTACGCCACCCTCCCTCCGAGGTCCCCCTCCGCTACACACACATGAGTATCGACTACGTGAAGTCCATGTCGTCTTTGATGTCTTGTGACACTTCGTTAATAGGAGGTTAATTTTTTATTTAAAATTTATGTAAAACATTTACAGATGACAACGATTACCCTACTTACAAGGACTAAGCGACCACCGTGGGTTCACTTCATCTGAGCCTGTGACGGGAGTCCTTAGACTTTCCTTTACTCTGAGTCCGGTGAAACGGTGTCGCTCTCTGTCTACACTGACGTCCCTTTTGCACACCTTTCGGTCCAGTCGGTCCCATGTCGGTGTCTGGGTGAGGGACTGGTCGTCCCGACTGTGTTGGGTAGCGTGTGGGTGTCAGTGTGGTGTCCGTACATACCTCCGTTGGTTTCCGACTGGTCCCAGGGGGGAGGGGTTCGTTTCGAACCCTGGGAAGCGGAGGCGATGGTGGTGGTGGTGCGGTCGTAGTGAAGGGTGAGATCTTATAAACGCGTCTCTAGGTACTCCAACTTCACTTTGTCTCCTTTTACTCGGCGTTTTTCCGTGTGCACACACTTTGTCCTTCTTGTCCCAGTGCCAGTTCCCCATAACACAAAACCTTTGTCTTCCCCTCGACATAAAGACCCACTTAATATACCAATTCTTACGGTGCCGGTGTCGTCCTGTGGGGTCCAGGTCCCTCTTATACATACTCGAGACCCGACACCATACTCTCGTATCTTTTGTGGTCCAAATCTCAGTCTGTCGTGATCTAAGTCTACGGTCCCGATTGTTAACGACCTTCACAGGTCGTTCAGTGAATCGGAGTGAAAAGGGTCGACATTTTACCCCAATTGTCACTCATAGTCGGAGTGTCCCGACTACGTCCGACGACGGGGTGAGTCGGCACGTATCTTTTCCACGAGCCATTTACGAGGGATGGGTGGGCGAGAACGGGAGCTGTCCCCGTCGAAACCCAAAGAAGTTGATGGTACAGTCCCCAACGATACTGTCGAAGTCAGGGGACGAGGTACTAAACATACGAGAGACGATGGTAGGTTTCGGGGACCGTCCGCAAGGGTTTCCAACCACCTACTTTGCTGTACGTGACGAGGTTCGGCCTCCGAGATAGGTCAGGAGGCTGACCATCTAGTTCTCTGGGTCGACCGGAGGGTCTCCCGTCGGCTCCTAATCTCCCGTTCTACTGTCGGTCATCCTCACCTTACCGTCTCTTGACTTGAACCCCCTTACTTCGACCCCGTCTTTTCCGTTTCGGTCTAGAATAACCTACTTTGGGGGTCTCAGTGTTTTAGGTGGGGTGAATTCTGACGTAATACCCCAGAAGGGACCACCAGTCCCCCAATTCTTAGGTGGGAGGTTACGTCCCCTACGTCCAAGTTAGGGACCAGCCCCTTGATCTAGGGTGTACGACGTTGATCCTCGTACTTAGGGAGTTGATTTCTCGTACGTATGGTATTGATTCTGGACCGCGTCAGTTTATATACACATATATATGTGACGACGACGACTCAGTGAAGTCAGTACAGGCTGAGACACGCTGGGGTGCCTACCGTCGGGTGGTCCGAGGGGGTAGGGACCCTAAGAGGTCCGTTCTTGTGACCTCACCCAACGGTAAAGGAAGAGGTTACGTACTTTCACTTTTCACTTTCACTTCAGTGAGTCAGCACGGGGTGAGAGGTTCTGGGGTATCTGACGTCGGATGGTCTGAGGAGGCGGGTACCCTAAAAGGTCCGTTCTCATNTATATATATATATATATATATATATATATATATATATATATATATATCGTAATACGGGAAGTCTCCTCTTGTGTCCGATGAAAATTTTTGGATGTTTCTTGATCTGTTAGGGACTGGGAAGGTAACATTTAATGGTCGGTGCGACAGTACTTTTCAGTCCGTCTCTCTCTCTCTCTTCGTTGACGAGAGATCAAGGTTCGGTTTTACGGGTTCGGAGTCCATTTACGTGTCGAGCACCAAAGTCGGTCCTGGGAGGTCCTTGGCAGACGGGAGGGCCACTTCCCGGTCTTCGGGTCTTCAACGGGTCTTTCGGTTAGCGAGTCAGAGGGAGGAGACCGAGGTCCGAGTGACCTCTACCACTTGTCGACAAACGATAAGACTCACCTCCTCTGAAAATATACGAACTGCTGTATAATTTAGTATAGAATTACTACCGACCCTTCTGAAGAACAATGTCGATGGCGTACCTATTTTTCACTACCAGGTATACCGTGACCACAATTAAAGTAGTCCCGACACCTGTACACCCGTGTCCCGTCTCTGGTTTGTTCTCCTTACCAAACCAAAAATTGTGAAACAGAAGTCCGTCTCTACGACAAATTTTCTTTTTTTTTTTTTCATGTAAAGAACTTTTCTGATTTTATAATCGTCGTCAGATTGAACTCCACCATCTTTCTATCCACCTAAAGTAAAGTAAAGGACTTTATGGATGGTTCTCATACTTATTAAAAATGTTGGACCTTTTCTCTTTGTTACATACGAGGGTTTGTGCGTACTTAAAAAACTCGTCCGACAATCGAATATGGACACCTCTAAAATTAAGTCCCGACAAAAACTCTACCACTACTCTATCTTGATCGTCTCTTTAATTTCCTCTATTCAGATCTTCCTTTCCGTCGTTTAAGAAGTCCGTTTGTGTATCACCCGTACGTTGTTACTAAACTTGCTTCCGGTAATGGACGGACCCCGAAGGGGTCACCGAGTCAACCGTTTCTTAGACGGACGTTACGTCCTCTGGACCCAAGTTAGGGACTCATCCCTTCTATGGGACCTCTTCCTTTACCGTTGGGTGAGGTCATACGAACGGACCTCTTAAGGTACTTGTCTCCTCGGGTCGTCCGATGTCAGGTATCCTAGTGTTCCTCAACCTGTACTGACTCACTAATTGAATAGTGAACGGACTATACAGAAAAACAAACAAACAAAACAAATTGAAAAATAAAATATGACCTCATATCCGCTAATTGTTACAAGATTCAAAAGTCCAGCTGTCGTTTCCCTGAGTCGGTATGTATATGTATATGGGTAAGAGGGGGTTTGAGGGAAGGGTAGGTCTGCCGGTGTATTGTAACTCATCTCAAGGGACACAATATGTCATCCAGGAACAACCAATAGGTGAAATTTATATTGTCACACATGTACAAGTAAGGTTTGAGAGATTGATAGGGAAAAGAAGTAGGGACGTGGGGAGGCGTGGCGCGCGGGGGTGGGACGGGGCGACTGTTGGTAGACAAGGAAGAGATTCAGACACTCAGACATAGACAAAACATTTATTAATCGAACATAGAGAATTTGTGTTTTCGAAGGGAAATAGACTTCTCTTGTTATCACCGTCTGTCTGTGTTGTGGAAGGCTCCTTTGAAGTCTTCCTCGTCTCATGAAATCTCTAAGACTGTTGAGAAAAGTAGTTCAAATTTTCACAGACCGAAGACCTCAGATTGACTCCAAATACCCTATGGGTGTAAACGTACCTTGTCTTCCCTAAGGTGTTCGTACTTACGTGAGTGACTTTGTCGTACTCACGATCTCTTTACAACTATTATTTTATGATTTACTTCTTTCGTTCGGTATTTTATGATACTTATGTATCACTGGTGTTGATACTATTGTAACATAAGTGTCTCTATTCCCGGAATTTTTCAGTTTTATCAACGACACAACCCCATCAACTTAATATCCATTCTAAAAAACATTCAAGAATTACATTGACAATCGGTAAATCCCTAAAGTCGGTTGAGAAATAATACTGTTATAAGTTCAAATGTCGTTTCACCTCTCTTAAAATGTCACTTAGGGGTAAATGGACGGTGTCTCTAAAACCGAAAGTACGACGAGTTAAAAATTTGATAAATTTAACAAAAGATAACACACTATAAACCGCGAATATAATTGTATATAGTCAATATTTCGGATTAATATTTTACTTGTGGATGTCATATCTACTAGAATAAACGTTTTGTTTATCTATGTGTCTGCATTTCTTGTTTACATACCTGCGGTTCACCCCTTCCCCCTCCTACTTAAACCTCTAACACTAACTGAATATATGTGGTAGCTATGATACCTATTTTGTCTATTGAACACTCTTGGATGACATATCGAGTCCCTTGACACCTCTGGGTTTACCCTTCCTTTAGGTTTTTTCTCCCCTGTATACATATGCAATCGACTAAGTGAAACGACATGTCATCTTTGATTGCATTGTAACATTTCGTTGATATGAGGTTATTTTTAATTAAATCATAAAAATTTAAATTTTTTACATAAAAATTAACCTTCTATTAACAAAATGTTACAATACAACCAAAGACGGTATGTTGTCACACTAAATCGGTATTCATATGTATACAGAGTGGATCTCGGTCTGTAGGACCTTACACTTCAGTTCACCCGGAATCTTTCGTAGTAATGTTATTTTCGATCACCTCCACTACCTTAAGGTCAATTCGATAAAGTTTAGGACTTTCTACTACGACACTTTCACGACGTGAGTTATACGGTCGTTTAAACCTTTTGAGTCGTCACCGGTGTCCTGACCTTTTCCAGTCAAAAGTAAGGTTAAGGTTTCTTTCCGTTACGGTTTCTTACGAGTTTGATGGTGTGTTAACGTGAGTAGAGTGTGCGATCATTTCATTACGAGTTTTAAGAGGTTCGGTCCGAAACCGTTATGTACTTGGTACTTGAAGGTCTACAAGTTCGACCAAAATCTTTTCCGTCTCCTTGGTCTCTAGGTTAACGGTTGTAGACGACCTAGTAACTTTCTCGTTCTCTCAAGGCCTTTTTGTAGATAAAGACGAAATGACTGATACGGTTTCGAAAACTGACACATCTAGTGTTATTTGACACCTTTTAAGACTTTCTCTACCCTTATGGTCTGGTGGACTGGACGGAGGACTCTTTAGACATCCGTCCAGTTCTTCATTGTCAATCTTGACCTGTACCTTGTTGTTTGACCAAGGTTTATCCTTTTCCTCATGCAGTTCCGACATATAACAGTGGGACGAATAAATTGAATATACGTCTCATGTAGTACTCTTTACGACCTGACCTCCTTCGTGTTCGACTTTAGTTCTAACGACCCTCTTTATAGTTATTGGAGTCTATACGTCTACTGTGGTGTGAATACCGTCTTT